>OV121073.1:31120635-31720635 GCA_921293005.1 Nemoura dubitans | reverse complement strand
TCTTCTTGCTTGGGTTCATCTTAGATCTTCATGTCTCTACCTGCTGCAAATATCTTTTCAGACATCTGTCAGAATGCAATTTATTCCTTTTCAGTAGGTAATTTGTGACTTGTTTTATTTCAAATTTATTTTCCTGTAAATAAAATTTGGCAGCCCAACACATTTTCAGTCTGCGATTGTGGAACATAATGTTATGTTTGAAATTAGCCACACAGCAATTATTACTACTAGATTTATGCTGATGAAATGTAAACTTTGTTGATGAGAAATCCATTGAGATCATTCTTAAAGCATACCTTGATAAAATGACTATCTTGTATTTTGGATTTTAATTCATGTGTGTTCTTTGGAACCCCAAACACCACCATGGACTTACAAATGGCTCAATTTACACATTATTTTACTCGGACAGACATGGGAAGGAAATTACTAATCATGGTTGATACTTGTTTTATTGTCCTTGCCTAATCAATCACAGAGGCAATATTATGTTTAACTGTGTTTGACATTTCACCTTAACCAGTATCCCTAGTCTCACCATTAAAAAAACATACATACATAGAGAATTCATCAAAGATTGTTTCTAACAGTTTTATAAGCTAAAATAACAAAGTAAATACTTGTGTAAGTTAATAGATATCGGTTAATGTAACTACTGTAGCAGGCAAATTAATTCCAATGATGCAAGTTGCTTGCAAACTGTACAGTTGAAGAATTTATTGGAACTTGATTATTTTATATATATATATATATATATATATATATATATATATATATATATATATATATATATATATATATATTTATTTATTTATTTATATTTATATTTATATATATTATTTATTTATATTTATATTACACACCTTAGCATATTTTATATATTATATGTTATTTACAATTTTCTTATTAATGGTGCACATTTTCTTATAGTTTTATTTGGTTAATATTTGATCTGCGGTGGGTGGGTTTTTTACTTGTTCTATATAAGTTACGTAGAGTGGAGAATGGAAGGTAGAGGGTATGCTGAGTGTATTGACAAGGTTACGATATATGTTTCACAGTGCATTATTATTAATTATTATTAGTCCGCTTAATCAGTGTTTACACGGTTCAATTCTTTAATCGCAGAGAAAAGTTGTAGGTGCCTACGTGCATTATGCATATCTCCAGTATGACATTTCCCCGAGTGAAACCTGCTATTGGAGGTGTAGCACAAACGTGACAGGCTTGTTTGTTTGTTAGTTTCCATTCAGTTGTGTGCATGGATTTTGTTCGGTTTTCCTACGTAGTTTGGTACAAAAGAGAGTGTGCACCACTGTTAATGACATTGAATTATAATAATATGCTAAAAATATTAAATTTCTCTAAATAAAGAGGCAAGAAAAAGCCAAGTGGAATTTTTGTAATGTAATATTAACCAAAATCAACACACCTCCAGTTGTCAGGCTATAAATATCTAAAGCAAACTTCAATCAGGATAGTATTAATTGTGAGTGCAACACCTGGAATAGCTTTGGTTTATATAAACAAAAAAGCTCTAATCTGTAGCTCTTGTTTGTCATTATGACAGGTGATGCAACTTTGTGACTCCAGATTTTAAATTCTGTAACTTTTACTTCTCATGTAACATAATATTATATTAGAGCCTACCTAATAATATGTAAACAGAACCATGAATTTAGACTTGACCAATGCCTAATCTGTTATTAACTTATTGTATTCGTATATTTTAATTATAGTGTTAAAAGTCGTTGGCCGTACTTTTGCTACCATTCTTGTAGTAGGTACTAGGACTAGCAAATAAAGATTGGGCAGCTGATTTCTGACTGAAATGTGAATATAATGCTACCTGAAGATGAAGACGACATCGATGTAGAAATGGCTCGCCGACTGCTGATCGAATAGCACTGGATTCTGCGGAAATGGTTATTTTCTTGCGTTTCGTTCCGGCTCGCTTGCTAAGGCTGTAGCCATAGGTAGCTACGTACACACTAACAGGTCATAAACTCTTAGGTCTACACGATGGTAACTGGAAATACAGTATTCTTGCATTTACATGTGAACCTTTGGACATTTGCTCGTTGCGCATTCCGAAGAAGAACCACAAATGCGACTGAAAATTTAGTGTACTGACTTCTTAGGTTTTTTTTCTATCAATTTGTGTTGGATGGTCATATTGTTACATTTGGCAAAGGTTCTGATTAATGAGTCACTTTGACGTAAATGTAGATGAAGAGCTTACATCGGGATAGGGAAGGCAGGGGCGGCAGTGTAATAGTTATTTTAGAAAGAGCATATATTTCAAAACATCTACCCTACAACAGCTTAATTTTTGTAGTATGCGTTTTGGAGACCTACATTACACTTCAAATAACCCTGGGAAACATCAGGGTAGGAATTTTTTGTTATTAACATTGATATAGTTTCTTACTTTCTGATCACTGTCTCATTGTTTAAACATTAGGCATGTTGATGTATTTGCAAGTCTCATCATCATACCATCAGTCCATTTTAGAAAACCGATCTCTTCTTTTGCAGATTCGAGTGGTGAACGCTTTCCGGCAGGGCTTAGACTCTCGGTATGGTGACAACCCGTCTCTGGTCGAGGTTCTCCGGAAGCAGTCGTCGCTGAGCAAGCGCTTGTCTCAGGCATCGTCCATCGAGTACGCAGACAACGCCTTGGACGAGCTCACTCTGCCCGAGATCGACGTGGAGCGGCTCTCGTCGCACAGCCACACGGAGACGGCGGTTTAGTCCAAGCCCCCGCGCCAACCACCGACCCCGTTCACCACGCCACGTCATGCTAACTTTCGCTCGACGCTAACTTTCGCTCGACTCTCAGCGGTCGTCGTCACGAAAACCCGCCGACAAATCGTTATCGATGTGCGAGTAAGAGTTTTTGAAAGTTTGAATGAAGGTAAATATAAATGGAAAGATGGTACGGCCAGATGATGGACCGCGACTGACGAAGGGTACGTAAGACGTGAACGACTGCTGGAGTAGTTTCCCCTCATTCTATCGTGATTCTGGCAGTGACGGCAGTTCAATTTCCTCTCTTCATTCACATAGCGTTAACTAATGTTATTTCTTAACTTCTGCAGGATATTGTTATTGTACACATTTTGCCCTGCCTTTACACCCCCTGTGGCCCGCCGTCCCGCTTGCGTTTTGGTTTGGTTGCGAAGGGACGGCATGGGACGGGACGACCCGAGCGTAGTTTTTGCCCAATGTCGCTCGGCTGTGGCGAGCCGAGACTTTTCTCCTGCAAGTGTGTTGTCGTGCTCTCCGACTCCCCAGCATTGCAAAGCACGAACCAAGCTTTGCTCGAGCAAACAATTGAGGAAAGTTATCTTATAAAGGGCTCTTACGCGTCTAACAAATTATGATACATATTGTAAAAAATAACTTAGTCTATAAAATTAATATAAAGACATTATGCCATGTGTCTTCGAAAGGATATGCAGCCTTTGGCTGAAATACATTGTTGAACAATGAAAACAATTAATGTAAAAATTGTTTGATTTTACTTGAATCCTCCCTTTTGGTGAAAACATGAGTCCCGTGTCAGAGTTCACACTATTCTAGCTTGTAGGTTCATGGTGTTTCTTCTTGAGAGTACCTACTTTGCAAGTCAGATAGAAACAATGTGCACGTGCTGTTACTGATTATGTGAAAGGATTTTGTTATCTCCTTTGTATTGGTGTACTTAAAAACTTATTCCCACTATTGAAATTGTTCTTGTTAAAAGTGTTTGTTATTTTTTTTGTCAGCATCGCAAGAGCAATACAGCTAGTTTCAAGGGTTGTTTTGTTAGATTGTTTGATTGAATCGTTGATCGTTGATTGATGAGTAGATACGCAGATTGATACATATATATGTGTGTGTGTGTGTGTGTGTGTGTGTGTGTGTGTGTGTGTGTGTGTGTGTGTGTGTGTGTGTGTGTGTGTGTGTGTGTGTGTGTGTGTCTGCGTAAATTTATGATAGAAAGTGTAGATATTTAGGGGTACATATTATATACTTCAGAAACTAGCATGCAAGTTACCACACAGATTTCCTCCTTCTTCTCCGAATAAATGACAGACTGAAGATGTTTCCGAATGTATTTTCTATGATGTTGTTACTTATCTGTAAATACCTATGGGAAACGAGTGCTTTTATTTAAATGTTATTTTGATTTATTTGTTAAGAATTGAATGTATGGCTTGGATTCAATGAATGGACCCTCAATGTGCTCTTGGTTTCTTTGTAAATACTTGTGTGTGTTTGGTCGCGTGCTTGCAACATGCATGCGTGAATGCCTGCTTGGTATGGATGACTGCAAATTCTGTACGTATAGGAACTATAAATGATAGTTTGAGAACTATTCTAGATGTTGCAATTATGCATTAGTATATAACAAAACTTTCCATGGGCTGTTAAGTAAATTTAAACATGAAGTATCAATTGATGACTGATAAAAGGTTGCATCTGTTACGGAAAAAGGAATTACTAGTCTCACCGTTTATGCTGTAGATAGTGTTCACATGGGATACTAATCATGCCAATGGATTGCTCCCTGTAGGCTGTTTTAGCTCCCTGGTAGGTAATAGTAGACTACTGTAAACATATAAAACATACCTACTCTAAAATAAATTTGAGCCTTATGATAATTATCTGAATGTCCAAGAAAAGCAACTGCGAGAAAAAAAAACAAGGAAAGAAGCTGTGAGGAGGGTGTTTGTTGGGTTTTCGTTCCACTGTTACCGCCCAATGTTGTCTTGCAGTGGAATGCCCTGTGAACACCCCTGTTGCATAGTAAGCTTACTAGTACAGTCCAACAATGGCAAGTCCTGGCGTATCGCTCCGGATTTTCTAAACTTACCAAAATCAAATGATCACGATATAAAATAAATGTAGATATTGCCTATTATCAGTGTTGAAGAGTACCCACCGATACAGGGGTGCACAACTAATTATCTTTAAGTTAGTAATAGATGGTGATTTAGCAGTTGATGCCCTTAATTTTTTCTACTCCCTACCCAGGGTATTAAGTTTTCTCAGATTTTATTTCTATCCAATGTTAATGGCTATTCTATTATTAATTAATCGTTTTTACAAAATAAATTTTTAATGTCTCAAATACCTTGTTGGAAAAAAAACGTGTGCCTTCTTTTTTACTAGAATAGAATTATTCCTTGACACTCGCTTCTAATATTTCCAGTGACTTCATTTTCGCTTCAGAGATGTTTCCCGATATGATTTTGGCACACAAAAATGGGCACATTGCAAAATCGTATGAAAGTCTTCAGCTATTAGTTTGGTAACTTTTGCCGACTTTTGGTAGGCTTTTATTTGAAGGCATATTTTTTTAGGTGCAATGGTGTGACCAATAATGCATTATTTTGAAGAAGTGAAGTCAGGTTGTGAACTTGTGCTTTGCGGGATCGTAGCCAGCCGATGCTACGGGTGCAAACGATTTCCAGGTTTGCAGCGCGTATTCCACTAGGGACGGTTGTTCGGTCGGGTTGAACAAACGGTTGGTTCCAAACCAAACCTACAACCATTGAATAACTCGTTATTCAATGCTACAACCTTAGTTCCTAACCTCAATCTGAAAACTCCAGTCTATTTATTTATTTATTTATTGTTGAACAAACAGATTTGCACACATTTTGTATGCGGTGACTGTTATTACATTATAACTTAGTAGGTAGCTTAAAGATTAAATAGTAGGAACAATTTTACTTAACCTATTCTTAGTCTAGTTTAGGTCGACCTTTAAGGTTTAAACTCTAAATTCTCGTACACTGGGGAGAGGGTCCGAGAACACATCTGCTGAGAGTTTGTTCCACTCTGGTATACCCCTCCCCAGTGTAGAATTTCTGCCCCCCTTCGTGTTAAAGTCCCTTCTTTCCAGTTTAAATCTGTGTCCCTTCCTTGTGCCATCTTCACAAATTATCTTCATATATTTTGTTATTGCTTCCCACTGTGTTTGTCCTCTGAATGCTTTTTTACACGATTTTTTACACATTAACAAGATTAATGATACACAAGCGTCAATTGCCAGTTGCAGACTGCCGCATTGATGATTTTTTAGAAAAAGAAGAGGCGGTCCGAATTACCTCCGAATTGAAACCCGGGCCCAAGAGCTCGCCGCGCACACCTCAAAAACAATTGCTTTGCATTCAGTGCGATGGTAGTCTTTGTCCTTTGGGTTAAATAATAAATAAACATGGTCTCGCTTCTATGAAAGATATCGATAACAATCTTCTTCACCCGTACACATAACCGAAGGTTATGTAGTATCTTTGGTCCACATGTCATCTTTGGGCGCCATGACGTCTCTGAATTCTGATTGATTGAGGGGCGAAAGTGAAATAGGTCTCTCTCTAGTCGCAGTGCTTCTGAGGCAGCAATTGCCAGAGAGTATCTAGTCGGGAAGAGGGGAAAGCTAATGTTGTAGGGGTAAACCTACATGAAATGTGCTGCTAGCGCCATCTGTAGTCGAATAAACGCTACTACTTTCCCCCCGCACCGCGTACGCCAGCTCCCCCTCGCCTATATATTTAGTCCCGGTTTTTATTCAAATTTTATATCTGTCAAAGTAATGCCATTGTTGTATCAGTAACATTTGCAATATGAGTAGAAATAATAATGCTCGTTTTCAATATATATATTTCATATATTGAGTGTAACAGGCATTATTATTTCTCCTCAAATTGCAAAAGTCACTCATAAAGCAATGACATTAAATATGCAGATTCAGTGTTACAGTATACAATTCTCAGACAAGGTACAACTTATTGATCAACAGCATAATTTTCAACATATTTCAATGTTTAATTTAGTTGTAAGGTAAATTTGTATGAAAATACAAACAAAACATTTGTTAGGTACATCAAGAAAAAGTGAAAATTTATAAGATTATGCTGGCGGTTGTGTTAATACATCAGAAATAGCATTATTGACATTAAAACAGACATTGCAATCACCATCAGCCTTGGCAAAAGTTAAAGCACCTTGGTTATAACTTATAACATATTATAAGCTGTATCAAACCAAAACAATTAAGTGAACATTGAAACTAATTATTCATGAATACAAAACAATAGTGATGTAGCAACTAGAATAAAAAAAATTAAAACAAAGTTCTTTTGATAATTGGGTACCTATACATAAAAATTTTGGTTCTCGGTTGACTGAATCAGCGTTAACATTGTATCAGCGCAATATTACCAACAACCGTAAACCGCTAAATTTTAACGTGTGTATCTAAACGCCAGCATTATTAATCTAAAGCAGTCTCTCCAGTCTTCCGACTATCATCAGGAAACATTATATTTTCAGGAATACACTAATTTAATTTTTTTAAATCCAATATCCATAACTGGATGTTCCTTAAAAGTATTTCTCAAAGTCACAAAAGCACATTATACTGAAACCAAATGCTGAGTAAGAAAAATATATTCTATAGTAAGTTGCCGTGTTAAAAATAATTGAAGTGATCGTTAAGAGATAAGCATGAATTAGCATATTTCCTTTAACTTTCATTCATTTCATTTGCCACGTATTTTTTTTACGAAACAAAAATCTGCAAGTTGCTAAAATCGCAACCTAGCAAAACGCTGCATACGATCGTTGCAATAACGGCAACGGCAAGGTTGGCAGCAGCTAGCCATTAGTAGTTACTACTTGCAAGTCGAGCATGTTGGGTGTGGGCAGTGTGGGTTAAGTTCTTGCAATGCCTCAGTGTATTGTTTTTGGCTGCACTAACGACACAGGCGCCAAAGATAAAATCCGACACCATAGATTTCCTAATCAGCTGAAGTCACCTGTAAGATTTATTGTGTGGAAAGGTGCAACAGGAAGAAACTTGAAACCACTCCGAACGCTTTGGGTGTGCTCCATTCGATTCAAGCCAAGTGATTATGACGAATTAGAAGTTTCACAATATAGACCAGTGCGTAGAGACTATATGGACCTAAATTAAAACCTAAAGCTGTGCCAAGTCTTCATTTGAAGGGTGAAGATGGGGGCTCGTGTGGTTTACCTCCGTGTAAGAAGCCGCGAAATGATAGATACAGGGCGCGTCACGAAAAAGGACTAGTCCTTGAATTGGTTGTCTTTAGCTGTTTGCCGTCGACCAGCATTCAGGAAGACACACTGCCAATAATTCTCAAAATTCTACTGAACACCCCTAAATTTTTCCACTACCCCTACAGGGGCATGTGGATACAATCAGTTCCCACCATCCTACATCATAAGTCATAACAGTAATCAAAATAGAGTCAAAGTGGGCAAAGCTCCCATGTGCTAGCGCACACAAAAATTGGATTATCAGACATTTTCGAAAAAAGTATTTCCAATGGATGCTAGACATCATGGACGAATGTGAATGACATTGGTAGTGAAATAGATACCGACGAAGAGCAGATGGTTATCCCACGAAAAATCACGCCAGTCCCACATGAAATTGAGTGTACATTCGTTAACCTATTTAGCTTACTTGGTGCCTTTTTCTTCTGGAGCTTGACCGCAGGCTCAGGTATGCTATAGCCCATACCATCTTCATTAGCTTCTTGTTGGTGACAGCCTTGACTGCTTAGCTGGAAAACATGTGGATCCTTCTCTTGCAGTAATTGTACAGCACTGCAGCATGATTCTGCAGAACAGTTGCAAGAGCGGAGCCAGCAGAGCGTCACCATGGATGGAGTACTGCAGCCACTTGTGATCGATGTTGACGACGTTGGCCATCACTCCCTGGAGGGATCAGGACACTGAACCTGTCTAAAAGGGACTCGACAAAGTCCACCATGTTCCTTGTTGTATAGGTCAAGTGCTGCTTCTGCAGATCGTATTCCTTCAAGGAAATGAAGAGGTAGTCTTTAGTCAGCTCGTGCGTCAAAATCAGCGACTTCATTCGGTGCATGGCAAGGCGATGCAAAGTTGCTTCGCGATGTAGCCGCATACATAAGCCGTTGACAGCCTCCGCAGGCCCGTGAGCTGGTCCTCTTCTCGCGATGCAGCTGGTGCCGCAAGCAGGCCAGGATTTGTGTTGGCCCTGTCCGAAGGTCGCAACCCCTACAAGAAAATAGTAATGAGTAGGTACATTTACCATGCTCATAAAGCAGCAACCAGATGAATAGTGCACAGACATAAAAATTACCTTTCTGGGTGCAACATTGACATCCCTTTCCTCGAGGAGCGCTCGCAGGTCACTGAGCAGCTAGACGTTGTCAACCTCACCACAATGCTCACAGTTTGTCCCTCTGGACCTGTAGGTTGTTATGGTTGCCGTCTGTACTTGTAGCAATGCTTTTACAATAGGGAAACGACAATGCTGGAATCTTCAGACGAGTGCTGGTACATCCCCGACGCCTGCAAATCATTTGCACGCGGCCCCCGCCCTTTCCCATAGCACTTCTTTCTTCAGAGTTTGTTGTTGACTTATAAACATCACTCCATCACTCCAGCGTGGCTTGGGCACTTGTTGATATAACTGCCCAGAGTAACTGCCGCTACTGACGTCAGAGTCGTCGGCCATTATCAAAAACCTATAACGCTGCTACTCTCGCAGCAGACAGCGCACTCCGACGTCGAATAAACGCTACTATTTTTTAAATCTCTCCCGGCTATCCTTCTTACCACCCACTGGCACCACGACCACCCTTCTTCACACCCATGGTATAAGTATAGTGTCGGGAAGTTGGCATCTTCCCTCCGTCGATTCCCTACATGTCTTCCACCCGCTAGTATAAGGGCTATTTGACCCACATTATTCTATAACCGGTACAAGGGGGTCAACACCTGTACCTACAGCGAATCAACACCATATAAATATCTATAGCCGTGACTCTATTAGTGTAATCGAAGTATTAACAACAGTTACAATTTCACCATAACGTACGGCTTTCTCTAAAGGGCTGCCATATAATAGCATTGGAAAGGCGATAGGACAAATGTTTATAAAAGGGCCAAGACACACGACAGAGAAAAACAGAACAGTCGCAGTCGCATTATCGCCCGTGTCACAGTGTCGCCCGCCAGTTGTCTTATCGTGTTACTAAAGTTATCTAGTAAAATCTTACAAAGTATTATCAAGTGTAACAAATAACTAAGTGCAAAGTGAATAAACCAAAGTATTGTGTTCTCAACGGCAATTCGACTTCTGCTTCAACCCGACGGATCCTGACTTCACCTGTATACACCCTCTACCCTCGTCCTCCTGTTCGGCTGATAAGCAACACCATGGTGAGTCTCTCCAACACATATAAAAGCTAGCGCCATAAACCTAGCGGCCCATCAACCCTCCGGATTACAATCGATACCTTCAAACAATTAGCAGCTCCTGATCAGCTCAATAAATATAGATCGGTGGTGGCGGCGCGTTACCAAAAGGTACTTCTGTCGAGGTCCGAGAACCTCCCGACAAAACTGGTGCCAAGCGGTGGGATCATTTAAATTTTGGGATTCGGGAAATTTTTTTTTAACAATCATGGTAGAAAACGGCCTAGTAGGAGGCGCAGAGGGCAACGCAGACACAGGTGCGAATAGGCACGCAAATAATGCAGTAGGCAATTACATACAAATGGTCAGGTATTTCAGTGGGCAAGAAGACTCAGTATCAATTTCAGATTTTGTTCAAAGCCTCGAATTAGCAAGCGAGTTCGGAGGTTGGAACGACAGGCAGAAACTTGCAGTATTTAAATCTCGAATCATTGGACCCGCGTTAATATTTTTGAATGGATGCAAAGACTTAAAAACAATTACATACGAAACATTAAAAGAAAAGTTTGAAGATTGGTACAAAGAGGAATCACCTTTGGTAGACCCGTTAGCAACATTTTTCCAATGTCGGCAAAATCCAAGAGAGGATGCGCGATCTTTCGTAGCAAGACTAAGGGCCAAAGCCGTCGCGGCCGCGCCAGACTCCATGCAAGCGAATGATAGGTTGATACGTCAAACTCTCGTGGACGACTCCATCGTGTCAATATTTATAAAAGGATTGAACAGGAATAGCGGGAACAGCCAAGTAGCGATGCTTAAACCAAAGACAACACAGGACGCACTACAACTCGCGGTCATGTACGAGGAGAGTATTAAAAATACGTCGAGTCGAGTCGCAATGCTAACGGATGATACTATCGAAATGAACGAGGACGCAGGGTACATAAAAAGCCGAATTCCACAAAATACCAGCCAATGCACAAAGTGCCCAAGCCACTCGCACGAGCCCGCAGAGGACGACTCGACCAGCAGGGCCGCGGTAAACCCACGTAAAACACCCAAGGTATGTACTGTGGGAAAGGGAAAGGACACCAGCGAATTGCCGGAGCTTCGCGCTATGCTGTCATCGCTCGCGACACAAATAGCCAACCTGGGCAAGACGGTGCAGCAACAGACCCAGATGCCCAGGCAGACACAGCAATCGGAGCAGACCATGCAAAGATACCAGCCGCAGAACCAGCAGGTAAGATTTAGAGATAACTATAATTCCAGAGTGACATGCTATCGATGCCGCGAATTGGGTCATTACGCGACAAACTGTCCGGTAGCCACGAGGCTGTACTGCGACTATTGTCGGCGAATAGGTCACTCGACATCGGATTGTCGCACGAAAGCCAGGGCGGCGGACGCAGCACGCGGCCAGTCCACAGGTAACGCATGCTCGCCGCAATACAGCCCCAGGGCACCAAGGGTTTCTTTCGCACCCCGGGAGGATAGAACACATCAAAATGTCCAGAGAGAGGTCAGGGCTCAGCAGGATTTCCAGAGGAGCTCGGGCGTGGGCCAGCCACGTCCCGAGCAGAATTAGGGAAAAGAATACAGTCGAATCATGCACCGAGTCGTCGCGGCACGGGATATAAACCTGTCGTCGACGCATTCATTTTAAACCCAGATAGACCAAATGTCAGAGTCCCCTATAAATTTCTAGCAGACACCGGGGCAGATCTGACCATAATCCACGCCGGAGTCCTGGAAGAGGGGAACATCAAATTCCAGGTGACCCATCAGGATCCAATTTATGGGGTGACAGGAAGTCAGCTGCCAAACCTAGGCCGACAAGAGATTAGTATGCAATTGGGAAGTAAAATTTATACATTCCCGTGTACGATCGCGTCAGATGACCTAGACATGGGAGCCGGGGGAATTCTGGGATACGATCTAATGGAGTTTTTCCAAATGTCACTGGACACGAGTAGCCATCATCTTCTGGAGGGAGGGAACAAGATCCCCTATGGGAAAAGTAGAGCACACCCCAGAGTGGAGATAGTGAGCGGTAGGCAGGAGCACGACGCAGCAGATCTGACAACGCCACCAAAGGACGACGGATGGACGTTGGTTACCCGACGCAGCAAAGGTAAAAACATAGATTACAATCATGGAGTCATGACCCAGGAGAGTAAAACATGCCAGCCGCAGCTGAACGGGACAGCGTACATGGACGTCAACAGTGGAGGTGCCAGGAAAGCACGCGACGACCCATTGGAGCCAAACGCCTCAGGTAAGGAAGAGTTAGATGCACGGTCGACGGGCCGCGCAAACGCCTCGCCCGAGCCAAGGGCCAAGCCGGAAGTCACAGCCACACCCAAACCGAGTGATACGCGCACTAGGCCAGTGCCCATCGTAACGGCAAAGGTAAAAGTGAAAGCTACCCACCCCAGAATAAACGAAGATCGTGAAGACACCAGGCCCAGGCAGCCGATGTCACACATTCCGGTTCGACTCTCGGAAACTATTTGTGTCCCCGCCCGCTCGGAAGTTATGTGCATCGGTAAACAGCGACGTACTCTATTCGATAGTAATGAGACTAAAACTTCACGGCACATGCTACTTGAGTCTGCAGATATCCCCATACAGGGCATTTGTGGAGCGCGAATTTTAACTAATGAGCGCGATGATCTCAAAGTGCAGATTCGCCTAGCCAACATTACGACGGAGCCTATTACTTTGAAGGCAAAAACGATCGTAGGCTACGTAGAGCAAGTCGACTTACCCGAGGACGATTTTCGAACCGAAACATCACACGCTGCGATATGTGCCATCATAGATAGCCAAAATCAAAAGCGAAATGATGCAGCGTCAACTCCATTGACAGGCCAAGCACGCTTGGATAAATTAGAAGAGATATTTCCGTTAGATCACCTCTCAACAGAGCAGCGAGCAGAGATTTGGCCGCTGATAAAAGATTACGCGCATGTCTTCTATTTACCGAACGACAAATTAGGTCATTATCCGCACGTGAAGCACAGGATTTTAGTTCCGCCGGGGACACCCCTAAACAGGCAGAGAATGTACGGACTTCCGCACAGTCAGACACAGACAATTAAAGATGAAATTCATAAGCTATTAGAACAGGGGGTCATTCGCGAATCAACTAGCAGTTGGTCCAGCCCTTTGCTACTTGTTTCAAAGCGCGTGGCCGAGGGTGCCAAGCCCGAGGTGCGGATGTGCATTGATTTTCGTTTTTTGAACAGTCTAGTACCGTTAGATAAGTTCCCCTTGCCACACATAAAGGATATATTTGATTCAATTGGGACCAGCTCGATTTTCAGCGTTTTAGACATTAAAGCCGCATATCACCAGATTGATCTGCATGAGGATGATAAACATTACACAGCGTTCGCCTCAAGAGAAGGCCTATTCGAATTTAATCAATTGGTATTTGGGCTGTCGAATGCAGTACCGACTTGGAGCCGGGTGATACAGGCCGTACTAACGGGCCTACCCCACCTAACGGCACAAGCATACCTCGATGACTTACTTATTTTTTCAAACACGTTACCCGAGCATATGGTGAAACTTAGGGCAGTTTTAGAGAGGCTAGAAGCAGCCAACTTGAAGCTTAATCCGGGAAAATGTAGCTTTCTCAAACCCGAAGTCGAATATCTAGGTCACATCATAGGGAACGGAGTCCTAAAAACGCATCCAAGGAACACGAATGCAATTAGGAACATTCCGCGTCCAACCACGGCAAAAACGCTCAGATCTTGGATGGGCTTGGCCGTGTATTACAAATCATTTTTGGATCGGTTTAGCGATACGGTTAAACCATTAAACAAGCTGTTGTGCAAAAACGAGCCATTCATTTGGACAGACGAGCAGGAGACGGCATTTAACACGCTCAAAACACAATTGACTTCGGATCCCGTACTAATTTTACCACGACTGGATCAGCGATTCTACCTTAAAGTTGACACAAGCTTACACGCAACCGGAAGCATCTTAGGACAACTAGTCGGAAATCAGGTGTTGCCCGTTAGCTATGCCTCGCGGCAGTTACAGCCCCGAGAAACCAGATACCACGCATCCGAACGTGAATTGCTTGGAATAGTTTACGCAATGAAATATCATCACTGTTATCTTGCAGGGAGAGAGTTTACATTAATTTCGGACAGCACTTGTGCTTTACAATGGCTAAAAAGTGTAAAAAACCCGACAAGTAGACAATTCAGGTGGGTGCTAACTTTAAGCGAGTACAATTTTACGACAGAGCATTGCAAGGGTAGTAACTTGGGAGACGTAGATTGTTTATCAAGGACACCGGCGCCAGACGCACAAGAACTAACCGAGCCAAGTGGAGGTGCCGAGTTGGAGCCACGCTCTAGCAAAGCGCCAACACCAGGCCCGATGATACAAGCCATCACCCGTGGGGGCGCGGAGTTCGAACCCGTGTGGGATGACCAGAAAATCGTAGAGTCACAAAGGCAAGACAAAGATTTGAAACCCATTATTGACCGATTATTACAAGACAACTTAGGCGACCCGGAGTATACACTCGACGCAAGAGGTATGTTGTTCAAACTAAGTTCGAAGAAACACACCGAAAATAGAATGGTTTGTCCCAAGGCAATGACACAGAAAGTACTGTCGAGCTATCATGACCTACCTTACGCAGCAGCGCACGCTGGTTTACATAGAACTTACACAATGATTGCAAAAAGGTTTTATTGGGTTAATATGTACGTAGAATGTTCCAACTACATAAAAAACTGTTTCATATGTCAGAGGAGCCGGAGAATTACAGCAAAGGACCGAGCACCTTTGACAATATGGGAAAATGCACCCACGGAAACGTTCAGTGTATTATCGATTGATCTTGTTGGACCGATGCGAGTAACGAACGCAGGGAATAGATATCTGTTGACAATAATTTGCGTATTTTCAAAATTCATTACATGCGTCCCACTTAAGGATATTAGCGCGAAAACCGTAGCACAAGCATTATTAGACCACTGGATATTGCAATATGGCGCGCCCCGGGCTATTGTAAGCGATCGAGGAAGTCAGTTCATGTCTTCCCTATTTAGGAATCTATCTTCATCTCTTGGAATTAAAAAGATGCAAACTTCAAGCTACCATGCTGCCGGCAATCCTATAGAAAGAAATCACGCGACAATCACCTCGATATTAAAAAAGTATGTACAGGAGGGAGCCCAATGGGACGACATGATGACCATGACGCAATTCACGATGCGCAGCGCAGTCAGCCGAGCCACGGGTATGTCCCCAAACTTCATCGTTTATGGCAAGGACCTAGTAGTACCGTTCGAGGCAGACATTCACTTTCACGAGACCCGCGAGCCCAAAAATACCCACGAGTACGTAGTCGAGCTACAGGAGAAATTAGAGAATATTCACAGCACAGCGCACGCCAACATCAGGGCCGCTGCTGAGAAAACCCAGGAATATTACAACAGGAAAAGTACACCCGTGTCAATCAAGGAAAATGACCTAGTGTTGCTTTACACACCGGTATTGAAAAAACAAATTTCCACAAAACATTACATTTATTTCTCAGGACCCCATAGAGTGCTCAAGCAGACTTCGCCAGTAAACTTTCAGATAAGATACATCAAATCTGGTAGAGAGCAGCATGTCCATGCCAACAGATTGCGTTTACTAAACACAACAAACCCAGACTGGCTAGACGACGATTATACCCCCAATAGACGCATGAACGCGGACGCCGAGCAGGGAGATACGCAGCTAGTAGCGGAAGCCGCAGGGCACAGCGACGCAGCGCGCGATCTCGCAGACCGGGCAGATTCAAATTCCGTCGAGGAGCAAAAGCAAATGAACGATCCCGAATACAGATACACTCATCAGATGATTTTTGGACCAACAGATTTACTTGAGACGACAGCAGTCACCAATCAGAGCCGTAACATGTCAGCGCCAGCAGCAGAACTAAACTCAGCAAATTCAAATTTCGTACAATTGCAGCAGCAAATTCCAGTCAGATTCATTCCAAGTCCGATAAATAATCAGCCAGGTACTAGCGGCACTCAAAAGGAGTCACAGCCGAAAACGCAGAAGGCGCCCAAGGTTGGCAAAAATCAAAAGTCAGAAACTGAGTTAGTTAGAACTCCGAGTCATCGCTACAATCTTCGAAATTTAGCAAAGAAGATAATAAACTCTCCGATACTTAATTCGCACAAAAAGGGAGGGAAGAAAGATTAGCTTCCAAATTATCACCCAGTTATCACATATTCACATATTCAGTAAAAACACACATAACAAAGACGAATCAAGGAATTGCAGCAGCCGACCTGGAGGGATTTCCCACAATCCCCATTTTTCCATCCATCCTACGCCCTAGCCATCGCTTTCATTGTGGCAATTATCTTCTGGAAGAGAAACGCTCTATATCAGCGATGCTGCCGTCGGACAACAAACAGCAGTCGTCCCCGGTCAACAATCAGCGGTGCTGCCGGAGATCAACAGTCAACACGCAAGACAGGAGCGGGGATATCCCGATGGTACAGTTCACAGCGGTACCAACGGCACCGGAGGAGCACCGAATGGTTCTTCCCCCAGCAGATCAACGCCGGATGATCCTCTCCCAGGCATCGCACCATCCCGGCAGGATCACCGAAGGGCCGAGAATCCTGTATATCAATGGCGCCGGATCACCAGAACAAGAGGACCGCCCGCGCTGGTGAATTCCAGTGACAAGGTAACAAGCATGGGACGGAAAGACTAACGGTGAAATCGACAGTGAAAGTCCAAGTTTTATTCATTTAAATGCATTTATATAAACAGTAAGTGTTCTACATAAGGAAATACAGCAAGCCAACTTTTTGGACTCAAATCAGTTGTATACAAACTATCACAGTAGGAGAACCGATCAATAACCAATCAATCCAACGAAAACGCATTTACAGCAAAGTGTTACTGGAAAGTGTGCAAGGTGCAAACCGATCTGGTATTCAACCAAAAGTCAAGTGTCGTTCGAGCAGGACATAAGCCTAACGAGCAAGTGAGTAAATTGGACGAATATGCATAACTTTCGGCGAGCCGACCCTTTCATGGAGCTTGTCGAGCTGTGGGACCACATAGCGCAAATGAAACGGAAGTGTTTACAATTGGAAATGTACAACTACACAGTCGAACACCGACGGTTAGAAACTTTGACCAACGCGCATCTCCGTTACTACGAGCAAACGTACGGAGCGCAACATCACGACGGACCACCCAGACATCACGACGGACATCACAGCAGACAACACGGCGCATTTCACGGACATCACGATGGACATCACGGGCAGCACGAGGGTCAGTTCGTTGGCCAACACGGTGGATTTCCCTGACATCACGGCGGACATCACGAACATCACGGCGGGGTGCTCGGACATCACGGCACCCACCTCGGACATCACGGGGGACAGCGCAGAGGACAGCGGAGAACCCGCTGGCGCGCCAGGCCCGCTTCACAACGCTCAAGTCGATAAGTTGTATCAAAGAGAACGCTACTTATAATTTAGGGGGATTCCAGCCCCAGAATTTTGTTCATTTAAATAATTAAATTACAAAAAAATAGAAATACAAAAGAAAACAATACATTCGGGATAAGCATATCAACATGCAGGGTATAGCAATTAGAATCCACATAGTTAGAATTCGGATATTACATGAAGAGAAAATATGTTTAAGAAAAAAAAAAATTATGACAATGGGAAAAGCATTCCTAATGCAGGGTAACCATTAACTAGGATCATACGCTATAAGTACGCACAGGGTAGGGTGAAAAGGGGAAAACCCAATTGGAAAAACAGGAAAATGAGAAAAAAAACATAAAACAAAAAACTTATAAAAACACAAAAAGTAATAGCCTCGAGAGAATACAATAGAGAATAGACTAGCATAGCTGATAACTGGTCAAAATTCTTAGCCTTTTCTTTTAAATTCAACACTAATGCCCGTACATGTTTCCAGGAATGACCACTGATCAAGCTGTGCTACGACCAACGGACACGGCCGCCGGACACAGCTTGGGCCGGAATTCGGGAGCGACATGAAGTCGCGGGTCATCTCGGAGCAGCAGTCGCCGATCGTCCCCGTCGAGCATTCACGGCCTAAACTCTCTGGCTGCCTCGTCACGGGAATCGACGATCGACGCTGCGAGGCGAGCGACACAAAACCGCTCGTCACCGAGACGTCCTGCCAAATCGGCACCCCGCAAAGACATTCCGAGTGCTCTAGCGTGATCGAGCGCGCATGTGACAGTTGTGTCAGACGCCAGTTAGTTCAGTTGGATCCATTCTGGATAACCAAGAATTAATTTTAATCAACAATTTTGTATTGTACCACAGAACAGACCACTTATGAACTATGCAATAGATTTAGAACTAAGATAGGCAATGCATATACAACTAGTTTATAACGAGCCATAGATCCGCAGCAACAAGCGCATCTACTTTGACATTGCCTTAGGAATAGTCAAGAGGATAACCCATCTGCATAAATCTTAACATTTTTCTTTGTAAAGTCATTTTGTTTTCAAATTTTCAACCCTCTTTTCAATCGGGTTCGAAAATAACGGGGAGAAGGGAGCCATGTCGGGAAGTTGGCATCTTCCCTCCGTCGATTCCCTACATGTCTTCCACCCGCTAGTATAAGGGCTATTTGACCCACATTATTCTATAACCGGTACAAGGGGGTCAACACCTGTACCTACAGCGAATCAACACCATATAAATATCTATAGCCGTGACTCTATTAGTGTAATCGAAGTATTAACAACAGTTACAATTTCACCATAACGTACGGCTTTCTCTAAAGGGCTGCCATATAATAGCATTGGAAAGGCGATAGGACAAATGTTTATAAAAGGGCCAAGACACACGACAGAGAAAAACAGAACAGTCGCAGTCGCATTATCGCCCGTGTCACAGTGTCGCCCGCCAGTTGTCTTATCGTGTTACTAAAGTTATCTAGTAAAATCTTACAAAGTATTATCAAGTGTAACAAATAACTAAGTGCAAAGTGAATAAACCAAAGTATTGTGTTCTCAACGGCAATTCGACTTCTGCTTCAACCCGACGGATCCTGACTTCACCTGTATACACCCTCTACCCTCGTCCTCCTGTTCGGCTGATAAGCAACACCATGGTGAGTCTCTCCAACACATATAAAAGCTAGCGCCATAAACCTAGCGGCCCATCAACCCTCCGGATTACAATCGATACCTTCAAACAATTAGCAGCTCCTGATCAGCTCAATAAATATAGATCGGTGGTGGCGGCGCGTTACCAAAAGGTACTTCTGTCGAGGTCCGAGAACCTCCCGACAATAGTATGCCATTGCGCATGGGACCCCCTCCACTCCGCCTCTTCGTGACGTAAGCTGGAGAGCTCGAGCCGAGCGCTGACTGAGCATACGAGAGGCTATCGCTCGCATTAGCTGGTGCTACACATGTGCTTATGCGTGTCATGTGTCAAACTCATGATTTAATAAGAATGCTTCGTAAGAATGGCAGTTGGACAGATTCCGTTCTGCTTGATTCGAGACTTGGCAAAATAATAATATTCAGGGATATTAATAAACTCATTTCATGGTATTGTTCAAAGAAGTCTATAACGATGCGAATGGCAGAGCAATACGAAGACGATGTAGCTGCACTCATACATAGATGTGTGGAATTTCAATGTAAAAACAGAGTGACAAAAACAGTTCTGCAATAAATGTATAAAGTTTTAAAGGCTTCCTATTCAAGAGCCCGAAGTGTACAATGCGTTGCTAGTTACTTTTGTCGCGAAGACAAGTGTAATTGCGAGAATTTCGCGAGAATTTGCACCGAGCAATTTGACTCTTCCTGATTTCAGTGTAATTTGCGCAATCAATGTTGTTACTTTACTCCCGAAAACAGTCGCGGAAGGTGCCCCCAGGATCAGTTCCTACGTATAAAGACCCCAAAGTCCAAACAAGCGATGGGGACACGGAACAATATCGATCTGCAGGACGATTGATCGCAATCGATCAGGGTCAATTCCATTTCAGACGGAGGCTTCTTGCAGCTTGACCCGGAATTTTTTTAGTAAAGTGAAAGAAATGGATACTAAGAAATGGATACTGTCTGCTGCTCAGAGTTGAGTATACCTAGTGTTTCTGCTTAGCTGATGTTGAACGAAATCTTTTGACTCGTAAAAACAAATCATTTCCAGGAATATGACTATAGCGATAGAGGAATGCAGACTAACACTGTTTATGTAATAGTCTGAGTTAGGGATGGAGAAAATATCGATATATCGATATATATCGATATATTTTTGAATATCGAATATCAATATATTGAAATATTGAATATCTATATATTGAAAAATCGATATATCGATATATTGAAATATCGATATATTGTTATATCGATATATTGATATATCGATATATCGATATATTGATATATCGATACATCGGTATATTGATATATCGATACATCAATATAGCGATATATTGATATATCGATATTTCGATATATCAAGATATTGATATATTGATATATTTAAATATTTAAATATTTAAATATCGATATATTGGTTTATTGAAATATCATATCGATACATCCATATATCCAAAGAGCTTTTAATCGTGATACATTTTTTTAATGTCACCAAAATATCCGACGTTTTTTATTCGCAAGTTATAGACTCTGAAAAGGACTCTGGATTTGCATTGACGTCATGTTCGCGAATCGTGTCACTGACATTGTTACTTGCCAACTGTAACCGATTGAAACTATTGAAAATTGAATTGAACGATTGAACGATTGAAACAAAGCTCCAATTCAAACTCGGTAAATTTCTAAAAAAAAATTTCCCAAATTTATAGACAAGTATCATAAAATTATAGTTATTAATAATTATACTATAACGCCGATCTATTGTGATTAATCGATGTATCGATATAACGATATATCGATATATCAATACATCAATATATCGATATATCGATATATCAATACATCAATATATCGATATATCGATATATCAATATATCGATGTATCAATATATCGATAGTGTAGAGCTGGAATTCGCCACGGCAAGACGCTCTGCTGTATTCGATGTGCGATATTTACAGGCATCACAGAAAACGTGATAGTAATGTTCGTAATGCGTTAATTTGATACCTTTAAATTAAGTATTCTAAATGTATATTTCTTACCCCCATGTTCCCAGGCTGCAATTTTATCTCAAACCCTCAGATTTGCTTTAAAAAAATATTGCCCCCCCTCCCCCCCCCCCCCCCAAAGTCCGGGTTTCACCACTGTCTGTCTTGCAGCTTGCCCCCCCCCCCCCCCCCCCAACTTGAAAAGCGTTCCTACGCGCCTGCTGACGCCTGCAAAGAAATCTTGATTTACCGGATTCGTTGCCAATTTGACTGATCTGATTGAACTAAATCTTCAAAAATAAGGCAATTAAAATATTTCCACGAACGCGAATGGCTATTCGTATCAAGGATAGAGAAAAAGAGAACAAAATTAGCTCGAAAATAAAGATGACTGGCGTAAAATATCACCGAGTTTGTTGTTAGATGCAGATTTTGTTCATCATTTATTTACTTTGTACGGTGTTTTTGTAATGAATTTTTTAAAAGATTCCGGGTAAAATAACATATTTTACTAATATCGTATCCTACTCCTACACGTATCCAAGTATTTACCTAAGTATGACTTTTTTATGATTGATATTACGTTGCATTGACGTCGTATTTTGTCTTTCATGTTTCATGCAACTTCGGTAGGTCCTACTACTAAACTATTCGTGGCTAAACATTGTATTCCTAGTCCCCAGATATTTTTCATAACTATACTAGTGTTGTTTTCAAACTTTTCTGTGAAAGAATCGTACATAGTGTATGATAGTAAACACAAGATCCCGGCACCCGGCAATCTCTTAGCATTCTCCAGGCGGCCGGCAGCACGTTCTGCTCTCCAGCTTGCGTCATGCGCGAGACGAACGCAAACTCGTCCACCGGAGTGCCATACCTTGTCAACCACTTGGGTCGGTTGCAGAACGGTTGAACGGTTGAGGATCATTTTTACCACACTGCGCATGCGACGCACGCGGCGCACGCCGGGAGAATGTTGAGATAGGAATATTTCTATCTCGGCAGAACGGTTGGAGACCACGTGATTGAATCCCACCAAAAGGTCATTGGCGCACCAGCTCCAGTGAAGTTGCTCCGTTACCTATCCCAATATAGAAGGGTCTTCTGGTATTTATGTGGTAAAATTTTCCTATTATCAGTGTTCAAGTGTGCTTCTAAAGCTGTAAGTTAGTTCTAGTTACATCTTAATTACATTATATTACACGTATAGGTAGTACATTATTAGTTTGTAGTAATATTCATTTAATTAGAGTAAAAAATTAGGAATTAGTCTTTCTTAGTGGACTTATTTCTTTCTGTAGTTTATAACTTTCACCCTAATCCCTTAATTTAAGAATCAGTTACATGTAGATGAAAATAAATTATTGGAAATAGGAAGATGGAGACGGATGTCTTTCATGGTGGAGGGGCGCAATCAGAACAGGATGATATATGGAAAACAGAGCAAGCAGTGAATTCCATAATACATATAGAGAAAGTAAACTCGGATAATAAAGACGATGGCACTAGGCCAGTACCGGGAGGAAGAAAGAGGACTTTAGGCGAGAATGGCAAGTTTGAAATACCAAACAAAATAGTTAAAAACATCAATTTATATAACCCTATCGAAAGAAAACCTCAATACAAAGTAATGATTGAAAAAAAATATATAACTGAATACCAAAATACAGGCATTGACCCCTTATTAGTAGGCAAACTGTTGCATAAGAAAATGAAAGGGATCAAAGCCATATCAAAGACAGGCAGAAACAGAATCACGGTAGAATTAGACTCGGCAATAAATGCCAACTTCCTGGTGGAATCAAATTTCCTAGGTGAATCAAATTTTGAAGCTTACATCCCAGAACAATTTGTGAAGAGGTTTGGGATTATCAAGAATATAGACACTCAGATATCAGAGGAGGAAATACTAGAGGACATAATATCAAACCACAAGATCACTAATGTACGAAGATTAAAAACCAAACGGATAATAGATGGACAAGCTAAACTCATACCAAACAGGTGCGTGGTACTCACTTTCGAGTCCCAAAATCTACCACATAGAGTATTTCTTTATAGCAACTCAATAACAGTAGATCCATACGTCCTCCCTGTTAAAATGTGCTATAAATGTCTACGATTTGGACATGGCACGAATATTTGCAAAAGTAGAGAAGAACGCTGTCTAAAATGCAGCGATAATCACAATATAAAAGATTGCAAAGCCGAACCAGAACAATGGTGTTGCGTCCACTGCGAAAGAAACCACATGGCGAACTATCATAAGTGTCCGGAATGGGTAAGACAGAGGAATATTAAACATTTAATGGCCACGGAAAATAAATCCTTTTTGGAGATTGACCGTGAGTTCTACCCCAGACGGGAAGGGCAAAATCAATCCACTAACGACTCGTATGCAGAAGCAGCAAAAAAACCACTTTCCCCCCGATCAGCTCAACGCTCAGAAAACAACTATACGAGCACATGTAACGACACACAGCAGCCAACCAACAACAAAGTAGCGCATATCAACACGGAGAGGACAACACCAACTTTCCGATTTGAGTCCGAAAGTAGGAAACCGGCGAGGAAATATGGCCCTGGGTTCTCCCCCAAACCCCTATTTAGATGCCCACAAATTAATTAGAGCTCAGACAACTTTGTACCTCTAACAAAGACAAATAATAACTCAGGAAGTAACACAGATAAATTATCAATTAATGAACAGAGAAAGAAAAACTTGACATGCCAGCTGGCTAATCTAATAGCCCAAACATTGGAGTCCGCGATTCGCCACCAAAAAAAACCAAACGTAGAAACTCTTGAGACATCATATTTCTACTAGATAAGATGTTTAGCAGGTCTTCATTAGAAGTAAGTGAACACATTGAAAATCAGGTACAGCTCAATGACACATATGAACCCCAGAATGGAACAGAGACCAACCAACAGGGCAATTAATATACTACAGTGGAATATAAGATCAGTAAGAGCCAATCTAGCGGATCTGAAATTCAAAATTAATAGTGATATTATAGACATCTGCATATTATCAGAAACGTGGTTAAACAAAGAATTTCAAATAAAGTTTGGAGGATATCAGCTATACCTACAGAAAAGATAGAGTAGATGGAAAAGGAGGTGTGGCGATATTGGTCAAAAATCACATAAGTTCCATATGGTGGATATAACTGCGGTAGAACTAAAAATTAAAAATAGTACCATTGTAGTTATATCTCTATACGCCGCTCCAGGACACAGGACGACAGCGGTAGAATATAATAAATTAGTGAAAGAAATAGGATCTAAATACGATGAGATAATAATAGCTGGTGATCTCAACTGTCACCATGAATTGTGGGGATGTGCAGGTAGGAATGTACAAGGCAATCAATTAAAAAATTTCATATACGACAGCGGATTAATCATTCTAAACAATGGAACCAATACTATGGTCCCGTCCCCTTATCGAAAAATGAATCCAGTAGACATAACTATTACTACCCCCAATTTAGCTTTGTCCTCTGATTGGGAAGTCTTAAATAATGATACCTGGGGTAGTGACCACTTCCCCATTAGGATAAAAATAGATGGGTCGAATAATTACCCATCTAACAATAACTCCAATAACCATAATAACCTGGATACTAATGCGAATGCTACATTAATCACTAAATCAGTTCGAAGGAATTTCAGGAAGGCTAACTGGGAAAGATACATGTACAACGGAAATTACATTAAAAGACTCTCACAGTGAGTCCATAGATACCAAGTTAGACAGATTTATTAAAATGATAAACACTGCAGCAGAAAAGGCGATCCCCCAAAAGGAAAAAAATATTAAACATTATAATCAAACACGAGAGGAACGAGGGAGGAGAGCGTGTCCATGGTGGAACGAGAAGTGTAGTGAAGCTGTGGCACATAGGAGGCTTTCACTTAGAAATTTTAAAAAGACCATGAATTCGGACAACTTCAATGCCCTAAAAAAAAGCAGAGAGAAACACTACATTCACACTCAAAAAAGAAAAAAGCCAAGGATGGAAAGACTTTTGTTCAAAAATCTGTAAAGACACCCCCCCCTAGGCACTATATGGGAGATGAAGAGAGGCTTCAAGAATTCAAGAAATACAAACCCCATAAGGCTACCACCTAATGAGGAGAACATCCCAGAATGGATCCATCAATTTCACCAGAAAGTGGCCCCCCCTGCAACATTCCATCAGAGTAGTTTTGGGGAAATTGGTAACAACCAGAGTAATCATATGCTAATTAAGCCCATCTCATTTAGAGAATTCAACTTGTGCCTCGACGACACGAAAGACAGATCTCCGGGAATGGACAACATACCATACATCCTGCTTAGAAAAATACCAGAAGTGGCCAAATCAGAGCTGAATGAAATATTCAACCAAATTTTGGCAGAAGGATATTTTCCCAACACACTAAAAACTCAGTTAATCATCCCGATTCTGAAACCAGATAAATGCAGGGAAAATCCGGACTCTTACAGACCTATATCAATGACTCCAACTATCACGAAACTATTTGAAAGAATCATAACAAATAGGATAGAATGGTGGCTTGAAAACCAAAGAAAATTAGACAGAAATCAGTTCGGGTTCAGGAAAGGTAGGTCCACAATAGACAGTCTCAACATTTTCCATACAGATCTGATGATGGCAAAACTAAAAAAGGAAACAGTAATTGCAACTCAATTAGACATATCGGCGGCATATGATAATGTCCAGATAGAAATCTTAGGTGAAACTCTACGCAATCTTCAATTCCCCACCTCAATCATAAAGCTAATCAAATCAAGAATGCTGCATAGAGAAACATGGGTAAAAATAGGAAATATGAAAATAGGTCCCAGATTCACCAGCCTAGGATTACCCCAAGGCTCGGTGATTAGCCCAATCCTATTCTCGCTATACATAAATGAACTGAAAAACTTACCCGTCTACGAAACAAAAGTATTAAAGTTTGCAGACGACATTCTAGTCTACGCGCCACACAAAGATGAAAATATCGCAATAAAAAACACAAACAAGTGTTTACTAGAGATTACAAACAAACTTTTGGACAAAGGTCTAGAGCTGTCAGTGAATAAGTGCAAAACGATTAAATTTAGTAAGAAAATAAGTGCATCTAGTGGCCCAGATAAAGTAAATATAAAAGGCAAAAACATTCAAGTCGTTGATAATTTTACCTTTCTAGGTCTCACATTCGACAAAAAACTAACATGGAACAACCAGATAGAGAAAATAGCTATCAAATGTGGTAAAGGGTTAAATCTGATGAGGTGTTTAGCAGGTGTGTGGTGGGGGGCAGACCCCGAGATGTTAATTTTAAAATATAAAAGCATGATCCGAGCGCAAATAGACTATGGCAGTTTTATATATGGAAACGTAACAAAAAACCAACTTTCAAAGTTAGATAAAATACAAAACCATGCCCTAAGGATTGCTTTAGGCGCTATGAGCTCAACCCCAATTGAAGCATTGCAGGCGGAAGCTAACGTCCCGCCACTAGCACTAAGAAGGAAGTGGTTGGGGGCGAAATACATTAACCAAACCCTAAGGACAAGAAACAATCAGATAAGCCAAAATTACAGTTATTCCAAGAAACTATTACAAAAAAAATAGAGACAGGACAGGAAAAAATTGCACCCACATGTCAACTGAATACGATGAACAACAGCAAGACAAAGATTACATTAAAATGAACAGAATACCTCCCTGCTTCAAAAGAGATTTTTATACCGCAATGGAGCATACAAAGGTGCACATAGATCCCAATATCGAAACCTTCCGATCATTTGGGACAGAAAAGGCAAATGAAAAATTCCAATCCTATGTTACAGAAAAGTGGCCTCATTACACAAAGATTTACACAGATGGATCAAAATCACCGGAAAAAGAGTATGTAGGGGCAGCCTTCATCATAATGTCCCCAACCATTGTCCGAGAGCAATTTAGAATCAATCCTAAAGCCAGTATATTCTCAACTGAGGCGAGCGCTATTAATGAAGCCCTAAAAAACATCAAGAAACAAAACAACACCGGAGGGGAGTACTTAATATGCTCGGACTCACTAAGCGTCCTATCCAGTCTAAAAGACTTTAACCCCAGTGCCAAAACTTCCCCAATTTTGATAGAAATCAAACAAAACCTGCATCACCTGCAAAAAATGAATATTAATACAGAATTCTTATGGACTCCCAGCCATATAGGAATAGAAGGAAACGAAATGGCAGACCAGTTGGCAAAATCAAACAACAACATGCACTACAAAACCATTAATAAGATTCCCAGTTCAGATATATTACCCACTATAAAAAAGAAAATCAACGGGATATGGGAAAATAGATGGAAGGAATACAAAACTAATCACAAATCTCGTTACACGCTCCAAAGAGAAAACATCACACCCTCTTATGTATGGTTTAAGAAGAAAAACTAAATAGGTCACAAATAACCACAATAATAAGAATGAAAACAGGGCATTGCCTTACTAGAGAACACCTAGCCAGGATAGGTGTTTCCCAATCCAATCTTTGTGAGTGCCAAAACATAGAAACACATGACCATATTTTCTGGGAATGTCCCATGGAAGAATACATAAACAGCAGGAAAAAGTTAATAGGAGGATTAAACAACTTGAAAATAATTAGACCCTACAATGTTTCAAATTTAATAGCTCTAGACTCAATCAAAGTACTAAAAATACTCCTCTCCTTCTTAAAGGGGCTGTGAAGCGGGAAATTTAAATTTGCACACAGGTTACAAACCATAACACCAATAGAAAATGGACCTTTAAAAATAAATCGCCGAATTAGGCGATTTTACAAAAATTATTTCAGTTTTCAGCGATCGGGCGCTGCGAAAATGTAACGAATGGGGAATTACTTATGCGCCAATCTGTCGTCTTTTCTCTCTGTCTAACAATTCCTGCTCGCTCTCCTCGCAAGCCCCGCGCTGCCGTCCAGTCTGCAGGCAGCACGAGGCTGCTCACTTCCCCTCCAATGGTGCAGCACTGATTATTGTTTCTTCGAATTGGCGCTCGCCTAGGGTTTATGCTTCGATCATTACTGTTTATGTTATTATGGCAATAATGTTGTCACTAGTCAGAATTAAGAATTGCTATTAGAAAATGTTTACGAGATCTATACTGCAATCTATGACCATCTTTGTTAGCATAAATTGTTTGGGACGGGTTCGATAGCGTATGATTTTTTTTTAGGCTTGTGGGATGTAACTAGCATGATATGGTGGCGTAATATGTTCAACGAATCAGTTGACAAAATAATGTTCTCAAATGTATGGTGGTCAGTTATGCAAACGTAATCGCCTGTTACTATTTTCACGGCAGCTATTTCATTGCAGCAAACACTCTCGGCGTCCGTAGGCATAACATTACATTCACTGCACTTACACCAATTGCTTGATTCGCTCCTATCACAAGGATTTTCAATTGTCTCGTTTTGCGACGTTTCTATTGCTGCTAATTCCTCCTCGGTATATTCTGGCTCAAACTCGAACCCAGCGAGAGCCATCGAACAAAAGCATGAGGAAATTATAGTGGGTCACTATCAGCTACGTACAAAATATGCACTTGTGTGGTAGTGTCAGATGAGATCACTGTTTTTTCCTGCCAAGATTTGTCGACCGATCGAGCATGGGAGAGCGCGTGCTGGCTCGAGTCCAATTTATAGTAGTATCTTTGCTCGAGTCTCACAAAACCTATCCCCACTCCGTCGATTCTCCCTTCGGAGCCGATCCGCTACCGGTGGCTGGCCGCCTGCCAACCGCTGCAGCGACCAACGCGGCCGCGGTAAGGATAATTGCAACACCCGAATTACACACCTTCAGTAATTAATTTGCTGAGGCTAAACGGTTGCTCCAATTATAACATTCAAAATATCTCCAGGTAGAAGAAAGATGGACGAGTATGGCACTAGGTTTGATTATTTTTTCTGATCATTAGTTTTCCTAGGCTCCAGGGGTCGAAAATGCTCACCATGTTATTTCTTATGGGAGATTTTTTGCTTGGCGCCTAGGCCGAAAAACACGGAACTCGGCAATTTTTGCTGGGGACCGTGCTAGGGCAAAGCATTTTTTTTGCCTCTCAAAATTCCTAACTTGGTGGTCTTTATCGATGATATAAATTTGGATCAGCGGGTAAGACCCCCTTTAAAGGATTCTAATAAGAAGATTTAAATTAGGTACACTTGATCAGGCAGGACTACCAACTTCACCACCTTATTAATATCATGGGTCAATTCCTGGCTCGAGGGAAACCCATTTCAAGGCATAGTGCTCCTATGTGGTAGTGATTCTGCTGGTGAGCCTCCGCAGCTTTAGTTCCTGAGTTATCATAGTGCAAATCCTACATTTTGTGTTTTCCCATCCCTAAAGGGCAACAAACGACCAGCTGGCAGAGAAGGAAGTTTCAGACATCCAAGGCCAAATAAACAAACAAAGAAGAAGAAGAAGAAGAAGAAGAATCCCACCAATAGAAATGCGTATGTGCGGTGTGAAGCTAGCTGCCTCAGAAGCACTGCGTTTAGGAGACCTATTTTACGTTCGCCTCTCAATCCATCTCAAATCAATCGAAGACATCATGGCGCCCAAAAATGACATGTGGACCAAAGATACTATTATAATAACCTTCGGTTATGTGTAAGGGTGAAAAAGAAGGTTATTATTTATATCTTTCATAGAAGCGAGACCATGTTTATTAAACCCAAAGGTAAAAGACTACCATCGCATTGAATGCAAAGCAATTGTTTTTGACGTGTGCGCGACGAGCAAAATAATTAATGCGGCAGTCTGCAACTTTCAATTGACGCTTGCGTTACATTAATCTTGTTAATGTGTAAAAAATCGTAATCAGACTGGAGTTTTCAGATTGAGGTTAGGAACTTATGTAGTAGGTTTGGTTTGGCGGGTTAATGCGCGCGCATATCTTTGGCTGTTCGGCCGGTCGGGACCGTCCTAAATGGAATAGCTCAACAGGCCAGAGAACCAACCGTTTGTTCAACCCGACCGAACAACCGTCCCAAGTGGAATACGCGCGTTATACCATGCTTCACACCGCATATTATACGAATTTCTATTGGTGGGATTCACCTTGGGCAACACTTCTCCCAACGTGATGCATGCGCAGTGCGGTAAAAATGATCCTCAACCGCACAACCGTTCGACAACCGACCCAAGTGGAATATGGGTTTGCCTACGTACTACTTGCATATTCCACTTGGGCACTTGGGTCGGTTGCCGAACGATTGAGCGGTTGGATCATTTTTATCGCACTGCGCGTGCGTCGCGTAGGGAGGCGTGTTGCCCACGGTCGAATTTTGCGATAGGAATCTGGGAAATCGGTAGGTTTCACCCGAAGTTTTCCAGCCCCGTTTTTCCTCGAGCGCGGTTCAAATCGAGCGCGTTAAGTCCCTACCCTACCACTCTCCCACAGTGTGTTCGTAAACTCCTTCTAATCCACCGAAAGCATAGAAGTTGTTCGTGAACTCGGCACATCAGTGGACGTGGCTAAATATTTTGTTGATGTGAAACCGTGCCGTGCCGTGCTTCTAGCATTTGCTCACCGAGCACAGGCGGAGGTGATGTGGCGGGAAAAAATATGAAATGGGAAATGACCTGTAATTATGATGGTCAATGATAGTGAAATTTATATGCAGTTTGACGAAGAATCATACATAGAATACCTTTCGGTAATTTTTCAAACTTTCTGCAGACACTAAAACTCAAAAATGATTTTGAGATTTTGAGGTTAGTTGTCAGCAGCCATGTTTTTCTTTGCCAGTGACGTAGTTCGGCTGCTCATCTGTTCGTAAACAGAGGTGATTTTAGGCTCTCACATCACTTCCACCAGCAAATCAATTGGAAGTGTTTTCGAACACACTGCCAGTCAGCGATCCTGTCCGAAACCTGCTGAGCTTACTGCGCGCCAGTAGGCTCTCAGTAGAGTTCAGCAAGTCTGCTGCCTTCAGTAACGGAACGCAATACACGATCTCAGCTCAGTGGGTTTGAATTTTCTAAGCGGCAATGTTCAAAGTTCTCAGCTCTCAAGGAGCCGTTGTTTTTTTCAATAACACAACCAAATTACGGGAAACCACAAACTGCGGCTCAATAAAGTGCGGCTCAACGTTACTAAACTGCGGCCCAATAGTCTCTGGCCCAAAAAAAGCAACATTCAGACAAGCACATTGTGCGGCTCAATATACTGCGGTGCAACAAACTGCAGCCTAGATAACGACATTAAATCAACATATTACAAGGGTGATAGGGTATCGTTTCCCGTTTTTCATCCCTTGATGTTTAGAATGCACCCTGAAGTTGCAAAAAATCAAAAAATTTGCCTGACTTTTTGACCTTCTAAATACCCTATAAAAAGTTAAAATTCTGACTTTTGAGCTACAGTTTATAGTAAAGCAAACTCTTCCAAACCAATTTTGTCACTAAAGTTTTTTGATATCTTTAGCGGTTTAGAATCGGCATTGGACTCTGTGACACACTGCAACTGCCAAATATTCGCTTTTCTCCGAACTTTGAGAGGCTCTATCTGGAGAACGGTTCGTCGCTAAATTTTTTTTTTACGTTCTGATCTCAGTAAAGGTAGGGAAATAACCCAGAATTTTCTTTAAAAATTTAAAAATCAACGAGCACACTTATGGTCGATTTGGCTTGTTCTGACCCATATGTAAATTAGCATGTGAGATTCATAGAAGATATTAACTGATGGCCGATGCCCAACGACTGTAAGGCTAGGTTGTTCTTCTCATGCTGGATCCCATTGTAATTTATTTAATATCTTAATCTGCTGCTCAAAGCTGCCAAGCACAATGGTGTTTAAATCAAAGGGATGTCAAGATAACAACGGATTAACACTTTTTTTTCTACACACGTACCTATAATTACTACTTTGTGATGTCGAGATCACTTATTTTTTATCTCACTGCTGGTCCAGGGGAGGGATATAAAAATATGTGATACGTGTGGTGATATCTTTGCACAATCGATCACGATTCTTTTCACGATTGCTATTAGTAAAAGAATCGAGATCGAGAGAGAAAGAAAGAAAGAAAGAAAAAGAATCGAGAAAGAAAAGAATCGTGATAGATTGTGCAAAGATATCACCACACGTGTCACAGATTTTGTCAAATATATATTTTTTGCTCGCTAGTGAGGAAGAAACCGAATGTAGCGACTGGCAGCTGTTTACTGAGCTACTCTATTTATTATATTTGTTTTCTTGTATCAATTTTTCTGGCTTACAATTTGGATAAGAACTCAAATATTGGAGAAAATATCTAGTATGTGTGGTATGATGTGGCAAAGATGCTTGGCGTATGGTAGATCCCCAGTTAGCACTAGTTTCCCCGACTATTGACTATTGAATGATATTGCCTATTGACTATTCCCGGCTATTGTATGATAAACATACATGTGTAGCCACAAGGCAATCAACGTCTTTCAACCCCTTCCGGTATAGGCATTCGGCATTCCTTCGATCTCATCGACTGTGTGCAGTGTGGTCAGTGTGGTATATTATACAATGAGCGCTCGCGTGCACGGCCATTATGTGAACTATGTGCAGCTGTTCCCGACCAGACAGCGGCATGGTGGGGGAAGCTCAGGTAGGGGAGGTCCACGCTTTGAGCCGAGGAATATTGAGCCGCCGTATAATATGCACTGTGTATCGTTTGGGGAAAGGATGCGAAACTGAGCCGCAATTTATTGAGCCGCACTTTATTTTGTTGGAAGTTAAGCCGCAGAATTTTGGGCCGCAGAATATCACCCTTGTAATATGTTGATTTAATGTCGTTATCTAGGCTGCAGTTTGTTGCACCGCAGTATATTGAGGGCATTCAAAAGACTGCACTTTGTAAAGCGTGTTTTGAAAAACAGCAGCAAAAAATCAAAAGATCTGGCCTACACAACACTAGTGCAGCCGGTGATAGAATATGCCTGCGATATTTGGGATCCAGAAAGGATAGTAGACATACGGAAGATTGGACAGGTGCAAAGGAGGGCGGCAAAATATGTACTAGGAGGGAAAACAGTCACAAGAAAAGAAACCAAAAAAAACGCAGAGGACTTAAAAATGCGAGAAATCCAAAGCACACTGAAAAGGATGAAGGTGGAAGCAGTGGGGAACGTTAGTGAGATGAGGGACCTACTTGCCAAAGAATTGAGAAAGGAATGCAGGAAGGAGTGATCACAACCACAGAGTATAAATACAGGAGTGTGGAGGAAATGATTAAAAAACTAGGATGGAGGACTCTTGAAGAAAGAAGAAAGATATGTAGAATTACAAAACTATGCAAAGCATTCAGAGGACAAACACAGTGGGAAGCAATAACAAAATATATGAAGATAATTGGTGAAGATGGCACAAGGAAGGGACACCGATTTAAACTGGAAAGAAGGGAGAAGGGAGGGGGGAGGGAAGAAGGGAGGGGAGGGGGGAAGGGAAGAAGGGGAAGGGTAGAAGGGAGAAGGGGGACTGGAGGGGAGAAGAAGGGGCGAAGGGGGGCAGGAATTCTACACTGGGGAGGGGTATACCAGAGTGGAACAAACTCTCAGCAGATGTGTTCACGGACCCTCTCCCCAGTGTACGAGAATTTAGAGTTAAGGTCAGTAAACTAGACTAAGAATAGGTTAAGTAAAATTGTTCCTACTATTTAATCTTTAAGCTACCTACTATTAATGTAATAACAGTCACTGCATACAAAATGTGTGCAAATCTGTTTGTTCAACAATAAATAAATAAATAACAATGTGCTTGTGTGAATTTTGCTTTTTTTGGGCCGCAGAATATTGGGCCGCAGTTTAGTAACGTTGAGCCGCACTTTATTGAGCCGCAGTGTGTGGTTACCCTAAGGAAGTCAATGCAGCGTTTAGGGGCCTTTTAGTCCTCACTTAATAGGCATGATTCTGATGCACTTTAAGGACACTTATAATGCACTTATAGTGCATGCTAAACAATTTTTTGGGGGTACTAAAGAGATCCTGCGAAATCCTAAGTTAGTCAGGAGCTTTAATGTTAGCTGGGTTATATATCATTGTCCGAGCCCGATTCCTTTCTTTCTCATTCACTTGCACTCGAAGACTCAGAATCAGGATCCTGATTCTGAGTCTTCGAGTGCAAGTGAATAGGATCCAAGTTGGGGGGCAGATCTGGGAGTGATGAGTTCCTTTTGGCTATTTTCAAATTGTGTTTAATGAACAAAAAGATCTTTCGGTAGCAGCGGAGGTGGCTGGTGCTTCAAGAAGCACAACAGCCACTTTACTCAGGTGCGTTGAGTTGCATATTCCACCACGTCAAGATGGATATTATTGTACCGTCCGATTTAATTTTGAGTGAGTTCCACACAAACTGTTTGGCCCACAAAGCCTCCTTGCATTTTGTAAGATGCAAGATCCGAGAGTACATCCGTGTTCGAAACATTATGGAGAGATTCGGCTTGTGGGCCACCTGAAAACTTTATGGAGCCAAAAGAGGGATGAGAAGAGCAAACTAAGGTGCACTCTGATAGGCACAAACCACATTTCGTATTTTCCAACCCCTTTTTTTCTCCCAAAATTTTATGGAAAATTACCGTAAATTACCGGTAATTTATAATTTTGTAAATTACACCAAATTGGTAATTTACCGGGTAAATTACGACCCCTAATTTACCGATTTACAACACTATACCTAGGTCTACAATAATTTCAGCTTGAGACTCAACAGTCGGTAAGGTTGATCTTCTAGCAATTGGTCGTTATAAACTTTGGTTTCAGGAAAGCAGTCTTTGGTGTTCTCAAATGACAGTATTCTGCTGGTTGTTTGGTGGAGGTACAGTTCGTTCGGTGTCGATGGCGGTTCGTCGTTTTGATTCTTACACAACTCAAAATGCTGTCGATGCAGTTTTCTTTGTATCACGATTGTTGATAATACATGGGAAGCTCATTTGTCGATTGTCTTTCGCTTGAAGTTTTTGTTCGTCAAATCAAACTTCCCAACATTGGAGAAATGTTATGATAGAAACTCCCAATCATGCAATTTCTCAGATATGGAAAGATACCATTGATATGCAAATCCAGCGAGTTTTGGTAGTAGCAGCTATACCTACGTATAATTGTACCGTAACATTGATGTTGCAATTCGCGATTGCTTTGGTCTCAAACTTTTGTAGCCATTTGTTTGCATTGCTAGGGAGCCCTACTTTAAATTTCTTGATTTTGTTAAATTTTATAGCTATGAGTGCGGCGTCTCAGACTTGATGATTCTGCTGTTCTATCATCGTAGTAAGTACATTACAATAAAGAGTTCAAAATCTTTCAGTGGAACATTAGATCGATTAAAGCTAATCAAGAAGATCTCAAATACAAATTATTTAAGGATAACATAGATATAGCAATAATCTCTGAAACATGGCTTAATAAAGAATTCAAATTTAAGATTAAAGATTATACAATTTATAGTAAAGACAGACCAGATGGGAAGGGGGGTGTTGCAATATTAACCAAAAATAATTTACATAGTAAAGAAATAAAAGTAAATCATAATATATATAATCTAGAAATGGTGATAACAGAAGTGTTGATTTACAATAAAATAGTAGCCTTTATAGGGGTATATGCAACCCCAAAACATAAGATCAAAGCAATTGACTACGAAAACATAATTTAAAAAATAGGTACATCATATGATAGTTTATTCTTAGCCGGTGATTTAAATGGACACCATGACATTTGGGGTTGCTCTAAAGAGAGATAGCCAGGGGAGACAAATATTCAATTTTACAACAGATAATAACCTTGTAATCTTAAATAATGGCCAAAACACAACGATCCCATCCCCCTATCGGAATATGGAACCTGTTGATGTAACGATAGTATCTCCGAATTTAAGTTTAATAGCCAGTTGGGTAGTAGAAAATGGGAGTGCACCAAGTGACCGAAAAACAAAGGTACCGAATAACAAAGTGACCGAAAAAAAAACTGACCGAAAACACTAAAGTGACCGAAAACAGAGTGACCGAAAATGAAATGTTGCCGGGACTGTACCAAGCCAATGGTGGGCGGGACCTAGACAAACGCTACTATTCGGACAAAAAACATTTTTTTTCAGTCGCTTTATTTCGTTCGTTTTTTAAAGGCCACCCGAGCCGATGCTCGTCTCCCGGCACCGTTCTGGTTTTCGCGTCGTCGGCCGGTGCAGTTGCGTGCTGCCTAATTGAGGGTAAAGTGCACCGGTCTGTGTGCAGTCACCGCCCGACGTGCCGTCTGACGGCGTCGTGGGAGTACAGCCAGGAAGCAAGGGACGTCGTCGTGGTTGACGGCGACGTTGCGTGCGTGGCCGGGTACGTTGTCAACGCCCCCACTCTGCATGGTGGCAATGCATGAGTCGAAAAGATGGGGACGGCGCCGTCGTTTACGGCTTCCTCGTAGGACACGGCCGGGAGGATCGTGGACGGCCTCTTGATGGCAGGGAGCGAGGTGACAGTTCACAACATGAGGGCGCCGTCGACTCTCGCCGCGGCGAAGGGGTGGACGTCCGGTAATTCCCTGAACGCCTCCCCTCTGACCGCCACCTCGGAGGACGGCCGGGAAGTAAGGGACGTCGCCATGGTTGACGGTGTCGTCGAGGTTCGCGCCTGCGAGTAGCGATAACGCCCCGAGACTCCTATGGTCGACGGCAACTATGGTCGGAAAATTGCCAATCATTTAACATTGGTCTTATGGGATGGGACTTTGCCGAAATTCCGGGCGAAAACGTCGCGCCACTGCCACTTTTTTAGGGTATTACACGTGTTACGTCGCACGTTCACAAAAGAAATTCAAATTTGGGTATATGAGAAGGACCCCTTCACTGAAGGTGGTCACAAACATAACTTCAGCATTGGTCTTATGGGAGTTTCACGACTTCACGGGTCCCTCCGTAGGGCGGACGGCGGGGCCGCAGTCGCCACGAGAGTCGTCGGCGACCGGTTAACTTCAGACCACCGGTCACTGGTTGTTGGCGGGCAGAGACCGCTGCCCGCCCGGCAAGATATAGACCAGCCAGTCAGACTGCTCAGGAAGGAAGTGAAGTAGGAGACTTGCTTGCAGAGTGAGGCGCCGCACGTTGCTGGCGGGCGGGAGGCGATGACTGACCGCGAAGCTCGTCGACGCCCACACTCCTTCAATCGTTAGTCGATTCACGGTTCATGCTGTCGGCTATGTCAAATAGCATGGGCACTTAATTTTCTTAGACTCATGTCTACTATATCCTATCTTTAGCACCAGGGCCGGACCGACATGTTTTCCAGGCGAAAGCGAGATTAATTTTGCCGCCCCCCTCCCCCCCCCCCCAAACACACCGGGATAAACACAAAAAATTTTTCAGTTTGAAGTTATAATTTAATTCTTGTTTGTGTTTCATTGATCGTTAACTCGATTTAAATATCATCATGTAATTGATGAGCGTAGCGATTTCTTCAATTTCACTACTATTAAAAAACACTTCTGTTTTTTTTTGTTTGTGTGTATGTGTGTTTGCGCACGCTTTACAGACCAAACGCCTGCATTGCAATTAAATTTTCATGGTGTCTCTGTCTACTATACCCCCTGCGTTTTTCAAGAAAATCCTCCATACCCCTCCTCTTCAAATCAGAAAAAATAGCAATATTGGAAATTGGGAAATTGGGATTTAGGCGTTTGGTCTGTAGAGCGCGCGCAAACACACATACATACAAACAAACAAACAAACAAACAAACAAACAAAAACAACACAAGTGCTTTTTTTACAAGTAGAGAAATTGAAGAATTCGCTTCACTCGCTACGCTCATCACTCGCCCCCCCCCCCCCCCCCCCCCCCCCCCCCCCCCCCCCCCCACCGACGAAACGACCACAGCAAGAGCAGCAGCATGACTGAATAATATTGAATTGCTTTGCTGTCCACTGTTATTGCTTTACCTATATTGTTCGATGTGTTTCACATGTCTCAATTTCGTGAGAAAAAATACATATGCGGCTTTACATACCCTAACCCATTCAGTTTACAAGTCTATTACGCAGTATTATGCAGTACTCGGGACTAGCCTTACTTATGACGCATACCGTCAGTCTTTGGACGAAAGCCGCCCTCTGTGATAAACATTCCTCAAGCGCAAATTATACTTAAAAATGAACTGGTTTCATATTTTGGTGTCAGTCAACGTTCGCACTATTGGTATGACATGTTATTTTGTTTAAAATGTATAAGAATTCCCAATAAATGTACCGGAAATGCAAGGAAAATTTGGAAAATTAATATAGTTATCTTAAAATTTAGTCGAATTGTAGAAGCTAAAATGCCGCCCTAGAAAAGTGCCTCCCTAAGCGGTCGCCGACGTCGCTTGCGCCTAGATCCGGGCCTGTTTAGCACTAGTTTTGAAAAGAACTATTTCAAACTGGGATTTGAATGCTAAATCAAAAGTCTCACTGGTTTCCCTACGTTTCGTAACATATACGAGTTACTTTATCAAGGGTGAAAGCTATCAAGAGTGAAACATGAAGACTTATGGGACTACTAATGTGGCAGTCCGATAACACGGGGCGTCTACCATCGCGGCGACGGCTCGGTGCTGGGCCGTGTGCGTCGTCGACGCCCTCACCCAGTTAGATACCAAGTCGTATAACATTGGTCTTATGGGTGACTGGGGAAAATGGCGAAGTCAAATATCACGGGGCTGATGGCAGCCGCTTGTGAGAAAACTCCAATCAGATCAGTAAGGTTTGGGTTGCCGTTGTCGGCGTCTGGTCTTTCAAGCGCAACCACTAACAGATGGACCAACCACTAATAGATAACCAATGCTATATGGTAATTGGAATAATTCTGTAGCCTTGGGTTGACTGACCTGGAGCCGGTGTTAAACGACGAACTGTTTTGACAACGGGCCATAAGGCACTGGATTAATGGCATTGGTGAATGAGTGGGTGATGGAGGGGATCATGATGAAGAACATAACCTATAGCCTTGAAGACATGAGAGTAAACCCGGCGCCTATACCTAATTGACGGCACCAAGCGGACCACCGGCATACAGTCCCTTATACCCCGTTCACACTGGGGAAGTTAATCACTGTTAGGTTTAACTATGATCAGCTATGCGCAGTGCATTGTGGGCTAACTGTGTTCGAGTTTGAATTGAGCGTTCACACTGAAACGGGGTTAACGCCATAGTGGCCATCTTTTTCCAAATCTGTACGTCCACATACATAAGCTTCTAAAACTCCGATTTCGACCGTTTCAATCATGGAAAATGAAGATGTGCTGCGAGTTTTGTTACTCTGATTAGCCAGTATACATTTTGAAGCGTAGGAGAAGTAAAAGGCGTCTTGATCTAATGCATAATATGTATTTAGTTTGATTTATAATTCGAGCTCCATATCATTATAAATCGGGCCGTTTCTTTTGTTGGCCAGGAGCCTGTTCACGTGCGACTCCCACACGTGAATCAATAATAACACCTCGTGGTCCGTCAATTGTCCTTTCTTTTCCCATCTTTTGCTTCGCACACAATATCCCTCGTTGACGCCATTTAAAAAAACAAAATCAACACTGCACAGCCTTCTCCAATCCTACAAAACGTTCCTGCCGCGCAGTTCCGGTGGGCGGTGAGCAAACTAACTGAGTTAGCTCTTAATCACGTTCTGGAAACGTTGTTAACGCCAAATCCGAGTTAACGCTAACAGCGTTCCGTTCACACTGGCCTCTTGATCATAGTTAAGCCGCTAACAGTGATTAACTTCCCCAGTGTGAACGGGGTATTACGAATAACAATACAACTCGAACAGCAGTATTCCTCCGCTAATCCACTGGCGAGAGGTTTACAATTGTACTAACTTAAATACCTCCAACCAGGGGCGGACTGGCTCGAAAAAGCCCGGGGCGCTGTACAAAATCTAGGCCAACAAATTTTTTAATGCAATATGCGTTGTTGAAGAAGGCGCAACCTAATCCCGCGAATACGTTTCTCGGTGCTTTTTTTACACTTATTTAGTGCCTTTGATATTACTCTAACCAACGCTATATCTATGACTTTCAAACAAATAAAGTCCCACTTACTAATTAATAACAGGCAAATATATTATTGCAGGTCTGCACTGTACAGCAGCGTTGGGGTGTAAAATGGGGATGTAAATTAAATAAATAGTTTCTCATTTTGTGGGGAAATGGTTATTGAATGGATAAACACTATCAAAAAGAGATAGATAAGAGATAGAGAGATAAGAGATAGATTCCAACAAATAAAGTCCCAAGATGGCAACCGACGAAACTCTCAACAATGTCAACATTGAAGATGATTGTGAGGTAAAAAATAGTAAAACGGAATACCAAATTGAAACGATAATAAATTCCAAGCCCAGTAGCCGCCTAGACGACGTGATTGTAATGGGGGACTCAATGGTCAGACTGGCAAGTCAAGTGGTAGGAGAGCTGAAAGACTGTACGTATTACTAACCAGGGATGAGAGTAGAACATGTTGCACAAGCAATGGAAAGGCTTCTTGAGGATAAGAAATGTAAACCGAGGGTGGTGCTGCTCCACTTTGGTACAAACAACGTGAACAGTGGCATGCACAACATTGATATTGTAACGGGAGAAGTTTACGACATGGTAAGGACAGTAAAGACGCTCCTTCCCGAAACCACTAATATAATTGTGAATGGAATATTGAACAGGAGAGACGTTAATTATAAAGTAATCAAATTGATAAATGATAACATGAAGTGGGTGTGTAATGCTTTAAATGTAAATTACAATGAACCAGGTTACGGGAACCAACAAAATGTCCTAGCAAAAGATGGCTTGCAACTAAATATGAGAGGTGCATTACGATTAGGAAAGTGGATTATGGAATCGGTACAACGTTTCCCTAAAATAGCAAAAAACTAAATAGCGTATCAGAGGTGAAGAATGTCATTGAACACAAGGGCCCTATTAGCACTTTTAAATTAAGTCAGAAATCTGGTTTGGTTAGTGAGCCGGAGAAGAAGACGGTTAGCGAGAAGAAGACTGAGAAGGAGAGGAAAAGACTGAGTGAAAAGCTGGAGAGGAAGAAGACGGAAGAGAAAAAGACTGTGAGAATGAAGATGGAAGATACAGATTGGGATGCATGCAGACCAAGGGGCGAAGGGATAAAGGAAAAAAAGGAAACCTACGAAGCCAACAGGAAGATGCTGCATGCCAATGTCCAATGTATACGTAATAAGGTCCACCTCTTGGAAGGTATATTGAGCAGTATGTCCACTAATATTGACTTTTTATGTTTAACAGAGCATTGGCTCACAGAGAACGAAATCAACCACATCAGTTTGGATGGATATGTTATGGCTACGGCATTCTGCCGTAAAACGTACAAAAACGGCGGAGCTATGATATTTTGCAAAGATTCAATTAGTTATAAAGTATTGAATAATGTTAACAATCTAAGCCTTGACAAACACTGTGAATGCGTAGGGATCCAGGTCAACGAGCTAAATTCAAAACATAACATTATTTGTGTATATAGGTCATCATTAGGCGACATAGATACTTACATTGAAATTATGACACAGATATTAGACTATGTAATGGCAAAACCAGGTTATACTTCAGTTTCTGGAGACTTTAATGCAGATTTCATGGCCCAGGGGAATAACAAAGATAAGGTTTTAGAGCTGTTTTCCGCTTACGGCTTGCAACAACTCATCAACACACCGTCACGTATCACACGAAATTCAAAATCCTGCATCGATAATATATTTAGTAACATCCCCAACGTCACGAGTATAGAGAATAAAAACCTGAACATAGCGGATCACCACGCTCAAATCTTATCTTGGAAAGTACTTAGTTCCCGTAATGCGGAGAGGTTCATATGGAAAAGAACATTTAGCAACAAAAACAAAGACAATTTTAAAATCTTGCTGGGTCAAGAGAGTTGGGCCACGGTCTACCAACACGAGGATGTAAACAATATGTTCAACGAATTCGCAAAAATCTTTAAGCTTCACTTTGAAAAATCTTTCCCAATTGAGAAGCATATAGTCAAAACAGGAACAGCTGGACAAGGCAGGAAGGAATGGTACATACAAGAACTAAAGGAAATAGCAAACAAAATAAATGATCTTTACAGTTTTTCTAGGGTTAGCGATAACGGTAGCACAATTTATCAAAGCGCAAAAAAAGAATACATAACTAAACTGGACATAGCAAAAAGAAACCACAATAATAAAAAAGTATCAAGAGCTCAAAATAAATCAAAAATGGCGTGGTCACTCATAAACTCTAATATAAACAACAAGAACAATGTCCAAAAAGAAATTATCATAAAAATCGATGACAATGTTGTGACGTCACAACAGGTCATAGCAGACTCCTTCAATGTTTACTTTGGATCGACTGCGAACGATCTGTTTAAAACGAGAAAAATAAGTCAAGATGTAAATATGACTTTTGATAGTAAAAAAACCAATAAAGTGATCTTCCTCAGACCAATCCATAAAACAGAATTCTTTGAAATATTGGACAAAATCACAAAAAAACACTCAGCAGGATTTGACAATGTCCCGTGTAATCTCCTAAAAACAGTAGGGGTACAAATTACAGGACCCTTAATACACATCTTAAACGCGTCTCTCACTGAAGGAATATTCCCAAACAGTCTGAAGAATGCAATGATCATTCCAATTTACAAAAAGAAAGGTGATCCCGAAGAAATAGAAAACTATCGTCCAATAGCTATACTCTCAGCTTTCTCAAAGATTTTTGAAACAGCCATGTATTCGAGAATAGAAAATTTTATTACACATAACGCACTGTTGAATAACAGTCAGCATGGATTCACAAAGGGCAAGTCAACACAACAGCTTTGACCGGTTTCATCACTAATGTTTTAGAAGCACTTGATAATAAAAAGCCAGCAATAGGCATATTTTATGATTTTAAAAAAGCATTCGACACTGTTAATCACAATCACCTTTAAGCCAAACTCAGAAACCTGGGGATAGCAGGTGTCGCAAACAAGTGGTTAGAATCATTTCTTAAAGATAGGACTCAAGCTGTGTATATTCAAAACAACGGACGAACGTTTATCTCCGAAACAATAACTAATAGCATAGGAATCCCGCAAGGCTCTACCCTTTCTCCACTGCTATTCATTTTATTTACCAATGACCTGCCAAGCCAAGTTCAAATGGGGGAACTCACGTTATTTGCAGATGACACAACTCATTTTATAACCGGTAATGACATGAACTCAGCAACTGTGATAGCAAACAAGGCTGTTGATGCTATTGATAAGTGGTGTACTAACAATAACATGTACCTGAACAAATCAAAAACCATATTTATGAACTACACAGGTCAAAGGAAAGTCACTTCTAGCCCTTATATCACACTGCATGGGAAAAGCATTGAACTATGCGCAAGCACAAAATTCCTAGGGGTAAAAATGGGTGATGGGACTGATTGATGCGATCACATAAATGATGTACGTAAGCAACTGGGCTCTACCTGCTTTCTCATAAAGAGAATAATGGAAATAGCCAATCTTGAGACAGCGATGCAAGTATATTATGCCTACATACAATCAAAGCTTACATATGCGGTAATATTATGGGGAAACTCTCCGAAAGCCAAATTATTGTTAAAAACCCAAAAAAAGGCAATCAGATATATGGGAAAAGCAAGCTACAATCCAACAGCTGAAGTGTACATCAAAGACTCGTGTAAGCATCTATTTAGAAAATTTGAAATCATGACTATGCCTTGCATTTATATTTTAATGTAATAATGTATGTTGTAAACAATAATTATCATTTTAATAATCAGGACCATGCCTATGACACTAGAAATAAGAACATGCCAAAGACAAAACATTTTAAACACGAATTTTACAAAAGAACTCCGATTTACGCCGGTAGAAAACTTTACAACGCTTTACCTGAAAGACTCAAATGTGAAGGTCGGAATTTTAAAGTCCTTTTAAAACAATATTTAATTCAAGAATGTTTTTATCGAATTGACGAGCTTTATAAACTGTAAATTTTAATTGAACTGACGATGTATGTATGTACGTTATCTAGTTTCTAAGTTTGACGATGGCAATATCATGTAATGATTAATAGGCAATAAAAAGAACATTATTATTATTATTATTATTATTCATTCAGATGCGTAGCGAGGGGGGGGCAAGAGGGGCAAGATGCCCCTGGCGCCGGCCACAGGGGGGCGCCAAAAAGAAGGAGAGAAAAGGGAAAAAAGAAATGAGAAAAGAGAGTAAAGGAAAGGAAATAAAAAATTGAAAATTAAAAATAATAAAGTAAAAAATTATGTAGCTACATAACCTCTGCCGTCAATTGTCAAGTGGTGCACTTGTTATTTCATACCTATTACAGGATTTACAGGACTACCCCATTTTCAATTAAAAATTGAAAATTAAAAATAATAAAGTAAAAAATAATGTAGCTACATAACCTCTGCCGTCAATTGTCAAGTGGTGCACTTGTTACTTCTTACCTATTACAGGATTTACAGGACTACCCCAAATGCTCTTCACTGAGTTAAAGGATGATCGTGTGCGCGTTAGGCCTAAGGGCTCATTGAACCGATTTTCCTCAGTTTAAGATAAAGTGTAAGCAACAGAAAGTTCTCTGCCCCACGCTCTGCCCTAGAAAATAAGACTATATAGTGCTTATGATCATGCATTGCAAACCTGCTCGCAAAAAGGTCTTCCTTGCGCCATTGGCGTCGCCCCCGGCCTTATGAACTTCGTCTGTCATTCTTAATTCCCTGTTCGGCTATCCCTACGATTATACCACTTTCATTTATGTATCATAAAACCTATTTAAACCCCTTTTCAAATGTCGCCTTAGCCAGATGAAATTTGCCCTCAAACGCATAGATTTTCACCACGAACAACCGCAAGCTACTGTTTCTCTTGTGGGCGCGCTTCCGAACCCGCGCCCCTTTCCCTTGTCTTATTCTGCTTTGTGTTTTTTTTAGTTTTTTTTTAACTACATGGAAGTATGGGTCCAAAAGTCGACTCTCCTACGGCTAGATGCGCCCCAGAGATGACCCTAGATCAAGGTAAGTAGAGGTTTAGAAGGTACGCTCATTTCGTGCTTTTACGTTCGGGAGTTTCCGCCAAACCCGAAGTCCGTGACGTCATGACCTGACCCAGCTTTGCCAAGAATTTCCATCCCGCCATTGCTTCTGACAGCACACGCGTGCGGCGTGAAACTAATGCTCGCTTCTGCTTGAATGTAAGTGTATTTGTGAATACTGTTTACTGTGAATACTGTTTATATATTATATATAGTCTTTACACTACTTCTTGTTTTTGTTTTGAGTGGTTATTCTATGTACAGTCTGCTTTGATCGTAAAGTCCGTGCATAGAAACATAACCTGGCTATGCAAACTTTTCGTCGAACTAATTAATATTCGGTGGCTTTGTTCGGTAAATCAGTTCGTTAGTGGCTAGATTCCCCTTGAAATGGTGTTGTAAATTTAGTCAATAAGTGTGTAACAACTTTTTCTGTGACCTTTTTTGTGATGGTTGAATTGTTTCACAGATGCCTGGTGCAAGGTGCACTGTAGCTGTTTGCAGCAATAGTTACGCTAAGACCAACAAGCTACCTTCCGACCAAAAAATAGTCTACCACAGCTTTCCAAGTGAGGTAGTACGCAGGCAGAAGTGGGTACAACTGTGCCGCCGAGCAGGGAAATGGAATCCGGACAGCTGCACGGTCTGCTCAGTGCACTTCAAACCCGAGGATTATGAACGGGACTTGAAAGCAGAGCTGTTGAACATTCCGCCTAAGAAGGTATAGTATCAATATCATTATTTGTCACCGGTTTATCTCAGTGAAAACTTAATGCCAATGCATTTTAGTGTTTAATTAAATCTTTCAAAGCCAACAATTTTCAAAGTTCTTGTGGCATCTAAACTCTTTTCTAAATATGTTGCAAAGGTTGCTTTATATTATAACTACATGTAATAGATTAATTTCGAAGCATTTGTTAAAGCAGGTGGCAGCCTGAGTAGAGCCAGTTAGAGTTAGAGCATTGGCTAGAGCGTAGATATATTTGACCCTTCCTGGTGGTTTGGCACTGCCACCATTATTTATACTAATGACATGTTCAAATCTGTTTCAGATCCTTAAACGCACTGCATTGCCCTCCTTGTTCCTGCTGCCTAAAGAAGTTGTTCCGAAAGCGGGTATCGATCGTCGAAACTCTCGATGCGAGCGGAGGTTGCAAAGGAAAATGGTTCAAACTATTCTCACGGACATCTCGAATACTTCCGGGCCACCGACAGAAATCGGCGAAGCACCGTCCACCGACGATATTGCAAGAACCACGGTATGCCCTAATGTTCTTTCTGTGAATGACATAGAAGAAGGTACATCACAACTCAAGATGCAGATAAAGTATCTGCAAGCAGCAAATAAGCAACTGAAAGCAAAACTTCACATGGCTGAGAAAAAGCTTTCTTTCAAGGGCAAAGCTCTCAGCAGTCTGAAGAAGGAGATACAACAGCTGCGGAAGGAAAAGGCCAAGTCTTCAGTCCTGCACGCCCGTGTGCGTGAAGCTCTCTCCAGCGTATTTACGGAGTCACAAATTAAGTTTTTAGTTCAGAAACAAAAAAAAATACACTGGGATACCAACTCCATTTCAATTGCGTTCACTTTAAGATACTTAAGCAAGCGGGCTTATGTCTTTTTGCGTAACAAACTTCACTATCCTCTTCCGGGATTATCCTCCTTGAATCGCTGGGCTTCTTCGTTGAAAATGCGTCAGGGCATTTTGGAGGATGTAATTAATTTTATGGGCATTGCAGGCCAGGCAATGGATGATAGTCAGAGAGTAGTTACTCTATTATTCGATGAAATGAAAACCAAGTCCTGTTACGAGTATGACCAGCAAAGTGATGAGGTGGTGGGACCACACTCACAAATGCAGGTAGTGATTGCACGCGGGCTATTTTCAAATTGGAAACAGCCCATATATGTTGATTTCGACAAAAATATGACGAAGCCAATATTATTTGAGATAATTCAAAAACTTCAAATTCAAGGTTACACTGTGAAGTCTTGTGTATGTGATATGGGTGCAGCAAACAGGGGACTTTGGAAGAGTCTGGGTGTTAACATAAACAAGAATTGGTTTGTGCATCCTTCCAATGAAAATGAAAAGATATATTTCTTTGCTGATGTACCTCACCTCATGAAGCTAATAAGAAATTGGTTATTGGACCGTGGGTTTAAATTGGCAGATGGTACTATTCTGCATAAAGGGCCCTTAGTCAACCTCATTGAGAAAGACGACGGCGAATTCAAAGCATGCCACAAGCTGAACAGCAGCCATGTTTCTTGTGAAAAAGCCCAGCGTCAAAACGTCGCAATGGCTGCTCAGTTACTGTCGCACACAACGGCATGTGCTTTGCGTCGGTATAAGCCTGGCTTAAACCCTCTTCTTTGCGACAAGTTAGCTAATTTTATCGAATTGGTAAATGATTGGTTCGACGTAATGAACAGTTATGTGCCTAATGTGTTTGGGTTTCCTTGCAAAAGTGGGTATGGCCTGCACGATGTAGAGCAAAACAAAGTTTTGCAAGAGATGTATGAAACCATTAAAGATATGAAATGTTGTGGCAAAAACGTTTTGCAGGAATTTCAAAAGGGCATAATGATTTCAACATTGTCTGTTCAAATGCTCTTAATAGATTGCAAAGCAAAATATGACAAGACGTATTTGCTGACTCACCGTCTGAACCAAGATGCGCTGGAGAATTTCTTTTCCCAAATCCGCACGCGAGGCGGTTTGAATGACCATCCGACGCCGATAAACGCACTCTATCGCATCAGAGGCATAATTCTTGGAAAGAATTCTGGTGTAGTACAACGTAATGTCAATACTGTGCCTCAGGGTCACGACGAATATCTAGTGTGTGAAACACTGCGAAAAGCTGGAGTAGCAGCGGACATAGAAATGGAGTCGAACCTTATCGAAAACAACAATATCGAAGACACTTGCTTTGTTGAGGATGATCCTGTACAAGAGGTCATATCAGTTGTATCTCCTCCAAGTCAACCACTGTCAGAAACTGAAGATGATGGACTCCATTACGTTGCAGGATGGCTAGCAAAGAAATTTAAATCAAGCCATCCTGCTATTGGAGACTTCACCTATAAATTAAAAGAGAATTCTTACATTTTACCTTCATGGGTGAGCCAGCTGTCCTACGGTGGGTTAGTGGAGCCTTCCGAATTGTGGAAAAACACTGTTCTCAAAATGGACAAGATTTTCTTGCACTACAATGGAAACTATATCCGGAAAGGACCGTGCATCACAAAAAATCTAACTGGGACAGTCATGTCGTACCTGCCTGAAACGGACAAGGTGCTGATTCATGGATTTTCCCGAATACGAACTTTCATTAGAATTCGATATTTAAACGCTCAACGAACTGAACAGGCCCTCATAGCTTCTAAAAAGAGGAGGATTGAGTCCCGCAAAAGAAAGGAAGAGTTGTCCGATATTGAGCGTAAAAGGAATGCAAAAATGCGAAAGGTCGTTCAGTAGCTTCTTGGTATCTATGTACAACAAATTCTATGACAATCGGAATTCGAAGAGTATTAGTAATTTAAAATAGTGTTAAGTTTTTAAGCAAGGGTTTAAGCATTGCTCATCTTGATGTGATAATTGAGCTGTGTTCGAAAATGATTGTGATGAAATGTTACCTGCTATTCGTTCATTATTCCTACTACTACAACATAGATATTACATAGGTTTATTTAAAATACTATTTAACTTCTGTATCGAATGCTAATTGTAATCTTGATGTGATAATGGAGCTGTGATCAAAAATGATTGTGATCAAAATGTTACCTACTATGTGTGCATTGTTCCTTCTATTACCTACAATATAAATATTACCTTGATTTATTTAAAATAATGTTTAACTTTAGAATTGACAATACTTCAATAATATATAATCTTGATGTGATAATGGAGCTGCTGTAAAGATTGCAGTGAAATGTATTTTGTTCCTACTATTAATATAATACAAACACTGCACTGATATATCAAAAGTCATGATAAGCTTAATTAACGATTTGTTAATAAAATGAACAAGTTCTAAAACCATACAAATACATGAATTATTACAATGAATGTGTTATGAGATAATTGCCAAATAATCCCAATTTACCAACGCAAATACAATAGGTTCTTCTGTTGAGGTTAGGTATGGATATCAGCTTTAAAATAATTACAATAGATTAGATAACTTATTCATTTCATTCTTAATATACTATTTTATCATAGCATATTAAAATTAGACTTAGTCATTAATTTGTCGCAATATTGGAAATAGTTGCTTCTTGTGTCGGGCATGTTCCCTCGTTAATTTGAATTCCTGTGTATGTTTGGGTCAGGTGCTGACGTCAGAGCCTTCAGCCAATGAGATGACAGATAGCGAAATGAGACTACCTTCTAAACCTCTACTTACCTTGACCCTAGATGACCCTAGAATTTTCTTAGAATTTTCGCCAATGAGGGGGGGGGGGGGGCGCAAATTTTTTGCCCCGGGCGCCCATGACCCTCGCTACGCCTCTGGATTCATTGTAGATAGGACAAGGTCCAAAAGCTTCTTGATTTCCAGTTCAATTCGATATACAAGCTCACACATCGCTCTCCTGGTATTATAATAACACTTTAGTATATACTTTTAATTTGTAGTAAATTAACTGCGCCACAAAATTGTAAAAAAAAAACTCTAATGAACAGTTTGAAAGTCAACCGTGAGTAGTATTGTCAATGCCCAAGGATCATGACTGACTCCATGCTAATTAGTAACAGTGATTCCAGCAAGTCCTGGCTCCATCGTGAATCGAAGACGCGACTTGATGATCTTGAGTTTGTGCATTTCACTTAAAGATGGAAAAAATAAGTTTGGATGTGTTTTTAAACCATTTAGCACGTGTTGGGATGGATTCGTGTGATGGATTCGTAAATGTTGCAACTTGGAAAAAAAATCGCAAGCACCGAATTTTGATATTTTCGTTTTGCGCGCAGCCGCGCGCTGCGTCACTATATCACCACTATGCTGGCTAGCCAGCGTGCGGCTGCCGGCGTGCGGCAGCTAGCGCGCCAGCTAGCTCCGTTTGCTGCTCGGAGACGTAGAGTTTTAGCAATGGGTGTTTTGAGCTTTGACTGCTATTATAAAGAGCGAGCTAAAATTAGGTTTGCTGTGTCAACTTCTTGATAAAATGTCCATGCTTGCTAGTCGAAACAAAGATTCTGATGAGTTCACATGTACGTATAGTACAGTCATGGCAGACGAAGTGATCCAGCCGTATCAATTCGAACCGGAGTATTCTGACAGTGAAATCGAAAATATAACATTAATACAAGAAGTTCGCGCCGGATAATCTGTAAATGTTTTGTCTGGGAGAAAAGGCTACAATAGTTGGTGAACTTGTAATCGTTGTGTGTCCATGCTCACTGATCACGAGAGCTTGTGTTGCTCGGAAACCGAGTCAGTGCGTAAAGATAGGGAGGGACACACATGTATAACCGAACATCGACCTTCTCAAAATCTTATTAATGACAGTGATGCATTGAATCTTTTGCACCCGAAGACCGAGCAAAATACCATATTTAGTCCAATTAGCAGCCGAACTTAACCAGTGCAAGTGACAAACTGAGGCTGCTGCCTGCTGTAGCGCGCGTAGCATGGCGCTGCCTGAGATAGGCTGACGTCACTCTTTTCGCTCAACGCGCTGCGGGCGGGTATACGCTGAGCGGCGCTAATAACCGCGAGTACGATTGTTTTCGCCTCGGAACTGTCTTTCTGGAGCCGAAAAGTCGTAAAACGGGTTGTGTGCCCCTTTAAGATAGAGTAGAGGTACCAAGGAGTTACTTTTAGCATGGCCTACTGTTATATTATTATACCAGGCCGTCCCAATCAAGATTCGAGATGTTTTAGTTTGTAGTATCCCTGCTAGATCGCTGCACTTGTTGGGGAATCTCTCCCCCCCCCCTCGCAATCAGAGTTGATGGAGCCTATTTATAATAGCATGGCCTACTGTTAAGGCCCGCAACCCGCAGATCCGATGCGCCTATTCCGATCCGCCGGCGTGTTTTGCTATTCCACACGTCTGCAACCCGCCGATTCGACTTTCGCGCCCGACCACTGTCGCGCATGCGCAGACCAAACTCATGAGATGACACGAGTTTCGAACGCAATGGCGGCACTTGGCAAGAAACGCAAAATCGTCTTATTAACAGCGTGTTTAGCTCTTTCCATAGAGAACGAAGAAAAAAATGAAAGAAACCAAAGAAAAAAACGATGCGTGTGGCAGAAAGAATGGTTGGCCCGCCGAGAAGAGCAGGGCATGTACAGAAATCTCTTTTTGGAGCTATCTTTGTCAGACCCTGACATGTACAGAAGGTAAACATTTATTTTATATGTATAGGTAATTTTCTTGTTGCGTTGTTAACGTTTGTCGTTTTCACTTTACAGATGCCTACGCCTTGATGTACAATCTTTTCAAGATTTGTTGTACAGAGTAACTCCCATAATAAAAAATAAAAATACCAAGATGCGAATGGCAATACCACCGTGTGAACAACTTGCCATAGTATTGCGGAATTTAGCAACCGGTATGCTTCAAACTACATCATTTTACCTATGATTATGGGGGTTGAACTGGAATATTTAATTAGTTATCAATGTGTTATGACATGTTTTCAAGGAGAGACGCAATCATCCCTTTCCCTGGCCTTCCGAGTGAGCCAGCCTACCATTTCGAAAATGCTAATCCCAGTGTGCAAGGCAATTCTGAAAGTTTTGCAAGAGGAATTTTTGACTACTCCATCATCTTCGAAAGAATGGAAGGTATGAATACTCATTTATTGGCTTTTCATTTTACATGAACAGTTAATTATATTATATTCACATCAAATCTTTTTACCTTTTATTTCAGGGAATAGCGACCGGATTCTACCAGCGATGGAACTTCCCAAACTGCATTGGTGCTCTTGACGGAAAACATGTCCTTATTGATCCTCCTATTAACTCAGGATCTTTATTCTATAATTACAAAAATACCCACAGCATTATTTTGATGGGGCTGCTCGATGCACAGCAGAGGTTCATTTATGTAGACGTGGGGACAAATGGCCGTGCTGGAGACGCAGGCGTTTGGGCCAAATGTTCGCTGAGAAACGCTCTTCTTGAGAACGCGATGAACTTGCCACCACCAAGGACGATACCGTATACGGACATCACAATGCCCTTCGTCATCGTTGCTGACGACGCCTTTCCGCTGACGGACCACACAATGAAAGGATTTTCTCAGACTGATCTGGAGGGAAACTTAAATAGAAGAATTTTCAACTACAGGCAAGTTACAAAACTCCATGAACTAACTGATTGAGTGCATAATTTTTTAATCACCAGTACCTATTTCTTTGATTTTGAATTACCTATAGCAGAATCAATTTTGTTTCAGGTTGTCACGAGCACGTATGTGTTCTGAAAACGGATTTGGAATTCTTTCAAACCGTTTTCTAATTTACCGTTCGGCAATGCGGTACGATCCAGCAAAAGCCACTGCCATTGTGATGGCAACGATTGCTCTCCATAATTGGTTGCGGTCGTCTACTGTCGGCGCAGCTATGTACACCCCAAAAGGCAGCCTGGACGATGAAAATACAATTACTGGTACTTACAAGATACTGTTACTAAACATATTTTCAATGGAATTAAAGAAAATATTTTTTGATCATTAACGACAAATTAAATGTTTAGGTGAATATATCCGAGGCTCATGGAGGGACGCCCCACCGCCCCAAGGAATGAGCAGACTGCAACAAACGGCAGGAAACCGGTTCACGATGTCGGCACGAGACCTGAGAAATAAGCTTTGCGATTATTTCAATGGAGATGGATCTGTGCCCTGGGAAGAGGGAATGGTGAAAAGACTCTGCAAGCCTAAATGAGACAATTGTGATTTGAAAGAGTATTTTAATGGTTGTATTCATTTGGTTACACCCTGGTTAGACAGTCTTTTTAATAAATAAATGTGTCAGTCTTTTTAATAAACTATCTCTTACTTTCATGCAATACATATACCTAGGTATGTAATAATTGTAGTACCTAACTACTTGAATGATTCACATTATAAGATTGGAAATAAAATTTTAACTTCTGATTCACATAAAATCTTAATGTGAATATTTAATACTTATCAATAAATAGTTATAACTAATTTAAGTCCTAAAGAAAAACACATCCTTTATTGAACATGGTACCACACAGTTTTACAAGTACAGGTTTTTGAACTTCAGTATTGTACAAATGATTAATAAGGATAATCAGAAAAGACAAAGGTTCTAAATTATAAATTAAAGTTAAACGTAAAACCACAAACTTTATTTCCAAATTTAGCCCTGGGTTATCTTGGTGGAATGTTAGCAATGTTTTTTGTATGTCAATCATGGCTCGTTCTTGATTAAGCCCAACAACATTGTCCCTGAGAGAGGCAGCCACCATCATCCCAAAATAGTGAAATCGATCTTCGTCATTTGATATTTTATCCAAAACTGTAGCAATTTTTTTTATGTTTTCCTGATTTGTACTATTTGCAACTCTCTTAGCTTTTTTCGAGTAAAACTCATGGTCGTTCTCATTATTTGGCCGCTTTTGGGGGATCTTAGGTGTTGCGTCGGATTGCATTGGATTGTCTTCATCTTCCGAACTGCTGATGTTATAGTCTGAGAGATTCACAGGCCCCGATCTGCCCGGAGTGTCCTTGGAGCAGCTGGCAACTTCTCGGATGATGCTCGTCTCAAAGCTATTTACAGGCGCCTGCAATAATTAACCCCGACCCATGCCCCCATGCAATCACCCATGCAACATTGCTCATGCATCATACGAGTGCATGCTATATATAAAGGCACTATCCGAAGTGAGAAAGGATGCTTCATTCGGGTGCCGGTTGAGATTTTCATGCAAACTGTTACCTATATAGCCACATGTGAAAAGAATTCATAGATATAATCGTTCAAAAAAATAGCAGCTCATTGCTAAAGATATCAGAAAAGTAATAAAATTAATAAAATTATCAAGTACCTACCAAGCATCTAATAACTGACAATAAGTTCAACTATCCTAGGTACCTATAACTGTCCCAAAATATACCAACAGCCAACACCAGTATCAGCAGATAATGACATGCAACGTACCTTCGGTGTCATGTTGGACTGTGAATTTAATGTCTTCACGCAAGGGGCAAGAAACAGCATCCGCGAATAGAGTGGCCAGGTTGGCTGCCGAGCGTTTGCATCCTCCGTGCTGGCACCGCTTTTAGGGAACACCTTCCTGTGATTAGTCAAGAAGGTGCCCCTAATGTTTGCCCACCGCTCCTTTGCCATCGAGCCTAAAAAGTAAATTAATTCTGGGTGTAATAACTATAGGTTATGTAAGTACATGATCTACCAGGAACTTTCATCATTCCATTCTGAACCAATATCGATTTCATTCTATGCTTGACTCTAATTCATGAGCACTTATTGATTTCAATACGGACGGTGAAAATGTACATCTTTATTACTTACCAGTAAACTCTGCGCCAAGATGAAGAGAGGCGCACTCATCAAACACGAAGTTTTTGTATTCTGTCTTAAAATAATCTCTGTCTCTAGTATTCCAGAGACACGGTCTGGCCTCCACGAAAGAAATAAGGGACTCCTCTTTTTCCGCTGTCCATAGTGTGCTTTTTGGAGCCATTATGTTATTCACCAAAAGTAAAAACAGATATTTTGCGAAATGATAGTTTGCAAATCGGAGATGTCAACACAAAACAACTGTCAGACTAGCAAAGAAAGATGGCGACTCAAAGAACGCATTTCTATTGGTCGTTTCTCGAGAGCCCGCCGATTCCAATCTTCCGCGATAGAAATTATCCTATCTACCGAGCTGTTCGCGCAATCCGTCGCCCGCATGCGCACTGACATCAAAACGAACCCGCCGGGTTCAAACCCGCGCCTTGCAACCCTAGTGTAATATGGCCTTTATATTATTATACCAGGCCGTCCCAATCAAGATTCGAGATGTTTTAGTTTGTAGTATCCCTGCTAGATCGCTGCACTTGTTGGGGAATCTCTCCCCCCCCCCTCGCAATCAGAGTTGATAAACAACAAGGTGACATTAGCTCAAAAGAAACGTCAAGAGATTTTGTTGAATTCACTTATGCGCAAAAATGTGAACGGAAACACAAAATGATTGCTTACAGTCAATTTATGAATAAATATGATTGGAAATTGGTATTTATTTCGGGGAAAAGTATGTAGGTACATGAAATATTATGTAGTGTTCGCTGGCTGCGAAGCTAGGTTATGTTGTTGAAGTTGTTCGAATTGTTGATAGATTTTTTTAAACATTCAACCACACTCACACAGTTTTGGATTGAGAATAACGTGAAGGCAGATTAACTTGCAAGACAGAGGAGGTCTTTACGACCCGACTGCGAATTTTCTTGCTCTTCTGCACTCCACACAGCTTTTTGGAGCATCTGCAGCAGTTTACTACAGCTCAACTCATCTGGCAGATAACCAAATTATAAGCCAGTCTGTAAGTTCAAAGAATAAAATGAAAGCAAAAGTTGTCTAGGGATTAACGGTTCAAATGCTGAATTATTGCATTTTCATATCTTCCAATACAAAGCAATCCTAGCTCAATTTCAAAACTTTTCGGTTTAGTAGCTTAGCATTGAGGTATTTCACTTTTTCGTGTATTTCAGTGGTTGCACTGGCCACATTACATAATACCAGTGGCACAAATGTCTGGCATATGAGTTCCGAAAGAATTTCTGAATGATTTTCATTGGTGCAGTGCAATACTGGCGACTGTTTCATGTATGGCAGAATGGTGTACGACAAGGTCTCTGCCAGATGATTTGAGCTGCAGTAAACTGCTGCAGATGCTACAAAAAGCTGCGTGGAGTGCAGAAGAGCGACGAAATTCGCTGTCGGGTAGTAAAGTCCTCCTCGATCTTGCAAGTTAATCAAGTCCAAGAGAGAAGATTTGTGGTGGTCGGTAGCCAAGTTTTTCTTGCATGTGTCACAAGAATCGAGGTGAACTTTCAATTTCTTCAGCAACACTCCTGCGACGTAGGCTAAAGATGCCATCTTTAGTGTGGTGTGATGGTTTTCTAGGGGAAAAAAGCAATGATAGGATCAGGTAGTTACAATGTATTTACCAAATCAAATACTTTAATTCCCGGAATGGGCAACATTTTTGGGAGGCTAATTTGTGTACATAATAATAAAATGAATAGCCAATTACGAGCTTTCGTAATTTAAATGAGATTAAAAGAGGTCAGAGGTACTTGCTCAGAAATGTGAGAATATGAAATAGGTGTGTATTTGGTTTAACTTTAGGAACTTTGTACTATACTTCAAAAAATATAGAAAGTAAATAATGAAACTTATATTAAAGATACTTGATAGATATATTATATTCTATACAGTATAACAATTGGTTCTACACACCTTTAATTTCTAGAAGATCATCTAGCAAAATTCGGACATGTTCAGGAAAAACAATTTCATTGCTGATTTTGTGTGCAGCGGCTGGTGTTCCTCGAATGGATTTTCCACTCAGGTGCATTTTTGATGAAATGACATTGCCTGTATTGACCGAGGCAATTAGGCCTGTCTTCAAAACTTTGTTCATTGCAAAGGTGACCGAACGAGCATCGCACATGTCGTTGTTGCCACACATGTTTCTAATGCCGCCAAAAAACAGCTCAATTTTGTCACTGTTGAACAACCAAGTCAAAACGAAATGAAACCCATTTGCTAGCAGATAACGAGTGCAAAGAACGGTTGATTGGGACGTAAGCTGGACAGCCGAGTAGGTCTCGTTGCTGAGAAACTGTTTGTCATGGTCGAATGAATGAGATTTAATATTTTCCAAGTAATCAAGAAAATCATGTTCTAGCCAGAGAAGTCTTTCATCGTCAATTTTGAAAAAATGTGCGTGATATGGATTTTTTGAATGTATGCTATGCGTTCTGTTGCTCACATTATGAATGGAAAACCATTTTTGAATCGTCTTCATGTAATTTAATGTTGATCCAGAATCTTCAAAGTCCCTTCCGATGTTGTGGGAGTAGCTATTTTCTTTGAGGGATGTAATGGCAGCAATGATCTCTTCGCGGAAGATATCAATTGCACGTCCAACATTCATCTTCTCAAAGCTGGTGGGTGCAATATGCTTTTGTGTTAAAAATTTAACTGGCTTAATGATATCTGTTACTTGCAATTCATAAAGTCTCTTTACATATTCCCCTGTTATCAGACCATTTTCGTCCGACATCGTTTTCTCCAGAAAGAGGCTTCGAAGGTTTTTGATAATGTGGCACTGATCAAATGCCAAGAACAAAGGTCTATTTGGGTCATTGGGGTGTTTGATTTTTGGCTTCATTTTTTTGCCCCCAGAAAGATGTTTGAATAAATTTTGATTGGTTTTGTGATTGTCAGTTACCAGTCTCAGTACGACAAAGCCGCATTCTTCTATTTTTGTGATCAGCGACAGTGTAAGCGTTGCAAGCTGTTTCCCAGTTAGTTGTTTTGAGAAATAATATGCTGCAGGTAAAATGAACTGTGTGCAGAGACCAGTAATCACAAAACACAACAACCTATTTGCTAAAGAAGCATTCTTCAGTGAATTTTCATCCTTTGAGACTTTTTTATTATTTTTGCTGTTCATTTCATTTGTGTGTATCTTAACATTTTCTTGGCCAAATAATGTATCCAGTTTTTTATCATATTGCAATTTTGGTTGTATAACCATTTCATCCAAAACTATGGAGCAGAGTTTTTTATGTGATCCCAAAGATGCAGATTCAGATTTCAGACGTTGCTCTATCAATGGTGTGAAACCAGAATCTGTCGAAATGTTACCAATATAACGTTGCAGTGTCGATTTAGATGGCAATTTCATTACGTGTTGCCTTGCAAACCGGTAACCTTTAGGCGATGTTGATTGCCATACAATACACTTTCTGATAGTATCCTCAGACCAGCTTGGATGCTTCTTTTTTAAATTTATTATTTGGTCCAATAAAAAATCTTGCGTTTCATCGCAAGTAGAAGTTTGGATTTCTACTAATGATTTGATGTACTTGTTCTTCTCGTAGAATTTTAATTCGGTTCTTACACCGTCAAGTTCTTCTTGCTTGATTTGTAGTTTTTGGTTTAGTTGCAATATTTTTATTTGAAAATTTTTAGAAGCTAAACTTACTTTATTTAGTTCAGTTTGAACCCAATCAAAGTTCATTTCCACATCAGCAGATGTGGCTGGTAGAGTATTGTTTTGAGCATTGCATTCCATGAAATTCATTTCCCTGTCTTCCGATGTGGGTTTGGTGCATATAGTTGGTAGCAACTCATTATTTTGAGCAATCTGAGCTACCTCCTCTACGCACACTTCCATTGGGGATTCAGCGGCATCTGATTGAGAAGCCTCAATGTTTTGCCCTCCTACTGTAATTAATGCATTTGCACTCGGTATCAAATGGGAGAAAATACTTGGAACTGTTCCTGGCCGGAGGAGCCTACATTTGGCATCAGGTACATAATCAGATGGTAAAAAGTGCTGACTGCAAACAGTAAGTGATTCGGTGCCCCTATAAATTCTTCCAAATAAATTTGCCAAATGAAAAATGATGTCGAACCATTTTTGCCGCAGAATGGATTCTCTTGGAATTTCATGATAGGATATGCCAGGAAGTTTAACACAATTTGGAATGCAGCATTGCTTCATCTGGGGAGTTGAAAATGACATTGATATGAGACATGAAAATGATATGGGCGCAGATATGGGTAGGTAGCACAAGAAGATAGTAAAATAGCAATTATGCATTTGCCAATTCATTTTCATTATATTACATGAAATTATGTACTTCAAAGTTACAAACCTTGTGAAAATTACTTGGCAATGTATGGAAAAAGTATTTTTTATAATTATTACAGCGATAATTTACTGTTTTTGGAGACAGAAAAACATAATTTACCGAAAAAGCAGAGTTAAAATAAACCGCCGCTTAGATTTCAAATAGTCCGCGCACTTAAATTCCCCAACAAGTGCAGCGATCTAGCAGGGATACTACAAACTAAAACATCTCGAATCTTGATTGGGACGGCCTGGTATAATAATATAACAGTAGGCCATGCTTTTAGTTACTAAGAACATTCGTTCCCTTCTATATCTACCGACAAAAGCCCGACATTTATCCTATTTATCTTCTATGGATTACATTATTCTCAGCTCGGTGTTGCACGTAAAAAATATATATTCATTTCGTAAATAAAACAGACGCATAAGCACCCGCACTCCGGGCCAGTCCCCCCCTGCACCTTTCAATAATAGTGAGGCGTTCGACGACGCACCCGGCCACGCACCCCGGCGGCTATATTCCGTTTCGTGCCTCGTAGAAGCTATGTTAAATTTCGGTATAGGTAGCAAGTGGTCTGCTGGCGACGCTCGTTGAGCGCTTGGTCGACCTGCTAGAGGTCATGCGTTCGATTCCGCATGAGGGCGAACTGTTTGTTTTTTCGAAAAACGGTTTGTTGATTCATAACATCTTATTTACACGCATTTGCATAGTCTTTTGCTTTGTATTTTTTTTGCCCCGAACACATTACCTTACGTTGTCGTTTAGTGTACCCTAGGTAATTTTTTTAAGGACGGCCCCGGTCAAATTGCCCAAAAAGCCAATCTAAATGTGGGAAATTTAACATTGCGTCTACGAGGCACGAAACGGAAACACGCACCCCGGCGTGACGGTCACCGTCAACGGCGTCCCTCACTCTCCCACTCGAGCCAAGCTCACACAACAGTGGGGGCGATCACGTTGCTCGCGGCCGCGCAAACGTCGGCGGCCTCCTCTGCTCTCCCGTTCAAGCCAACCTTGCACACATAGTGAGGCGTTTGACGACGCAATCGCCCAGGCAGCCTTCAATGTCAGTCAACAGCACGCGCTGCTTTACTCTCCATAAGCCCAATGCTATTCGGCTTTGTCGAAATCGTTATCCCATAAGAGCCCGTGTTATGCCAAATGCAGAGCGACGACGCGCCTCGCGGCTGGGCATCGCCACCCGCCCGCCAGCGTCGTTAAACGCCCCGACAATCACAAGTCGCCGTCCAGCGACGCCGGTAATCTGAAGTTCACCCAACGTCGACGACTCCCCCAGCCGCGACGGCATTGCCGCCCGCCAAAATCCTGGGGGACCCGACCGGACTCTTTATTCCCATAAGACCAATGTCATTCCTGGCCGTCCTCCGAGGTCGCCGTCAGAGGGGAGGCGTTCAGGGAATTACTGGCCGTCAACCCCTCCGTCGCGGCGAGAGTCGACGGCGCCCTCATGTTGTGGACTGTAGCCTCGCACCCTGCCACCATGGGCCGTCCACGATCCTTCCGACCGTGTCCTACGAGGACGCCGTCAACGACGGCCCCGTCTCCATCTTTTCGACTCTAGCATTGCCATGCAGAGTGGGAGCGTTGACAACGTACCCGACCACGCACGCCACGTCGCCGTCAGCCACGACGACGTCCCTTGCTTCCTGGCCGTACTCCCACGACGACGTCAGAGGGCACGCCGGGCGGTGACTTGCACACAGACCGGCGCACTTTGCCAACGATTAGGCAGCACGAAACTGCACCGGCCGACGACGCGAAAACCAGAACGGTGTCGGGAGACGAGCATTGGCTTCGGGGGCTTTTAAAAGCGATCGAAATAAAGCGACTGCAAAAAATATGTTTTTTGTCCGAGTAGTAGCGTTCGTCTAGGTCCCGCCCACCGTTGGCTTGGTATAGTCCCAGCAACATTTCATTTTCGGTCAGTCTGTTTTTCGGTCACTTTGTTTTTCGGTCACTTTGTTTTTCGGTCACTCTGTTTTTCGGTCACTTTAGAGTTTTCGGTCTGTCTGTTTTTCGGTCACTTGGTTTTTCGGTCACTGTGTTGCCGGCCAGCCCAATCATAAGTACAACTAGAAAAACTGTACGCACTCACCTTTCTAACAACACAACGTAAAAATGCATTGAAAATTTGAAATGTAAGTTTACTGACCAACGAAGCCCAACAGTTACTACGAATACGCTTGCCACCCACTTACAAAACTAAGCTATAATTATAGAATACTAAATACAATTGCATACTTTCGAAAACTCTAACATGTCAACGAAACACATTAGTAACTTTAAATGAACTAACACCCTTCAGCCATGACTTTGCCTTTGCCACCGTCAACTATAACACATAACACATAATCACTGCTCATCAAAACTAATTTCTCGATTTTAATTAGTACTAGTAGTATGGGCCCGTTCTACGCAAGAGCAGTGGTAGTGGGGCGAGGGCAAGGGTTGTACGAAAAGGGGAGTGCAAAATTTTCCTATTATTTATTAGACACGACAGATAATTTTACGACGTCCTCACACTGAAAAGATACCTTTAACCAATTATTTTCTTGTCAATAGACAACTGATTCAGATTATGATTGCAGTATAGGCCCATGCTACGCACATTCTTGAAGTGCGGGCGAGGGCATGTTTGTACTTTTCAGTTCGCGCTCTAAACCTGATAAACACATATTAATTAAAATTCTTCGCCCATATAAGTGGTCAGACAAAAAAATCCTATCCCCCCCCCCCCCCCCTCCCCGCACAAAGTTCCTGTATTGGCCCAATCAACCCCGCCCCTCTCCACCGGGCGAAAAATTACATTCAGGAAAGGAGAAAAATTTCCAAAATATATGGCATTTTCTTTAAAACTGAGTTATTTTGTTTTCATTCAACTTTCCTATCAAGTGTCAGGAAGCCCATTTATGCGTTAGAAAACCGCTCTTCAAGGGTTGCAGCTAACTAACTGATAGATTATGGTGAATCGTATATTGCAAAACAATGTGCCATTGCATTTTCTATTGCTACCTACTTTGTTGAAAGAGAGAGTGTAACGGCTGCAGAATGAACAGCACCCAACCACCTCTCTATGCATGACTGTGTGTGCAGGACCTAGGTCCTGCACTGGCAATACAAAGATTTGTATTTGTATTTATTTCGCTGCGGACCGATACATAATATCTGTATGAGCATAATTCTAGTAAAATATAATTGGTAAGGAACTAAGTTGGAGGACTTCTCATAGTAATAAAATGGTAAGTAATAATATTAATAATAACAACATCAACACTGATGGAAAACTAAGAATAATAGTAACAATAGCTTCGATCACTGCTCCGGTACGGGATAGGCAACTGCAACTAGCATGCCGTGCCAGCTCTTACTGCGTTCAACATGTATGTTGCCGTTTTTCCGTTATCTTAAAACTGAATAAACATTAAAACAAATAAACAAGGGGATTATTTAGCTACTTCTAAAATTCAATTGACTTATTTAGAATGTACTAGTAAATGTTTAATCTTTTAAATGGCAATACATAACGACATAATCATGGTTATAGAGTTGGTCTGACCGATGATCACAGCTGCTAAGGCGCATGGGAACGTTGCATGGGAAACATACAGCGTTGAGCTAGTTGCGTATCCCGGCTAGCAATGGTCGAAGACAATAGAAGGTAAAACTTATGAGTTGGTAAAAGCTTATTATATGAAAAATAGTATGTGGGCAATAGTCTAGTGATTGTAATGGTAAGAATGGTAGGTAATGGTAATAAATAATACTATTAAGTGGTAGTGATAAGTTTTTTATGTGGTAGGCATAGAACACAAGGAATTTCATTCCTAAACTTTTGGCAAATCCCTGTATTTTTAGTAATTGTTTTGTGAAGTTAAGGGCCTAGCCAAGATTTAATCCTCCATGGTCTAAAGATTAGGTCACCGTCATTGCCGAGTCTCCATGAACGTGATCTAGTGATGCAAGAACACTTCAATTCTTTAGGGACAGAAAAATTATTTAAATTTGGAACTGGATTGAATGGGGATCGTTAAAAATATGTACAATATTTAAAATTTCTAGTGTCAAATATAAATATTTGATCCTAGTTGATGGTTTTTTCATATAACTTGTGAGACTGACTCTTTGAAAAAATTATAATACAACTAGCTTAAGTTTGTTCAAAAGCGTAAATATCAATGGACCCGCATGCTCGCCTCCACCCCCACAGAAACGTTGAATGCAGAGGTCCACGCGAGAGGAGAAATGAACCCCTAATATTAATCCAATCTTTAATTTCAATATATCAGTAGATGAAGGAAGAGTATGTCTTTGGTCTTGGGATCTTCTTAATTTGATTTTTACAAAAATGTACCTATCAAGTACACCCTTTCAAAAATAGCCTAAATGAGCTCTAAGCCTCGACTGTTAATCGATATTCATTCGTTCTGTATTGGAAAAACGCGATTTTATGACCATGCGCGCACTCTTTCGCCATGCAGTTTTTTTTTTTTTAGAGATTTTGGAGCAAATAAAGACCCTAATTTTTCCTTTCGCGTAAGGGTCTGCACCAGTAAAATGTTGGTGATCACCCTCTTTCGAAATGTCAACAAGAGTCCTTTTGTTGTGCGTTTTTTAGTTGCGTCTAGAGGCGGATGCAGAGGATTATAGCCGAGCCAGAAGTTCGGAGTCAGAAAGTCTTATAGAATGGCCATTAGGTGCACGAAAACTTTGATTCAACATCAATGAAAATCGGCTATCGATATCGAATCCTATCGTATAAATTATCACACAAAAAACTTAAAAATTTGTGTTTTTCAAATTTGACTGCATGTTTTTATGCTGACATCGCGATACATTGAACATTTTTGTTGCATTCATCTCTGAGATGTTGATTCTTTTAAAGTCCTGAGTAGTGTAAAACTGCCGGTCCCGAGCCACTTTTCGATAGGCAAACGTCAGCACTTTTTGATTAACACGTGAAGGATAGGACGTCGGACGCGCGCGTAAATTGCAAACTAAGCATTTCCCACGGCGGGCTAATCACGTGATCAAAAACTTTGGTTAGTTATTGAGCATGGGCAAATCACGTGACCTTTGATGACGGCACTTATAAAACCAAAATTTGGACACTCTCTATCTCTCTCTTTCTCATTAAGTATAATGTGTGTATTCTAGATTGTTCGATGTAATTTCTTTCATAATATATGGAGAATGTTTAGTCAGAATATTGAGGGGTCATGCCCCTTTCTCAATCAAAAATTTTGACACTTTCTATCTCACTCTTTCTCATTAGACATACCTACGTGTTTTCTAGAATGATCGATGCAGTGGGCTTTCTCTGTCTCTCGCTCAGTATCACGTGATTATTGACAAAGTTTGCAATATTTGTAATGTAGAGTAAATTTGATCTTAAGATGTCATAGCCTGAAAGCATGCATCTAAGCAATGTAATGCATCGTGTAGCAATACAGATTTGTGAGTGTATCTTAAATTGAATATGTACTATAGATTAAATGCATAGATCAGCATCCGCTGCACAGGTGCTCCGATCGATGCACCGGTCAATGCACCGGTCAATCATACACAGTCAGACAGTAGAACAGTTTTGCAGTCAGATAATTGAAAGAGTGATATTCAGCACGACGTGTCTTACAGAATTGTTTCAAAGACTGTTAACAAATTTATATATTTTTTGAAGTTGTGTGACCGTGCTACCTAAATAAAAATGGATTATGTCAAAAATACGCAAATTGAAATGTAAGTATTTTTATTTTCACTACACATTAAGATTCCAAAATTCGGAAAAAGTTTTTATCGATATTTTAATTTAGTGATAATCGAATATTGATATATTGAATTTAATTTTTAGGGATATTGAGGAAGCTATTGATGCCCTGATACTCATTGCCAACGACTTCATTGAGACTTCTAATTTAGAAAAGTGAGTTAATTTAAGTATTTTGGTATTTTCAACAAACATTTATTCGAAACATGAAATCATACAATAATATTATTTTCAGCATCAATTTGGGAAACGACGAGCGAGTAATAAATGAATCGACTTCAACGAACATGGTATCAGCTATGACGTAAGTCGGGTATAACAATTATTTATATATTTCTCCCCATGCGTGCATTAACATGACATTAACTTTTAATTTATTTACAGAGCCAATTTACCAACACATGAGGGAATAGCTGACTTGGAATTTACTCAGCAAAACGACGACATTCGTGGTTTATTGTAAGTGAACATGTGCAAAACTTTGAAATATTGTACTTTTTGTTTACAAGATAATAAATAGTGTCTTATCTCTTTAGGAACATTGAAACCATTTGTAATGATATTCTTGAGGATATTGAGAAGTCTGTTGTAAATGAAATGGAACTCGAACCAACTCCAGCGTCATCAAGAAAGTGAGTATTTGTTTTAATAACAAGCTCGACATCCACAATATCACAAATATTTTTCTTCGTAATTTTGTATCCTGAAATGTCAGTCTATCAATTTATACCATCTCAACTTATTATCTGTTTACCTAACAGGTATATATATATATATATATATTTTTTTTTTATTGAGCACTTCCGTTTTCAGGAGACCATCTTCGTCGTCGCCACCATCGTCGTCAGCTCTTAATTCCATGGAACTTGAATCACCGCCGGTGACATTGAAAAAGTGAGTTGACTATAAATATTATCAATATAAAAAGAAAGAGATTATCTATTAAAATCCATCAGGTACGATTGATCTTATATCTCTCGAGCTGATGCCAGGAACATCAAGAAAGGGAGTCAATTTTAAATGATGAAGATTAAATCCTAATTATGCATACTTTAATTTATTCCCGTAGACTTTATATCTTAAAACTTTACTAGATCCATGTTTTTCATATCAACATATTATAACTAATAGGTTATTAATACAAAACCTGAAACCTAAATGATAATCTATACGATGCATATATTTATCTTTTTCCAAAAATCTTATAGCGTTAAAATTCAGTATGTCAATTTTTTTTCTCAGTTTACCAATATTTTAGATCTTTATGTGAAAAATAAAATACTTTTATTTTCAGGAGACCCAATCGATTGCCATCTGCCAAGACCATCGTACACCAATGCGAGCACTGTGATGTTAAATTCTCACGTGGAGATAATTTGAAGAACCACATGTTGAAAACCCATCTAAAATGCCACATCTGCCCCCGTGTATTTAGAAGGCGAAATGACCTGATGAGCCACGTCGAAAACAATCATAATAATCACCATCAAACGAGTTGCAGCTCTTCAGCAGAGCAGGTAGATGTCATTGACAAACTAATACAGCTTGGTAGAGGTAGACTCTCAAAGTCGGCATTAAATGACTCGGTCAAAATTTATTTATTTGATATCCAAGATCCAAAAACTGATATCTTAAAATTTATTTCCGATAATAAAAGAATTGCCGAGAAGCGACTGATAGAAAATTTATCTGAGAAACGTGGAGTTAAATGGTATCTCGCAATCTTTCCAATTTTTTCCAAAACAACTGACGATGGTCAGGTTGAAACTGCACCAGTGTTTCGTAGCTGTAATCACACGTTATTACAACCCTTTGAATTCAATAAGCAATACAATCAAGCTTTTGAAAATATTGCTAAGGCTGTATCTTCATTCCAGAGAGAAGGTAGTAACTGGATATTCGAGAGATTAAGTAAAATGGAATTACATATCGCGCATTACGTTCCTCTAGCTGGTAGTAGTTACATTCATTTACCAAAGAAAATCGAGAATAAAAGAGCTACCATTAATATCAAAAATGTTGATCAAAAATGTTTCCTTTGGTCCGTTTTAGCGCATCTTCATCCTCAAAACCATCATCATCAAAGAGTCAGTCATTATCGGAAGTATGAAGATGAGCTAAATATGTTCGGGATCGAATATCCAGTGAAACTTTCTAAATTAGACCTTTTCGAAAGACAAAATAATATATCAATTAATGTTTTTGGATACGACAGTGAAATCTTTCCCTTGCGCATCACAAAATTAAACTGTGTAGAGCATGTCAATTTATTATTCGTGTCGAATACAGCAACGAACCACTACTGCTTGATAACAAATTTAAATAGATTACTCAGCAGCTTAACGCTACACGAACATACTGCATTTTACTGTAACCTCTGCTTGCATAGATTTACTAAACAATCGCTTCTCGACGAACATTCCAAATTTTGTAACCAGTTCGAACCTCAAAAAATTGAAATGCCTCGTGAAGGGGAAAACATTTTGAAATTTAAAGACTATAAATTTAATTTAAAAGTTCCCTTCACAATTTATGCCGACTTTGAAAGCATCACTAGTAAGATCAGTTCTTGCACACCTAGTGGTGATACCTCCTACATGCAGCGTACCGCTCTCCACGAACCTTCGGGATATGCATATGCGATAGTAAATTCAGAGGGAAAACTGCATGCTCCAGTTACAGTGTACAGAGGACCAGATGCAGTTGAACATTTTTTAAACAACCTTCTTGATGAGGAAGTGAGTTTACAGGAAATAATGAAAGTAAATGTACCCATTCATATGACTTTGGAAGATATTCAAAATTTTACTGAAGCCGAAATTTGTTCGATTTGTAAAGAAGAGTTGGGAGATGATAGAGTCCAAGATCACTGTCACTTAACAGGCAAGTACAGAGGTGCTGCTCACTCTAATTGTAATTTACAATACCAACTCGCAGAATTTATTCCCGTCGTATTTCACAATTTAAAAGGCTATGATTCTCATCTCATCATGCAAGAATTAGGTAATATAAAAACTAAGAAAATTCACTGTATTCCCAACAATATGGAGAAGTACATTTCTTTTCAATTTAACTCATTAAGATTTTTGGATTCTTTGCAATTTCTAAATTCATCTTTGGAAACTCTAGTAGAAAATTTGAAGGGATACGGCGAAGACCGATTTATTAACTTCATTGAACACTTTGCAAAGTCAACAGATGCATGGCCTCTGTTGCTTCGCAAAGGTGTCTATCCGTATGACTACATGGACTCTCATTCAAAATTCTCTGAAACTCAGCTTCCTCCCAAGTCTGCATTTTTCAATACTTTACGTGACGAAGCCATCAGTGATGAGGACTATGAACATGCTCAAAATATTTGGAACACGTTCGAAATTCAAAATTTAGGCGAGTATCAAGACCTGTACGTAAAAACAGATGTACTTCTTTTGGCCGATGTTTTTGAAAATTTTAGAAATCTCTGTTTAACTAACTACGATCTGGATCCTCTGCACAAGTATACTGCGTCTGGTCTAGCTTTTGAAGCATGTCTGAAAATGACTGGCGTAGAATTGGAGCTGTTTACCGATCCTGATATGTATATGTTCATGGAGAGTGGTATACGTGGCGGTGTGTCAATGATATCTACCCGTTACGCTGAAGCTAACAACAAGTACATGGATGACTTCGACGAGACCAGAAGGTCATCATACATCTTGTACCTCGACGTAAACAACCTCTATGGCCTGGCCATGTCAAGGTCACTCCCAATTTCAGACTTTGAATGGATGACAGCGCAAGAAATGGATTCCTTTAATATTGAACATTTTGACGAAAACTCTGATTCTGGTTGCATTTTAGAGGTGGATCTCGAGTACCCTGAACATCTACATGATTTACACACTGATTATCCACTTGCCCCAGAAAAAGTGAACATTACCAAATCAAATTTGTCTCCATATAGTAAATCATTATTAAAACATTTGAAAATAAATCTTTCCGGCAAAAACACAAAATTAGTTCCAAATTTAAATAACAAATATAACTATATTATTCACTATCAAAATTTAAAACAGTATCTTTCGTTGGGTTTAAAATTAACTAAAATTCATCGTGTATTAAGATTTAAACAAACTCCCTGGCTAAAAAAGTATATAGATTTCAACACTGAGCAACGGAAAAAGGCGAAAAATAATTTCGAAAAAGACTTTTTCAAGCTGTTAAATAATAGTGTATTCGGAAAATCAATGGAAAATCTGCGTAATCATCAAAATATAGAGCTCATAAATAGTGAAAAACGATTGAAAAAAGTAGTCGCGTCACCAACATTCGAAAGTTTCAAAATTTTTTCCAATGATCTCGTTGCTGTGCAATCGAAAAAGAAACGTCTTCGTCTTAATAAACCAATATATACAGGATTTAGTATTTTAGACATAAGTAAAACTTTCATGTATGATTTCCATTATAATTATGTTAAAAAAAGGTATGGTGATAAAGCGACATTACTTTTTACAGATACAGACAGTTTAACTTATCATGTTCAAACAGTAGACATTTATGAAGATATGAAAGCAAACATAGACCTCTTCGATACATCAAATTATCCTTTAAATCATCCACTTTATTCTACGAAAAATAAAAAAATTTTAGGCAAAATGACCGATGAATTAGGATCGAAAATCATTAAAGAATTTATAGGCTTAAGATCTAAGATGTATTCTATACTTGAGAGTAGTGGTAATTGTAAAAAAGTGGGTAAAGGCATTATCAAAAATGTGCTGCAGAAAAAGATAACGCACGAAGATTATAAAAATTCAATTTTTCGGAAAGAAATTCATAGTGCAAATATGCGAACAATTAGAAGTTTCAACCATGAAATTTTCTCAGTTGACCAAAGGAAAATGACGCTGTCCCCATATGATGATAAAAGATATATTCTACCAGACGGGATCAAAACATTAGCCCATGGACACTACTCAATTCAAAATATGGTGGATACAGCTGATAGCGAAGAAGATGATGATGATGATGATGATGATGATTTAGATTAAGTGGGTGACGAATGATAAATTTAAGGGTATTTTCATTAAGTATGACTGAATGGTGAATTTGACAAATCATAAAAATTAAATTTAGAGTTAAAAAATCTGTTTGAAATGTAGTGATAAATAAAACAGTACTATTGTTATATTTTTGAAACAGAAAAGCAAAATCGTGTCATTTATACTTCAACCAGAAATATTCCCTATACTCCTGAATCCATATTGTATCCATCAAACTTCAATTTCATTTAAATTTATTTTATTGACAGTTGCTATATAAATTTCTGGTACGTACTGTAAAAATTTCAGTCTTCACAATGGACGTACGATGGAAGGTACCGTTTACCGCTCTACTCGCTGGCAGTACTGGTTGTGGTAAATCAACGTTTGTTAGGAGATTTTTATCAAATCTAGATCAAATGACTGATCAGTGTATTAATCAAGTAATTTGGTGTTACTCCGTAGAAATGCAAAACTTTCAAGATGATATTACTGATTCTCGCATAACATTTCACCGAGGAATACCGAACATGGATGATTTTAGTGCTGAAAGTGGCCCAAAATTGATTATTCTCGATGATATGATGACGGAAATGGATAAAAGAGTAGTTGATTTGTTTACGAAATTTTCACATCATAAAAATATATCAACCTTTTTCATCACTCAAAATTTATTTTATAAAGGAAAAGAAATGCGTGATATATCACTGAATTCACACTACATTGTAACTTTCAAAAATCCAAGAACGAAATCTCAATTCTCATGCATGGCAAGACAGCTAAATCCAAAAAATGTTAAATTTCTGGAGGAAGCTTATGAAGATGCTACAAAATTGCCTTTTGGGTATTTACTGGTAGACTGCCATCAAAGAACCGATGAAAATCTACGTATCCGAACGTCAATTTTCCCAGATGATGGAAACCATATTGTCTACATTCCGAAATGATTATAAATAATCGAAGATCTAGCACATGCCCATCATTCTCTCATCATGAGCGACTCGGTTATCAAGCAGGCACACGTATTGCACACGTTGCAGAAAGCCAGTCCGACGATGCGCAGAGCGATATTAAAAGCGTCGGACAAAAATTTGGTCCGATCAATTTGTGAATGCGCTGAAAATTGTATATCAGGACGTGTAAAACTACAACCAGCGCAGAAAAGTCGACTCTCTCGACACAAGCGGTTGCTGCGAAAATTGGTGAAGAAAGGTGACACTTGGCAGAAGAAGAAGCGAATAATTCAAAAGGGCGGTGCTCTGATTCCGTTACTGTTGGGACCAATTCTGAGCGGTGTAATTTCAGGTTTGATGGCATGATGAATCATGCAAAGAAGATGATTTTAATTGATCAACAAACGCTTGATCGCATTAGCAAGGCAAAGGTGCCGACAGGACTGCAAGCAAACATGTCACAAAATGCTTTGTCAGCAGCAAACGCTATCAAGGATAAAATTACCGCTTTGCGAGATGAAATGAAACAGATTCTTCGACTTAAAGATTTGGATGACAACGAAAAACTTTCACGTTATCAGGAAACTTTACGACGGTATCTTCATTTTATTTCCATAGCTCCAAAAAATAATAACCCGCAAACCAATGAATCAGCTCAGCCTGTTGAATGTAAAGAAAAAACTTCTCCTACAAGGAAGGAAATTAAACAGGAAATAATTGACAATCAACAAGAATTTAAACCTTCAAATACAGCAATTGACTCCATACATATTGAAAATGAAAATAAAATTGAAAATTCTACCGGCGAAGATGAAAAAAACTCGCTGAAAGATGAGCTGCTGCGTTCCATATCTGAAAAGAAACGAAACACAGCGGAAGAAATCTACACGATCCTTACTAACAGCGAAACTATCGACTGGAATCATGTAGGAACCGTGAAAATAAATGGACGTGACATTGTCGATTCATCAATAATCGAATTAATATCTGATATTTTAAGTAATCGTCAGACTTCAAATCCTACTGGTTGGCAAAAATTTGCAGAAGTCTTAACGGAACTCAAAGTTCCAATGAAATATATATCGAACACTCGTCGAAAAAACTTCATTCGTTCGAAACAAAACGAAGCTGCGAGTTCTCCAAACAAAAGTGCTGAGAAGAGAAAGAAACGAAAAATCGAAGATCTATCGCCGCCAGCCTCACAGGGGAAAATACGTGCAGTTAATCGTAGAAGTGCTCGTGTGTTGACCACTCCAAATTGGAAACGATTTAACTTTTCATCATGAATGCTAAATCGGGAAAATTATTACATAAAATATATTTTGATCCGTCCAATGCAGCTGGATTTTCTACTGCAGACAAGTTGTGGAAAGCGGCAAAGAAAAAGATTTCGAAAATTAACGTAGAAGAGTGGCTGGAAAACCAAGAGACTTACACTCTACATCAACCACTGAGAAAAAAATTTGACAGAAATAGAATTATTTCGAACTATATTGATGATGTTTGGCAAGCTGATCTTTGTGACATGCAATCTCTGAGTAAATATAACGATAATTTTAAATACTTGTTGACTGTTATTGACATTTTTAGCAAATTTGCATGGATAATAGTTTTACGTAATAAAACAAGTGCAGAAATAATAAGAGGTTTCCAAGAAATTTTTGAGTCGTCTAATCGAAAACCTACAAATTTAAATATGGATAAAGGCAAGGAATTTAAAAATAAAAATTTTCAGACGTTTTTAAAAGATAGGGATATCAATTTTTATTACACTAACAATGATACTAAAGCAGCTGTAGTAGAAAGATTCAATAAGACAATTAAACAAAAAATTTGGAAGTACTTTACTTATTCCTCTTCTAACCGTTACATCGATGTGCTCCCAGATTTATTGCTCAGTTATAACAACTCAATTCACTCGACAATTAAATTTGCCCCAGCTGACGTGAACATTAATAACATGTTACAAGTATGGCGAAATCTTAATGATCGAATACCAGTTGTTAAAAATAGAAAAATTAAATTTGCAGTTGGCCAGCATGTTCGAATTTCCAGAGCGAAAGATCACTTTGAGAAAGGATTTGAAAAGAACTATTCTGATGAGATATTCATAATTTCTGAGGTTCTCCCTAGGCGTCATTTAACAGTTTACAGAATTGAGGACATGAGTCGTCAACCTATCGAGGGGACGTTTTATGAAGCCGAGTTGAAACGAGTGCAAATTCGAAAATCTACCGTGTACAAAATAGATAAAATCATCGATCAGAAAAAAGTTGGACGCAGTACCAAACTATTGGTCAAGTGGCTCGGTTATCCATCGTCACAAAATTCGTGGGTTAATAAGAAAGATATTATTCATTTATTATGAATCAAAGCAACGAATTCTTTTTAACTCTACCGAGCAACAGTTCCGAGAAATATTATTCGACAAATAGTCCAACTAGATTTGTGACTCAATTGCCACATCGAATTGAGCTGCGAGATGATTGGGAAGTGTCCTTATTTTCGATAAACTACCCCTACACTGTAGGTAACGTTTCACCAGCTGATAACAAAGTGACGTACAATTTAAAGCCCACTGAGAAAGAAAAAAGTGTAATTACCAAGACGTTTGAAATAACACCCGGATATTATCACAACGCGTCGGCTATTCACCTTGCTGTCAATAACATTCTCGCGAATACTACACCTGGTGATATCAGCATTTTGCTAACAGATTCAAAATCATTTACAAACGTAGACGTTGTAAACGACAAAACATTTCAATCGGTGGTATTATCTGATAATCTTTCCCTGCAACTAGGATTTGACCCTGGTATGAATATTATTACCCTTAAAAAATCACCTCACAAATGTAGTTTGAATGTGAGTTTACCAAATGAGCTGTATATTTATTGCGATGTTTTTGAATCTCATGTAGTAGGCGATGTATTTGCTAACCTCGCTCGAGTAATTAACTTTGATAAGATCTTTTATAACGAAAAGTACGGTGGGACAAACTCACTGTCATTCAATCCACCAATGTACTTTCCGGTTTCAAAACGAGAGTTTACATCGATTACTGTAGATATAAGAGATGTTTTTGGCAATCCAATCACATTCGGTGCAGAGGTTCTCACGGTTGTACTTCATTTTCGTCGTCGTCGTCATCATCGTGAGTAGATGCAAAAATGTATCATCGCAACAACAGCTACAATGATCGCTACATCCATTATTTTGAAAATCAACGTGGATCCGGAATGAATATTTACCATGGAGCTAAATTTCAACGTGGATATGGATTGGCATCATTTTTGAAAAGTATGTGGCGTCTAGCCGTACCAATATTCAAGAGTGGTGCCAGATCTCTTGCTCAAGAAGGATTAACATCTGGTCTCAATTTTGCAAATGATTTGATGGAGAGAAAAAACACACGGCAATCTTTTGAAAATAGATTGAAAGAAGCCGGTTCAAACTTGAAGCGAAAAGCTGAAGATAAACTAACGCGAATGCAAGGAGCTGGACTTAAACGCGTGAAACAACAGCGAACACTTCAGTTGGTGGCGAGCGATCGAGAGAGAAAGGCCGTTAAAAAGAAGAAGTCTCCTACTTCTAAACCGAAGAAAAATTTCAAAAAACCGAAGGTATCGAGGAAACTTCGAGATATTTTCGAATAAGAAGATGTCCGTGATACACAACACTTCAATGGAGGCTATGAAATCCGAGCTCGACCTCTTTGCGACACCACTGACACAAGCAGCCATCGAGTATGGTTATACAGTCGCTTATAAACCAGTGGCGTCTTTGGAAAAAAGCTCTCAATTTGAGTTCGTGATTGGTGGTAGTGGAGAAGAGTTGATCGATTTGGCGCACACCGAATTACATCTACATGCTAAGGTCACTAAAAGTGATGGCAATAATCTTTCAACGGGCGATGAGAAAACTAATGTAACAGCCCCTGTGAACAACTGGATCCACTCGCTGTTCTCGCAAGTTGAAGTCACATTGAATGGAAAACAAATATCGTCGCCTTCCAACACATATGGTATAAGAGCGTACATCGAATCTCTGCTTAACTACGGTCGTTCCGCAAAAACGTCTCATTTGACGGCAGGACTTTGGTATAAAGATACTGCAGGAAAATTCAACGATTTCAAAGACAATACGGGGCTTTTAAAACGGGCTTCATTCATCAAAGGAAGTAAAACTGTTGATTTGATGTCCAATATTCACCATGAATTATTCGGCTCTGATAAACTTCTTATTAACGGTGTGGAAATGCGTTTAAAATTTCATTTGAATAAAGACGCATTTCATTTAATGTCGGAAGACACAGCTGTGAAAACACAAATTGTCGATGCAACTTTATTTGTGCGAAAAGTTCGAGTTAAGCCAGCACTTCATCTTGCCTACTCACGCGCTCTTGAGCATTCAAATTTAAAATATCCACTTTCAAGAACTGATATTAAAAATATCACAATTCCAACGGGAGTTCAATCTAGAACCATCGACAATATTTACTTAAATCATTTACCGAAAAGGATTGTAATTGGATTTGTTTCAAATGCGGCGTTTAACGGTGATTTTGGAAAAAATCCGTTCTTCTTTGAACATTTCAATTTAAACTTTTTACAGTTGTATAGTGGTTCCCAACAAATTCCTACAAAAGCTTTAACTCCTGATTTCAACAGCAATCTGTACATTCGTGCGTATAAAACATTATTTGAAGGTACTGGCATTAATTCTCAAGATGTTGGAAATGATATATCACGTGAGGAGTACAAGGAGGGTTATTTTTTGACCGTTTTTGACTTGACATCAGACCTGAGCGCTAGCTCTTCTCATTGGTCGATTCAAAGAAATGAATCATTTCGCATAGAAGTTCGCTTTAGTACTCCATTAACAGCCCCAGTTGATATGATTTTGTATTCAGAGCACGATAGTTTAATGGAAATTACCAAACAACGGAATGTAATCACCGATTTTTAACTTTAAAACTTGACATCTTCATAATATGTAAAATTATTTTCTCCCCACCCGTGACCTGTTGCGGTGACGTTGAATATTTATGTTATAATCATAATTTATAGTAGAAATTTGTCATTTCGAGTTGGAATCTTGTACAATAGTGTAGACGATATGATTTCGCTGCATCTAGAAGAAGCCATGCTTTGTGACAAGTTCACGAGTTCTTTGTTTCGCGGTGTATTTGCTGCAGATAACTTACCACGGATGGTGCAACATCCCTGTGTATTAATTGCTAATACGGATCCTGCAAGTAAGCCTGGTTCGCATTGGGTTTCTATACATATCGATGAATTTGGTCGTGGAACCTTTTTCGACAGTTATGGAATTCCACCGATTGTGAAAAAACATCATGAATTCCTGAGTCGGCAGTGTACTACGTGGACATACAACGAAATTCAATTGCAAAGTCCGACTTCTGATGTGTGTGGTGAATATTCAGCATTATTTCTAGCCCATACAGCTAGAGGACTAAGCATGCAGGAATTTTTATGGTTTTTTCAAAATAGAACTTGTGAAGAAAACGATGTACTTGTTCGTCAATTGTTTTTTGAGAAATTCAAATCATGTTTTGCACCTGTTCGTAAAGATATGAATAAGCAAAGTTGTTGTAACCGTGATTCTAATCCGCTATTTATGATGCGATTTTAATAAATGTATGTAAATTGGGAACTGAGATTAAATTATTATTTAGATAGAACCTATATTCCTTTGCATGAAATAACTTTGTGATTTTAGTGTAGCAAACTTGTAATCAAGCTATTTAAATTCAATTGACTAATCAAGTTCAATCATGTCTGGACGTGCATGATCATGAACAGGAAGTGACATATCGTATTACATGTGAACATGCAATCGATGACTGTTACTTGCAGCAAATTGAATATCTTACCGTAGAAATAACATTGGGTTTATAATTTTAAATTTTCGATAAAAATTAAAAGCAATTTAAAAATCAAAAATTTTAATTTTACAAAACTACATGCCAGCTGTGGGGTTCGAACCCACACACTCAGGGAGTACCAGAATTTAAGTCTAGCGCCTTTGACCACTCGGCCCACCTGGCTCAGGATTTTTCAATAATTATTATGATAAAATCCAGTTCACAACATTATCCATATTGATCACATATTAAAACGTCAAGTAATTGCAAGGTTTGATATCAAACATGGGATTTGGATGTAAGGGATAGGAAGTATTTTTATCGGCGTACAAATGAAACGATTTTGTATGAATGTTTCAATTAAAATGCAGCACAAGCAGTTATATTTATCAGTAACATCTCATTGTTAAATTAATACTCAATAAATTCAAGAATTTGAGTTTCTTTTAAATGATCGAACTTCTTTGTATACCTTTGAAAATCAGTTGAATTTTCTAATCGTTGTATTTTTAAACTTCATTGCTAAATTATTACTAAACAAATTCAAGAATTGGAGTTTCTTTTAAATGACCGAACTTCTTTGTACCTTTGAAAATAAGTTGGATTTTCTTCTCGTTGTATTTTTGAATTTCATCGTCGGTTAAATTTTGAAATCGGTTTGGCAGAGAATATTGAACGTTATTTATCAGAACCGCAATCTGTCTTCCAAAGCGTGTGGTTAACGACGTCCAATGCTCGATCTGATACTTTTCATCCTTGTTGAGGTCGGTGAGAAGTCCGAAGGTGTGACGCTGTGCCGCTCCAAGTCTGTTCAATAGATCCATCTAAAAAATACAATTATAAAACTGATAAATAAGAAGAATAGCGTTAATAATGTTATTATGAAACAAATAAAACTGTTTTTAAACTAAGAAATACAATCTGTGGTATCATTAAAAAAAAAAACTTAAACATCAGAAAAAATGTGTTAAATTATGGTTAAAAGTATGATAATATAAATCGTTATGTGACATGACATGATTATGATTTTGTGAATTCGACATTTAGCTAAAAATATTATCTGATTTAAGTTAGTGAAGTTACGTATAGGTATAGAATTTGAATGCAAATATTATAATATTAAATTCTCTTAGAAAACATTTAAAATTGACTTACTTTTTATCGTTGAACGTTGCCGGGGGTTTGATGAATGTAGATTCTTTGACTGCGTTTTCGATTATCAACTTGGAAATAACGTTTCACGTGATGTCACGGAGCAGCTTGCCAAAACTGATGCTTTCGATTATCTGACTGCGACTGATTTGATCAACGCATTGCCCGGTGCATCGATCGGAGCACCTGTGCAGCGGATGCTGATCTATGCATTTAATCTATAGTACATATTCAATTTAAGATACACTCGCAAATCTGTATTGCTACACGATGCATTACATTGCTTAGATGCATGCTTTCAGGCTATGACATCTTAAGATCAAATTTACTCTACATTACAAATATTGCAAACTTTGTCAATAATCACGTGATACTGAGCGAGAGACAGAGAAAGCCCACTGCATCGATCATTCTAGAAAACACGTAGGTATGTCTAATGAGAAAGAGTGAGATAGAAAGTGTCAAAATTTTTGATCGAGAAAGGGGCATGACCCCTCAATATTCTGACTAAACATTCTCCATATATTATGAAAGAAATTACATCGAACAATCTAGAATACACACATTATACTTAATGAGAAAGAGAGAGATAGAGAGTGTCCAAATTTTGGTTTTATAAGTGCCGTCATCAAAGGTCACGTGATTTGCCCATGCTCAATAACTAACCAAAGTTTTTGATCACGTGATTAGCCCGCCGTGGGAAATGCTTAGTTTGCAATTTACGCGCGCGTCCGACGTCCTATCCTTCACGTGTTAATCAAAAAGTGCTGACGTTTGCCTATCGAAAAGTGGCTCGGGACCGGCAGTTTTACACTACTGTCCTGCAATTGCGATAACGGCACATACCTTTATCTTAAGCTGCGATAAGCGGATTATATTGGAATAGGCCTCTTAAGCTGGTTCCTCTGTCTCACTGTAGAAAAAATCCAAAAGAAAATAATCCTAGTTGTTGTGGGTTATGGAAATGCCCAATGAGTAAGAGATTAGAGATTTACGAGTTCTTTGAATTTTTCCCCAGTTTACGTAACCACTCAATTAAGAAAAGTGTCTTTTTTTTCGAATTCACAGTTCTCAATAATACCAATCGATTCCTCCCTGAAAACTAATCAGTACTGCTTGAATCGCACCTCTAGATTGAATAGGAGAAGCGCAAAAGGCCGTAATTGATTCATTCATTTTCAAAACAATCTCAGCTGCTATAATCCTCCTGAAATTTACGAGCATTTTTGAGTAAGCAGATTAGGTCAGATGCGATAAGAGTCCTGCGACGAATACTCGACCTTCAAGTCACAGTATGGACCATGGTGTCGGTTTCAGAGGTACATTGATTTTACGGGTTAAATTCAATATCAAGTAAGGAGCCTAAACTTATTTTGCCTGATAACTGAAATGTTGACCACTTAGCAAACGAAACATTTCAAATGCTTTTCTTCAATTAAAAGTCTTCTATTATGTTTTTAAGACGTACATTTTTGAAAGAGCTAATCGAGGGGGTTACGAAAAAAATTCCAGCGAACAGCCCTTGGTTGAATGTGTAGTTTTTTTTGTACGGTGGCACGGATCAAGGTGTAAGCAAGGTTGTGTACAATTTTGGTGTTCATATCTCTAGCCAATACTCTTATCCATCTGATATTAAAAACAAAGCTTAAACTGCGTTTATCTCTGTGGTTTTTTGGAATTTTGGTATTTTTTTAAATATATTGTTCTCTAAAATGATGGCATCTCTCAGATTCGATTGCCAAAAGAGCAATTTTTCCCGTATATAGCTAGTTGTAGGGTATGGGCTATGAATCGAACGGCCTTAATCAGCTATTCTTTAAGAAATTCACGCGGAAAGTATCCAAACAATTGATTTATAGCTGTGACGTGCAAGATCAAGCCTAGTCTTGTCTAGGCTGGGCGGTCAATTCAACAATTTTTCATTTTTTAAATAGAAAGCAATGTCATATCGGAGTGGCAATTGTGACGTTTGCTATCGAAATTGACCAAAATAGTCGTCATATTTACGATGGCGTAAAAATGCAGAAAGTCCAGGATTTCAAAGGTGCATAGCCACGCTTGTACAGTGTTGCATTTAAAACTCGATTTTAGTCAAGAGTAATAATAATGTGCAATGACAATATGCACATTATGTGATACGCTTGTTATCAATGCCCCTTACCTTCAGTTTCCTCGCACCATAAAGCTCACAAAATGTATATGAATATAGTACCGTGGATATATGAAAGCAGAAAAATAATGCAGTGCAATCATAGATTAAATTATAAAACTAATTGATCATGGAAGTTGGATACCAAATTGTGGAGTGTGGTGCGACAGTGGAATGGGCAGTCGTTTATAAAGCGTGAAAGTGATTTTCAGGGTGTTTTAAGGGGAGGACGCGGTCCTTTTTAGAGGATGACCCCCGCTGCTATGCAGGCTGCGGTAGGTTATAGCTATAACGGACAGCTGTATTATTGGTATTTGGTATGAGTTCTAAGAATGATTCTCTTCACCCTCCACTCCATCCATCGTACCGTCTCATTCCAATGGGAAATGGGCAGAAATAGTTCAATAGAAATTTAGACCATACGGGTCTCTCAACTCTCTGTTATGACTTTCGTCAGAATAGAAAAGTAACCGAACCGTGTGCTCTTCATCAAAATAAAATGTTTAGGTGAAGTTGAGCGGATATATTTAATACCCCCCCCCCCCCCCCCCCACCCATGTGTATTGCGGCATTCATGGCTGCCGATGGCAATTTTATCTTCCAGCGTATCATGTGGTCCAGAGGGCTTCAATCAGGCAATACAAAAACAAATGGGCACTCTTCAATCTTCCTCAATGATACTACCATAGATACTACTGTGATATGTAGAGGCAGTACCCAGTACCCACTCACTCGCGTTTTAGTTATCACGGAGTCGAAAAGGTGGGAAGCCGGGGCGAACAGGAATTTAGAAGTCATTCAATAATGAATATGACAGAACAGGAAAGGAAAGGGTTGAAGAAGCAGACAAAAAAGGGGGACTATTGCAAGAGTCTAAACTCTATTTCACCGGTCACTGAGCGACGGTATACCAGCAAATTCCACGCATTAGTCGACTTTAATCCATCACAATTATTTATTTACTTTACCTACCTACCACCCGCTCTTCAGCTCCAACCTTCCAACTATGGGCTTGCTTCCACAACAGAACTACCTCCCATTATAAATGTCCAGACGAAGGAAATAATTAACTATTAAGACACTTTGTACTTCTTAACCGTTGGTCTCCTGCTGTCGGTGGCCGGTGCACCGTTTCGTACGTGCAGAGGGACGTCTCCCGTGCTCGAAATTTTGCTCATTTCGCCGATCCGCGCGCGTATAGTATAATTATCTTCTTCGTTCCATGTCGTCCCTGCACCTTTTCTATTTACCCACATGCTTGGAGGTTGAGAGGTCACCACTCACGGCCAGTCTTTTTGGTCAGGCGCTCAGCGTTACACTTCAGAATTCATCCAATCTGAAATCACGCACAGCTGGTAAATGGATGAAGAAGTCTCTGGCTGATACGAGTGTGAGGTGCGTGATCGAGGGGGTGGTGGACGGGAAGGGGAACCTACGAATACGATACCAAATTACAGACTCCACCGATAGCAATATTGATATCAAATGTAAGGGTGGTCGTTACTGTAAATTTCGACGCAACGTTGAACCTGGTATTAGAGATAAATGCCGAAATCGTCGGGACGGCCGACCCCACTTATAAGTGAGCATTTCAATCCTATCTTACCTGATAGTCACTAGCTCGACCCGTCATAAGTGTATACCTCGCAGTCATTAGCTAACCACGGAAATAACTAATATTATCGAGGAGAAGATGACAAAAGGAAATTGTTCACCTACGGACGCCATATCTACTTTCTTGTCCGTTTTATTGAATTATTTCTAGCACAGTGAAAAATAACGGGCAGATGGGACGGGACGAAATTTGATTCGATTAGTAAAATTGTATACCACCGTCATTTCTTGTCACGTCGCGTAGGTATACGATACCATGCGCTGGCCATTGCTCAGTTCCTTTTTGTCCAGCTCGGAATCCACCGACCATAATTAAAACAACGTTGCACACGAAACGACTTGGCCTGGAATCGATTGTTATTGAAACGAAAAAACAGCTCCACTGGGCTGTCATAAAACGCGACACCGTCTTCTTTTGGTATTTTATTTGCTAAATTCAGTTCCAATCAAGGTTGTCACAAAATATCTCCATGCTGCGCGCTTGACCCACCGGCGATTCTGCCGTTCAATGAATCCATGGAAAAGTTTCAGACAATACTCAGGTGCTGTTCATCTTTGAAATATTTCGGGACTTTAATCAATTTCACCTCGTATAGTGTCCAAAAAGCGAAGCACAATTGGTCGCGAACAATGAACGCTCGAACGCTTTGCGCTGCCCTGCCCTGCTGGACCAGGAATCCGCAGATCGCCATTCTATCTGATAGATGTCATGATGGTCTATGGTTTTCCAATAATCAATGTGATAGAGAAACATTTGACTTTTTATGAACAGTGGAAAAGCCTTCCTTTTCGAAAACACGAGTGTGCCGGTTTTTAGATCAGTCTTTATTTATTTAGCTTATTGCGCTTACATTACAATTACATCATTATAAATTGACATCACCTAATACGTTGCCTTTATTAACGACTAACGAGATCTGGGGGCACATGCTAAACTCGTTTGGAAACACAGAAGCCAGGAAGATTGTAATCAACGTTTAAAAAACTAAAAGATAGCCTGAGTCTGAGCATGCAGCTTAGTGGTTACGTCTTGGTCGTATGGCTGCAAAGCGGTGTCGTTCGGCGGACCCCAAAGTGGACCCAAACCGCCTGACAGTCGCCGCTTGTGTGGTCCCACATTTCCACGGGTGGAGAGAAAATGTCGTTCCTAATCTTACCTCACCTGACTATATGCTTCTCACATTTTAGCTCTAGCTTGCCTCACTTGCAGCTATCTGCATCGCCATTTGATCAGAATCCGCCCCTCTTTTCTTACAACGGTTACATATATTACATACGGATACCCAACGTTTCCACTAAAGAATTAACAATACAAAATGAAGACATCAATAGTCAAGATAGGGGTGCATACGTAAGAAACTCTGTGCCAAACTTCTATTCCAGCTTGCAACTGTGCAAATGGAGATATCTCTTGCCGATGATGCGGGTTTCGGAACGTGAGTCTGATGACCCAATTATTTTGAAATTGAAGATAATTGGATATGTATAGCTGTACTTATTTATCTTTCTATTCATAGACAAATTTCGGATTATTTGTATAGAACTGGAACACAATAAACACTGTCTTTTAGATTCCCATGACACTAACACGAAACAATAGACAAAAAGCCGAGACAATCGACATTCTCGCCCCGAAACCTGAAACATGCGAAACAGAAACACTGGCCGGGTTTTAACATTGTATTTGTTGGTCATTCTTTCCGCTGTGCATGGCTCCAGTACGTGACACCAAAGCACTGTGCGACTCATGTGCCAGTACCTACCAAATCCGTGCTAACATGTTACGGCCAAGAGGACTTACATTACCAGGGCCATTCAATCTCCAAAGAAAACAAAACGTAAGTCTTTATTTTCCGAAACCTCGTAGAGTTCATGCAATTCTGTTATAAATCAAACGGAACGAGATCGTGAAAAGGACGTTTGTTATATTCAAACGAGTTCAGATTAAGTAAGGATTATAATCGTTATTAAAAATTAAGGATCGTCACAGCGAGCTACCCTTTCCAATTCTATACATTGGTGACAAAAGATGAAACCCTATTCATAAATAATAATAATATATTGTATGGGGCTGAAAGCTCTGACATATAAGCGACCTATCATTTTCGTTGTGCACAATTGCGACTGTTGACTATATACGTGCGTGTGTGTGCGTCGCTTTTTTGTTGCCACCATTGAAAGAGGCAAATAATGAATTCTGTGCATCCGTGGCCGTGCACCATGGGTATATCATGCGACAGTGCAGAGGCTGAGGAGATGCGTTTTGCTCTCCAAATTGAAAAGACATCCATATTGCATTTGGCGATTGTACCAGATAAGTTATTTCTTTTATTTGTAAAAAAAAAAATGTATAAAAACTCACTCGAGTTCTTAGCAAGCAAAAAGGGATGAATTTGGAGGCTTTATTGACGTTGTTTGTTTAAGGAAACTAAAATTTTGACATTTTGATGCTGAAAATGACCCTCCGCCTTACATATCTTTCATAAGAGAATGAAATAGCGAAATGGCCATTCAATAAAACAGTGCCTGCCATATTTCGTTGGTTTGTTCACGATCACGTTGGACAGGACGTCAGGACTGCGTGGGACTGCCAGTTGCCACAGGACAGTTTAACGTCACTATTCACGAGTCATGACTCATCGCAAGTCTACATCATGGGGGTCCGTTCAACACCCCACCGCTATTCACGTACATATTGCAGCAACTGCACCTTTCTCCGAATGCCCCGGCCGATAGCCAATATCGATTATTTCCACCATATACAATTGCAATGGGACATTAGCAGAGCAGTTAGCATCGAGTTAAAAATAATTTAATTGGAATTGACGCACATTTCTGCATCACCCAAATGTTTATGTCAAATATGATTGTTTCTACTTAAACGGGACAACCTAATTGACGCGAAATGTATAGAACTGCCCTCCAGTAATCTGATTGTTCAGCATGGCCCACCCCATTTGCTGAGCATAAGCCGTCATGTCATTTCAATTTCAACCCTCCTCTGCCGTAGATTATCCCTTTGTTATTTCATCGGTTTCCTCTATACAGCCCTTCGCTCGTATGTGAAGACTGTTTAATTCCGATTTCAATACTCGTGTCATCCATCTCGCGTAGCTCTTCCTACTAAATTGATATAAACCTTGTTAACCCAATCCAGTGTCCTGTGAGTGTGAGTTACTGCCCAAGCACAGAGAGCAGGGCACAATTGAACGCACCTTTAGGCTAGGTATTGTCGTCTTACGCGTTGGTTAGTTTAGGTTTCAGCCAAGTTTCAGGATCTGTCGTCACCTCATACTGTTTATAAACCATGTGGTGAATCTTCTCTGCACTCTGCTGCATCCCGCATTAGCATTATAAATATTCATGATGTTTATTTAATTTATTTACATCCTTCTTTCCATCCCACATTCGATTCCATGTGGTATAAAATGCTTGTCCTTCAGAACTCTCAAAAAGCTGCGGGGAAGTTTTTAAGCTTCTGCTCATGTGCTCGTAAATATTTCATTAAAGCGTTAAGTAGATTTGCCTCATGCTGATTTAAACCCTTACTCTGCAATAACAGGTCCAGGCTGCCTGACGATTCGATCGATGAATGGTGCGTATGGGAGCAACTCGGCAAGGAAATATCACGCGATTATCCGGAGAAGAGCAGCAGGATCGGTTTGCATGGTGGCTCCTCGCACAGGAGGTCTGCTTTGAAAATGTTTTAATAACCTCCTGTAAGTCGAAATCCAAGTCCGCATCTCTAAATTGATACTCCAGAATGTGCGTATATATATGACGAATTTCAAACTTGGTGCTAAAAGGGGTTTTTGTTTTTGTCGTTTGAATCGACGTTTTTTTTTACTGGAAACAACTCGAAATGGAGTAATCCTACTGCTAGCGCGACCTACTACTTCGTGGATTAGGTACAGCAAGTAATTAATTTACTATGGTATAGTACCTCACCTGTACACACTTTATTTGTATTAAATTTGAAATTTTTTGGGTTTTTCGTGGAATTAAACGGATTTTTAATACCATGTCATATATTCAGTCAAAATAATGTATTAGAGCACACCCCAATTCGATGCGCATTTTGTGCCCTGTATCAAATCTTTGATTAATTTGATCGCTTTACTAACTGCCGTGCCAGCCTCATGTTATCTATTCCAACTTCAGCGTCTAAAAAACATGATAAAATACCACTAGCATTAAAAGGTTCTCGTTTAATAAATGAAATACATTAATCTCTGATTTACATAATATTTTGTCATTGATGATATGCTGCTGTGTGGCACATGAGGAGGGTACCGCTCTAAACACACAACACAATCCAATCAATATACTTCACTCTTGCTGTGTAAATTGGAGTTATTTGATCTGCGAGTGACTCACTAGATGTGCCAAGTGCGACGCCATGCCATCACTATTCACATTCCCAATGCATGTCTTCGGTCTACGTGTTGCGAATATTAAATCGGACCCCTGCAGTGATCAAAGCACCTACTTATAATTTGCAAGGGCAAAATATAATCATCTGGAGACCCCAAGCCAATAAAATTGTTTTCCATCTGGGATGACTTCGGGGGAAACTGAATCAAAAACTTTACATCTGCGTTTCGGAGCAACTTTTAACGTCGACGGCGCAGGAAGACAACCCGAAATAGTTCTGCTTTTTTTTGGAATTTTACAAAACCCTTTCTTCGTTTTTACAAAACGTCGAGCTATCTGGCTTTGAAGTTTGAACAATAATTTTCTAAAGTAAGTAAGGTATGTAGATAATAAAGCCGAATATATTTAATTGTATATGTTGAATTTTATTGGAAGTGATGCATACATTGGATTGACCCGCCCTTCAAGCGTCGATGGCTCGACCAGTGTTGAAAACCAGGTATGTAAAGCTTTGTTCATGATTTCCGTTCTTTTGTTTCTATAAATGCTCAATCGTAAATAACAACGGATAGAGCATCCGTTTTTAAGGGTTGCATACAAAATATAAAATTTGAATTCTTTTATTATATTCAATTCAGACTTCAGATCTGTTGACATAATTGATTCTCTCAGTCTCTCGGCTGCATTGTACGGAAATGATTGCATTTTCTTTTCAGATATGACAGTGAGGACCTGCGCCGGCCGTGTCTGCGTTCCTTCTCCACTCTCTTGTTTCAATTGAAAACAGTGCATCTAATTCTGAGTGACAAGGCAGTGCCACTGGCACTGGCACTGGCAGCTGGAGCCAGTATGTGATGTGACTATGTTTCCAAAATGTGTGCGGTAATTCAGTCGCTGTCGCTTTCGTCCTGCGCATGCCCCTTGAATCCCGAGTAGTCGGTCACTGTCAGCCTCAATGGAGCAAATGAATGGGATTGAATAATATGAAGATCGGGAGAGGCCTCCTACCCCTAGGTTGCAGCGGTGGGAAGGTACGGGGCACTACTGCCATGCTGCTGCCTCCGTCCCTTGTCCCACCTATGCGATAAAGGGATGCTTCCGTTCGAGTACTGTGTACTGTGTGAGCTACCGCCTACTGCCACCCACCCTTCAGTGCAAAGCTTTGGCGGATTCCCTGCCTTGCTGTCTGTAGCTGTCGTGCTGGTGCCAGTGCCACCCTTGCTAAAATCAACGAAACAGAAAGAAAGACTTCTATCTATTGTCAATGTGAATGGTTGCTCTTTATTTCAGAATGTTGATTCATCCGATCTGACATGTACAAATGATTTATTTTCGATTCTTTAGTTACCATTTCGCATACTCGTGTAGGTGTCAATTTGTTTTAAAACTTCTATCTCTGTGAGGCATCTTTGAGGTTTTAAAACGCCCCCGTGAGTAATTTATGGCAAATGGGAAATGACACGTAGGTATATTTCCAATCACTCTGCAGTTTGTTGCATTTGATTGTAATTTGTTAATGCATATATTACGTACGTACTAATCCATAAGAGAATGTTTATTGTGTGGTTGTCGGTTTTCCACTGTTGAAGTGTTTTGTTGGTTCAAGTCAAAGTTGGGATCTTCATCTGTTGCCTGCGCATATTTTCGTCTATTCTTTACTAGTAAACGGTCCTTGGCCACATGATTTCTTGGGCACTTAATTTGCATTTTCCTTTCTGTCCCCTCTTCGGTCCAGTGTCCTATTGAGTTCGGGGCTTACCGAAGCACATGGCCATTAGCTATTGTATTGTTGTCCACGATGATGCCAGAACTTCTGAACCATGTGCTCAAGCACTTTCGGGAGGTTTAGCACTTTACACTGTCATCGTGCCAAGATCCCAGCACACTTCACAACTACAGACAGGGTAAATTTTTTTTCATAAACAATAATTATCTAAAATCTTCGAAAAAATTGTCATCTTATAGAATTTTGCCTTCAAGTGAGATTGAAGTGAGTGGAAACGACGGGTTTGAAACGTTAAAGCACTCTACTTCGTCTAAATTGTTCTATTTCACAAACGTTTGGTCTTGGCAAAACGCTTAGACTGGGGACTCAAAAGAACCGTAGAATTGGTCACAATTTGGTTCAACCTCATTTTGGCATCGGCTTTCTTTTCGTTGACTTGTTCTTGATATCGCACGACGGGGCACCATGGGACGTAGGGGACAGGACAGACTACAGAGCCATTGTTATACGTCGACTGCGGGAGAGCTCTAAATACATGGTTAGCGTCGAGCGTGAATGGAGGAGTGTCATAATGTCAAAACATTGACAACCACCATCGACCACGCATTTCCAGGCAATGGGCATAGAACTTACCGGGAATGCAGGTCTCGACTCGCTGCTCGGGCATTCACCAGTTTTCAGTATTCACTATTCACTATTCACTATTCACTATTCACTATTCAGCCATGGCTTGCTTGTCGATGGAGCTACGGGATGGCATGTATGCATGTGCACACATTGTTTGAACAGAGCCAATACCAACACGTATTTTATACTCAAAAATTAAAATTTAATTAGCATATTTTACGTGAAGTATCTTTATGTACCCACATTTATGAACCGCCCACGAGCAAAGCAGACTTGACCGTTAATCTCTAGCCGTCTCTAACTTATCTTCAGAATTCCCCATTCTAAACTTTCAGCATCTATGACATCCGGTGGTGGTGCGACTCCAAAGTAGTAGTCACTTCTTCTTTGTGCCCCGTCCCACAATTCACAAAATGCGGCAAATTTTCCAAACATCTCTTTCAGAATTCATTGCTATCAGCTACTGCAACTGTCACTCATGCATTCCTTCATAAAAATAAAAAAACACTTACATAAAATTTAGCATTGTTAATAGAAATTTTATGCAAATTGCATAGCAAATTGTTAGCCAACAACCAGAAGTAAAATTTATTTTCAAAACATTTTGGAAAATTCAATTACTATTGTTCAGGTGTTCCTTTATAACAGAAGAATTCTGTCCACACCTTGAAGAAACATCTCATTTCTATGCTTTACATGTCTATACAAATTTGTACAAGCTAAAACGAAAAACTTGTGCAGCCTAATTGGTGCGGTGTTGTATTACGATTATCCAGTGTGTGTACTGTAGGTAATAGGTATCACATGCTCCTTACTTGTGCTAGACATAGACATGTGCCTGCGGCTGCAGCCCAAACGAATACGGTACCATGCTATGAGGGCACGTTGCATTTTCCACCAGGTTTGGTCGAGTCTTTCCACCCATTCGATACCGGTTTCAGTGTGTTTGTATAGGCAAGGATGGCCATAATCTAGCCGCGTTTGACAAAGAATCAATATACAATATAAAGATCACAGCCTTATATGTATACGCGGCCGATAGTGGAAAATATTTGTAGGCATTTATTTATCTCTGTCTTCCTATAGCCAACCCCAGTTTGTAAGAAGGAGGGTTGACCCTAGGGAGAACTTATCAGTATTGTACCCTAGGAACGAGGCATTTTTCGACAGACTATGCAAACACTTTATGGGCATTTACATAGCATATAGCTTACATAGCCGCCGCTGCCGCCGCCCCCGCCGACGATCACAATATCAAATATCGATTACTTTTCCAAACAAATAACTTAATTGCAGCTAGTATTCCCATATTTACTCAAAACTATTTTCAAAATAAAACTATCCGTGTATAAACCAGAGTCTCGTTTTTAGTGCCATGCCAGTATGATTAAGTGCAAGAGATGTGCTATTCTTGGGGTTGACAACTGCCATCCTGTACATGCAGAGTACACTATGGGTAGGTCTATCTCTATATTAATGCATTGCACTCCAGTTATTTTAGAGTGATTTTCAGATAGTTTCCCAGATGCAGCCCATTAGGCAATAGACTCAACTATTTGCATTCCTTTCATAAAAATCACGCGTAGGCACTTCGCATTTGTGTGTATCATGTTCATATTTATCCTAAAAATTTATTATAAACCAGAGACTAATATTGTTGTATTTACGAAGGGCAGTTTAGGGTGAATTGTGGAATTGGGGGAGGTAATCGACAACATTTATGACCAGTCACTCTTACTCACAGTTAGTGCGTGAGCTCCACACAACCCCCCTACCCCTGGCGATGCACCAACTCGGTTTCGACTCTCGGCTTTCGGTGCTTTTTGACCGTCACCGTCAGTTCCGCCAGCCCCCGTCAGCGCTGTGGCCAGTCGCACTCGGATCAGATTGAACAGCGAGCAGAGTGGGAGACGTCAGTTGTCTGCCAGGCTAGGTCGGAAGTGGGTCGCAGGGATTTGGGTGCGCATACTGCTGGGTAACACGGCGATAGATCGCAACCTTTCGTGTTTAGTCTCACATTTTGTGTTTGGTGGCATTGTTTCGCAACTTGGAATATTATTAAACGGGTAAGATATTATATGGTATCCATTTTAATGAGTTGTTGACCAGTCGTTTAATTATTTTTGCCGCGAAAAGGTGAACTTCAAATAAGTTTCTGCACGTGACTGAAGCCAGCGTGAGATTGACACACGGGGTTTTGGTTGTTTACACCATTTGTATTAATGGTATTGCTTTGTTGGTATGAACCTTGAAATTACGTTCTGAAATCAATCTGTGAAATTACTTTCCTTAGACTCATGTCTACTATATCCTATCTTTAGCACTAGTTTTGAAAAAAACTATTTCAAACTGGGATTTGAATGCTAAATCAAAAGTCTCACTGGTTTCCCGACGTTTCGTAACGTTAGTTTAAAAACATTTTTGGTTCTTTTGTTCATGTTTTAAGGTCAGTCAAGCTTTCACCCTTGATAAAGTAACTAGTATATGTTACGAAACGTCGGGAAACCAGTGAGACTTTTGATTTAGCATTCAAATCCCAGTTTGAAATATTTTTTTCTTCAAATCTGTGAAATTGTTTACTTTTTAATACAGTGACAAAATTTATCGGCTTCCCTCAAACTTATACGTCGTATCATTCAGTTTTCAAACTTATAGTACGTCGTATCATTCAGTTTTCAAACTTATACGTCGTATCATTCAGTTTTCAAACTTATACGTCGTATCATTCAGTTTTCAAACTTCTTGCCAGGATACCGAGCTATATTATATTTTCATTATCGACCATGCCAAGTAATTTTTGTATAGTTGCGGGGTTGTATGACTGTAAATTATTCATGTTTGTTATGGTGCAGGTATATATAGGTAAACTGCAGTGACAGCAAATGAACGCAATGAGATGACTGCTCCATGTAGTTTTATCTATACTCGAAAGTTCTCAGTATCCTTTTAAAAAACACCACTTCCAATGTGTCCTGAATTTTGCAACCGAGACAGGATTTGGCGCTGGAGGGGGGGGGGGGGGTGAAAGATGCGACCAGCGTGTTACGAGGGACAGGGAACGGGGACGGGAACGGGAATGGCAAAGAGAACGAGCAAGACTGCTGCTAAATGCTTAGACAACGGCTATTCGCCGGGTAAAACAGAATGTAATATCAGTATTTCCCAGCAAGGCGATTTCCATACCGCCTCCCGAGGTGTGTTGTGGCTTGTGGATACTACGCTGCAAAACCACAAACCGCCACAATCCGCCACAATCCCCGATCCGGGTGGAGTGAGGACAGGATAGCCAGTATGGATGAAGCGCTGGACCATTCGCTCTCTCCTGAACCAAGTGTCGCCAAACTAAGTGCGCTAACGCAGACTGTGAAATATTTAGTAGGAGTAGAATGTTCAGGAATGTCAATGGCTAAGCTTCCGTTATGGTCTCGAGTCCTGACCTTATCCCAATACAACGCTAGAATTAAAATAACTCTGGCTTCAATTAGTCATTTTTGAACGTCAAGGTGTGAATCTAGCAAGAATCGCATCGCCACGGTAAGAATGTGGAGATTGTACAGCCGCATTGTTCGAAATGGGCTAAATCCGGGACATCTTTTCGTGAGTCACGTTCGGTGTGGAACAATCTCGACAGTCCGCACAGAGCCGGCGCGACCTGGCCCGGCCGGTGGTCGCATTGGGCGCATTGGGCGCATTGGTCGCATTGGTCGCATTGGGCGCATTGGGCGCATTGGTCGCATTGGCCGCATCGACATGCAGGATGATTGAAATCCTAGCCTCTTGTTATGAGCACTAAGCTCTTGCTTTTTTCCTCTGATATGGGGGCTGAAAGTGGCCTTGCTCGCAATCGCCAGTTGACACTTGAAACCTGGGGTTCTAAGGACACCTCTACCTTGTATAGACATAGGTATAGCAATGCCTATGTAACGTACGCGGCGTACGTATAGGGCCATTCCAGCAAACACGGCATTTTACTTTTCTTCTAGGATTATCTTGTGCGCTGAGCCTTCGCTTGTTTGGGATAGCTCGCCTTTCACGGCACCGATACCTTCGGCTTCATACACGCCTCAACAAATACAATACAACGTGTCTGTTTTTCTACTATACGTGAAATTTCAGCTTAGGATGGCTCAGTTTCGGGTTCAATTCAAACATCATTTCATTTTATATCTTTGCAGTTGGTTTTTTTTCAATTTCCGCCTTTTACAATTTCTATTGTTTGTTATACATACAGAGGAAATAGAAAATGGCAATCTCATACGAATCTGTAATACGTAGGATAAAAATGATATATTGTTCTTACACCTATCTTCTTTTTTTGCTGTTGTGTATGCATCAACGTTACCGAAATAAAAGAACGAATTCGCGAAACGCCGTTGTGCCTTTTGTCTCTGGGAGCTCGTGCTGGGGTGGCTGCTGGGGCCGGTGACCGGCGGGGTGGACGGACACCCGCAACATGCACAAAGCGCACGCAACGCATGTCCAGCCCCCCTCCACCTCATCCCAATCCCCGCCCCCACTCCAAGCCTGATGAGCCATTAGAATCAGATTGTCGCTTTCGGCAATCTCTTCGAGATAGGCACCTACCTCACCTCACCTTTACCTTACCTGTACATTATGTGCGATCCTATTTTTTCTCGCACGCTCTCTTGGTGCTCTTAGGGCAAGCATACGCCGCTGATAAATGACTGGGTGGTGGTTTGTTGATGTGTTGTCCATACCTGAGGATAGGACAGATAGGCTGCGGTCGTTCGGTCTGGTAGGTATCTCGTCTGCTCGGATGGGTAGACAGATTGAAAATAAGAGAAGACGAACATGAAAATGGAATGGGTGAGAGAATCTCTCCCACACTGCGAGACATGCTGTCGATGCCTGGGATACCGCTCAGTCGACTGAGTTATGGCGCAACAGTTTTAAACTGTTGTAAGATGCTGCCATTGCACAGTATCGCTATCGTGAAAGGGATGACAATTAAGTTGGATATGGTCTTAGATGACCTCCTACTTGGATAATCAACTAAGGGAGATAGATGTATTTTTCTTGTAGCACAGATGAGAAGATAATGCAGATATCCTGATCCTTTGCTCTTATCTGTGGATGTATAAAATGTGCAGTGGGAGTTGTATATTTTAAAGGAGCGATGAGTAAATGTCGCCGGTGGGAGATTAGAATTGAGTTGATTACATAAACAATGGCATGCACTGCATGTCTAGCAAACTCATTGTCTGGATTAAAGACTTCGTGCTGACAGATTTTCACTCATGAGTCGAAATTTACAAATTAGATTTACTGACGTTTAGTTGGCTTCGACATATTTCATAGTATTAAGTATTAATCACGAGCCGGCCATAAAACGTGCCTGACATTGATCTTGATCGCTTGAAACCGGAGTACACCGTCCGCTACGCGTGGCATTTACAAACCATGTGTGCTTCGTGTGCGATTGTGTTCCTGCTAGAGATAGAGAGAGGGAGAGAGAAAAAAGATAGAAGAGGGAAAATTGGATACTAATGACGTAGCATAATTACCTTAACTGATTGATTTACTCTGAGTAGAATCTTAGGTGAACCCTTACAGATATAGGTATATAAGGACATAAGAAAGCACCGAAAAGAAAATAGGGGCCATGAAGTCCCATCATTCTCCTTGCGTGCAGCAGAATCATACGCATGGCTGATGAATTTCCTGTCACGGCGGACCGCATCGCTTCATCAAGCAAAGCGCGCACTCAGCCACCAGCCTAATTAATGATAGATTACCCATAACAGCCGTCAAGGAAAGGTTGACCCGTCTGATACACACCAATCGATCAAAACATTATATTATTGTAGTTTCCTTCTCTGACAATTATTGGGATATATTTGTATCGGAAATGGAGGGGGGGGGAGGCAAACCGTGCCGCACAGGGGAACGATCAAGGCGCCTATCAAAATGCTTTAGACAGATTATATACAGACAGATTATATATCGTTCTAGAAGAGACAGTTGATATTTCCGATCCACGCCACGAGAGCAACATTGGATTTGGAACGCATTCGATCGCTTTGCGTTTTAGAGGGTTCGCATCGCAATCCCCCCCCCCCCCCCCCCCTCCCCCTCATGTATATGTTTTGCATCTATTGCAGATTGCCGAGCGAGAACAAGCAAATTTCGACAAGTAAATTTCGTTTTGGGGACTGGAATTGAGAAAGCGTATTGAATGAACTAGGGGATACGATTTGGTCTTTTCATACTACGAATATTGTACCCCAAGGAACACAGGGCTGTATATTTCCGGGCTATTTGACCCGCGGTGCGACGCGGAGCGATGACATGGAAACGAATAAAACACCGGCGTCGCGGTGCCGTCGGGAACTGTGCATGACATCGCCGATAGGAGGACCACGGCCAGATTATTCAGCGATATTCGGATTTCGGAATGCCTGGCTTCATGCCGCTACATGTGTATTCAGTGTCACACGCTTATCGCTTGTATTCCCACTTATTAATGGCTATTGCGTTAACGCTATGTATTGGGTTATGGGTATCGGCTGTTATCAGTGGTGTAGTGCTGGAAATAAAGGTGGGTATATACGCACATTTTTCGTCAAAAATGGAACTGAATTCTTATTTCCACATTTTCGTCACTACCAAGACACCCTATTTTCACAACATAGTTGTTTTGCGCTGACGACTATTTTCGCTTTGGTTTCACTAAAACACGTCCACATATATCGTTTTGAACCTTAAAGGTAAATAAATAAATGGGTAGTGGGTAAATGGGTGTGCTATGGGTGGGTGGGAAATGGGTAAAGATACTGTGATTGGGTATTTAAAGTGTGAAACATAGAATAAGTATGGAAAACTCTCAAAAGTTAGACACTAAGGTTAGACATTAAAAAACTAGAACTTCGCTTAGGTATTCAAGCGTATTTCTTTAAAATAAATGTGAGTATACGCTAATTTCGAAATTACAAATTGCAATTTTCGAATGCGCATACCCTGGACTACACCACTGGCTAGTATTATAATTTATTACATTCGAATCAATATGAAATGACAACCGGCGCATCAGCTTGTAACTTTCTGAAAGCCACGGTGCCACCATCTATTACCGATGTTATTCATCACTATCCACTAAAAGCTTTTCAGCGCATTTCCTCCTGATCCGTGTCTTGATCCCGACAATAGATAGCTAGTCACACTCGGACATCATCAACCGATAGGTGAAACCGCCACATAAAACTTTTAATAGCCTGAAGATCGTCTAATTCGGAGCACATGGTTTTTCCAGAACGTCGTCATGCTCGTCCTTTATACCGCTATTTTCGACTAAATTGCACGTTGTATGCCGCTGTAAATTACCTTGCGCCTCATTGGCAATTTTGTACTACTTGGAGACGCAGTGAAAGGGATCTCGTTGCTGGACTGGAGGCATTTTGGCAGACATGAGACCACGGTACGATCCGATGCCTTGGGACAGCGTACAGCTACGGGCGACGGGCTACGAGCTACGAGCTCAGCGTGCTCACGAGGGGTACTGGGGTACACGCCCAGACTAGCCGGGTCGGGCCGGGAAGCACGTCACTGTAACAGCCCGTCGTTTCGTTTGCTGTGATGTCACGCTTTTCGGCCGGTCGACCTGCCGTCTGCTTCGGTGCCGAACGCGGCTTGGGGTTTGTCTCAGTCTCAACCCATTAACTTAACGAGCCATCATCTTTTTAACTATGCCATTGCTCTGCTCCACTTCGCTAAAACTGTGCAGTGCGAGCTCGTGAATTCAATGGTGAGTCGTGACAACACTAAGTTTTGGGCAACATTTACAGGATAGCAAATCCCACCTCTCCTCGCCTACCTCGCCTCGCCACTCTCGTAGTCCTGTCGTAAACATGCTGAGATAGTTCTTCTGGCATGGCAGACACGGCCCGGCGTCCGCGACGGTTCCCTTGCCTATTATTATCGATGTGAGACGATACCGGTGACGCCTATAGCTCAGCACGCTATCGGAATCACATGGGATACGTTAGGGTTAGGCTAAACCATGGTTAAACATTGACTATGAAATGGCCGGAAAGGCTATTAAAATCGTTCCAATTAGTCGTCGAGTAAGTTAAAATTGATACCGAATTAAGTAATCTAAACGAAGTGTTTTGTATCTTTTGTTCCAGGCATCAGGCACCTTCCTGCAATGCAATCGTTGAAGCGATAAGCAATGTTTCGCGGCAGCAGCATTGAGGGCTGGTGGCTGTTTCTGGCGCTGGTCGCCGCCTCCTCGTGGCACCCTCACAACGGCGTCCTAGCGGCGCACTGGACGCACCACAAGGAGCTAGACGCCAACTACTCGTTGTTCTGGACGCCCGCCGAGCAACACGTCACCTTCGAAGTGCAAGTCCGAACTCTCGGCTACGTCGGCTTCGGCTTCTCTGTCGACGGCCAGATGCCGGGGGCTGACATGGTCGTGGGGTGGGTGCGCGACAATCAAGTCTTCTTCCAGGTAACGAATGCGAATAGATTACAAACTTTTTTACATAATCTACGCGCGAATCCAATCGGTGTTGGAGCTTGGTGGAATTTTAACAGGGTTTACAACCTGCGTTCGCAATTAATTCGTAATCGCTGTAAGGTATTTTATAATAAAATGTGAATATGTCAGAGAAGATGCCATTCCAAACAAATTCTTCACCTATCGCATGCCTAAGATATTCTTTGTTTTTTTATATTTTATTTACATTCTACAAGAATCTGGTTACATGTCTTACCCACTACCCACACTAGCGTGATCTGAGGTACTGGTGTGTACACGCATTGTGGCTAATAACTAATCAGCCGATAATAGGTAATAACGATTGGAATTCGGTGAATGTGTGATGCTAAAATTTCAACTCTGGGAGTCGCCTAAAGCTATTCAATACAAAACCGATTTTACGGCTGCCCGGTCCCCGGCCGTGAGAATCGAGTACCTACCTCACGAGCGCCGTAGCGGTCGGCCGGTGTTTTTCGGTAAATTGTGGGTTGTCTTGGCTCGTCTCTAATTTTACCTGATAGAGAGGTGCTGATCCCACAAGAAACAGAAACAATATTCCACGAGAAACAAAATCTTCTTGTGTCTGTGACGTTCTAATATACCGGCTAATGCACCAACACATGGGCTAGGTTATACGTTTTGGTGAAGGTGGTTACTATTATTAAATTCTTGGTTATTGTGCGAAAGTGGACGGTTTTGGAACATTTCATCTTCCGATCAATCACTTTTAATTAATGGTCAGTTAAATGGGTTGGATTTTTATGTTATACGATGCGAATACCTTTTGTGGAAATTATAATTGTGCACGAACGCATCTAAAGAAAAAGAACAGTTCTAGATATGTGGTTTCAATTTGAAAACTCGATTTGGTCACAATCATAAGAGCAAAATTTCGTTTTTTATCATCGTGCCAGACGAAATGTGAGTAGGCAATCTCGTTACATTTATTATAGTCCTGCAAAGTGGCGTGCAAAAATGGAGGTGAAATGTTGGACCATGGGGCGAATTATAATCCAAGTATAATCTGAAATATGTAAAACTATGAATATTTGAGTAGGTAGGTACCCTCGTGGGCTCAGCACATGTGACGCTATTTACTCTGCATACTTAATAATAATGATAATAATAATCTATAATATTAAAGAACACTTCGCCAAGTGTCTGTTATAAAGTAATATCACATATATATATATATATATATATATATATATATATATATATATATATATATATATATATATATATATATATATATATATATATATATATATATATATATATATATATATATATATATATATATATATATATATATATATATATATATATATATATACACACAGCAAAAGTACGTGGATGCCTTGCTCTTTTGTTGTCTTGTCTTTCAAAAGACAATCAAGCATGACGCGTTTTTTTCTGATGTGATACAAACAGGTCATATAACCAATTGGTTTCCAGAATAATGATTATCATGCATGACGTTCCTACTTAACAGAAAACGAAGGAATCCAACGAGTATTGTGTTTTAATTAAATAGCTTCTATGTAGGTATCATACATGGTAGCAACATATTTATTCATAACCACATCTGGTGGCCAATTCTCTTTCCAATTTATTTTGTTTAGAATGGAGTTTTCTTTTATACCTACTCGTCTCTTCTCTATGCAGCTAGTAACAGTTTGGAATACACTTTTTACGCTGTTTTTACGCTGCCGAGCTATGAGGCAAGATAATAGCGGTTTTTACTAGAATTTTCACTGTTGTGCGAATTGCTTGAAAAGCTTCGTGTTATAGTACGAAGTACTTTCCTTCTAGCGAACTGCCGAAAACGAAATGGAATTCCAATGAAAAAAGGTGTGCAAACTCTAACCAGTGAAGTTTTAAATAACACGAAAATGATGGAACTGAAAATAACAGGAATTAAAACTGATGAAGTTATTCGGAGATTGGGCGAAGTATAGACTTGGGTAAATTCTTGTCAAAGTGTGCTTGTAGTAATTGTTGTCTAGACAGACTCAGGAAATGGGATCCACATTAGGCAGGGCAGGGTATCGTGGGACAGGGTGGGGTTTTGGTTACCTCTTACCTCACACTCGAACCCAACGCTTGTTGAGCACGTTGAAACTTGAAAGGTTGCAACCAGAGATGCAGTGCAACAGGCCCTTAGACTCTCTGTCATTGAAATTTTAATATTTCATGTTCACATGTGATTCGTCGTCTTGCCATTGGCACTACCTGTTACTTTGGTGTTCACTGTTTACATGCACCCCCGTCGTCAGCTCACGAGACTATGCTATAGTAACGTAGGACCCGCAAGACGTAACATATTATGGTGTGCTGGTCTGTATTCTGGCATGTGCACGGGAAACCCTGCATGCAGGTTCTTACCGGATTCCAACAAATTAGTATTTTGGTAGCTTAAGGTTTGGCAATACCAACCTTTAATACCTCTAATCCGTCTAGCCCCTAGATGCGAGGCAAAAAGCAATATTACAATTCATTTGTTAATAACTGCCGTATTAGAAGGCCTAAAATTAAGACTCAAAATTCCTCGAGTAGGTCCATATGTTCTTTTATCATCCTGAAAGTTTTAATCGATTTCAATCGATACTTTTGATACAAATGACCAAATTAAAAAGAACCGTTTTCACGTTTGTTCCAATGTAGCCGCCAAACCGCTTGAGCTAGGCACTTAAAATTTTAATCAAGCATTATTTACATAATAATACGAAGGGTTTAGGTTCTGATTTTTCGATCAGAGATTTAGTTTGACCACAACACGTGTTTTTTTATTTTTTACCTAAAAGCATTGATTTCTCTTATCTGCGATGGAAATCGGGAAAAGTAACATCTAGACCCTCTGGATAATGCACACTCGGATGTTGGAAAAAATCGCCAATTTTTTAACTCAAAACGGCCAGGCGGTATATTGGAAAAACTTGATTGTAAACACAGGTAAATGAATTGGTTGTCATTGTCCATGAGTGCTAGTTATTTCCCCTCAAACGCCTGACGATTGCGACATGAATGCCTCGGTCTCTGGCACTGCGAGACGGAAATAGACGGATTAAGATTGAAGAGATTAGTTTCTTTACATTCGACTCGCGGAGCAGAATAATTTCAAGTTTGATGTTCTTTGCTTTCAGAGGACAGACGAGTGTGGAATTTCTTCTGACCTGCTCAACATTCTAAATTTTTATAAATGATGTATTATATATTCCAACTAGCCCACTCCTTGCACCAGGGAACCCCGGCTATATCCCGATACGAGGGCAGTAGTGCAAGGAAAAAACGATACTTTTATTCGAGGCATAGGTATCTTCGACTCGCCAACGTTGACAGCGACCCAGCTGAGAATGTGACAGAAATAGACGGATTATAAAAGATTATTTTGTATGCATCCGACTTCCATGGTGCGATACGTTTTCAAGTTTCAACTCTCAGGCCGGGCTTGCTAATGTTCTTTCCGTCAGTGACTCGCGGTAGCACAGAATCGAGAGTGCATTATCATTATTGGCGCGAACATACCTACCTACCTGTACCTATGGTGTCAATAAGTAAAAACACTAATAATCAAGAAGCCACACCAGTAAACCAATAGCACACTTACACATATATAGTACCATACCAAACAATCAATTTGAATCAAACGACGGCGGTGTTGTGGACAGTTTTGCTCTGATTAGGCAGGCTTGTGGTCCTAAAAAGGACCTAGCGAGTTAGTCGACACTTCTGCGATTTTCAGGAGTGTGTCTATAGAGTCATTAGCTATATCACACGCTATATATTATGATATTTGTATAACAACTAGCAACTACTTAGCGGTACCTACCCGACCCGAACCGGAATCCAAAAGTTTGGAAATCCTGAATTCTGAACCCAGATCCCTATGTATTTTGATTCCCTGGTGCAATTTCAGCCCAGTAAGTGAATTCCTGATAGAGCTGTTGGTATACTTGATCGTCAAATGACCTATATGAGCGAAAATATCGAGGTATGTGCTATACAAATGAGCGAAGTAATAAGTTCCTTCAAGTAAAAATAATAGGAAACTGCAGCAACGCGTTGTTCTATACACTTATGAAATTTAATGTTCTTCAATTTTGGAAAATCACGATATACACAAAAAAAACCCTGGTCCGATCACAGTCAATAGATTCTATATGGACCATTATATACTTTTATAACAGAGATGAATAAAATATTGTATGTTGCGCCTTGCGAATTATTTGGAATGGATCAAATTAATTACTCCGACATTATCATTTCCTCTGTGGCTAAGCATGCCATGGCTGGAGGGAGAGGGGGGCTCGATAGGTTCTGATGATATTTCATGAAATTACTCAAAAACATCTGAATATGTTCAATCGTTATGTATGCAGTATGTTAACCTATGCAGTGCGTGTAAATAATGCATTCGAGCACCTACACCCCGGGCTTGTACGAAAGGTTACCTGCAACGGGGTCAATTCTGGAGCTACGAGCTCGTTTAAAAAAGATTTAGGTGTAAAAAGTCGATACCAATCTGGTGGAATCACTTAAATTTTAAAAATCGATTATCTGATTGGTATTTTGGTCCAGGAGCTACTTATTTTAGAATAGTGATTCTAAGAAATCTTGCGGCGCTGTTGTTTTGGTAGCTCCACTTAAGGATTAAGAAGGCCAAGCAAAATCTGCTAGCGACATACCATGAGTGGTCGCGATCAATTGATGCTACAGAGGGCAGTTCTCACACTAGACCAAAAATTCAAATTGATTTGAAATCTCGTGATAAAAACGAATGGAACGGTATTCTTAAAATATTTGCAAAAAATTTAAATGAATCTGTTCAATTTTTCACTGCGATGATTACTGGATTAAAGCTTCTCAGAACATTCTTATCGCAAATCGGCTTACACGTTAGCAGTGTTTCGAACAATATCACGTGGTTCTCAGCCTCCGTCAAACGGCCCAGACCAACATTCCCCTTGCGTCGTTCCGTATAAATTGTAGAAGGGGAAAAGCGCACCGCGTCCCGCACGTACTCCCCCGGAGACGGTTAGGCGCGACCTCTGGACAGATTTTCCTGGGACTTTTTTGAAATATAGCGCGTTCTTAATTTCCTTTCTAGAGAATTGTGTATAAACCTTGGTGGATTAAGAGTCCTCATTGCATATAATCCGCTTATCGCAGCTTAAGATAACAATCACAACAATCTTGGCAAGTGCGAGCACATAAATAATTAACAATCTCCGAGATTAATGCAATTAAAATGTTCCGGGAATCACGATTAGCACAAACACATATCGTCAAATGTAAAAACATATAATTTCATGAATATTGATTTGTAATTAACATGATAGGGTTCGATTTTGATAGCTAATTACAATCGATGTTGAATCAAAGTTTTCGCCCACCAAATGGCCATTCTACAAGACTTTCGGACCGCTACAAAAATTCCCGTGGAGTCATAAAAATTAATCCGTGCTGCGAACTTGTGGCTCGGCTATAATCCTCGACATCCGCATCTCGACGAAACTAAAAAAAAACGCAACAAAATGACTCTTGTTGACATTTCGGGAGAGGGTGATAACCAACATTTTACTGGTGCAGACCCTTACTGGTCAGGAAAAATGAGGGTCTAAATTTGCTCCAAAATCTCTGAAAAAAAAACTGTGCATAGCGAAAGAGTGCACGCATGGTCTTGAATTCGCGCTTTTCCAATACATAACGAATGACTATCGATTTAGAGTCGATGCTTAGAGCTCATTTAGGCTATTTTTGAAAGGGTGTACCTGATACATTTTTGTAAAAATCAAATTAAGAAAATCTCAAGACCAAAGATATACTCTTCCTTCATCTACTGATAATTTAAAATTAAAGATTTGATCACTTTTAGGGGTTCACTTCTCCTTGCGCGTGGACCTCTGCATTCAACATTTCTGTGGGGGTGGAGGTAAACGGATTATCTGTCTGGAGCACTTTTAATCCTGCTGCAATCAAACATATGTAGTTACAAAAAGCGAGATGATAACTCAACCCTTTTTATTTGGGTTTAAGATTGGACCAAAGCCTTATTTTCTTAGATTTGGGCCTAGATCTAAGTTCATAAATACAAAAAGCGCAGGGGCGTGCGCTCCATGCTAGGCTAGCTAGGCGGAGCCAAGCTAGAAGAAGAGAGAAGAGGGAAAGGAGATTTTTTTGCTTTAGAAATACATTATATGTTGTTCATAAGTGTATTTATAACATAGATTTGTAAGACAAATTCAAATATTAAACTATTTGAAAATACCCCGGGCGCCGTGAAGTGTCCCCGCTATACGAAACGCGGCTTGGCAGCGTAGGCTGTCAAAAACGCTGTAGCTTCGACGCTATTCATTGCAAGTTGCCATGCCCGTCTGCTGGAGCCGGATGGCAGGGAGAGGGAGGGCAACGCTATAGCATTCGGTCTGAGAGGACGTTAAAGCAAGCAACAGCAAGCCGGGAGCCGATGCGTCACCCTCACGTGACTCCCAGCTAGATATGGAGGAACTATAACATTATGTATCGATATTCGATATCAGTAAAATATCGGTATTTATCGGTTCATCGATATATCGATATATTGCTGTATTGATATATCGATTTATTGATATATTGATATTATCGATGTATTGATATATCGATATATCTATATGTCGATATATCTATATATTGATGTATTGATATATCGATACATCGATACATCGATTAATCACAATAGATCGGCGTTATAATATAATTATTAATAACTTTAATTTTATGATACTTGTCTATTAATTTGGGAAAATATTTTTTAGAAATTTACCGAGTTTGGATTGGAGCTTTGTTTCGATCGTTCAATCGTTCAATTTAATTTGCAATAGTTTCAATCGGTTACAGTTGGCAAGTAACAATGTCAGTGACACGATTCGCGAACATGACGTAAATGCAAATCCAGAGTCCATTCCTGAGTCTACTAGCGAATAAAACTCATCGGATATTTTGGTGACATTAAAAAAATGTATCACGTTTAAATGCTCTTTGGATATATCGATATGATATTTCAATAAACCAATATAATGATATTTAAACATTTAAATATATCAATATATCAATATATTGGTATATCGAAATATCGACACATTAATATATCGATATTTCAATATATCGATATTTCAATATATCGATATTTCAATATATCGATATTCAATATTTCAAAATATCGATATTCGATATTCAAAAATATATCGATATATCGATATTTTCTCCATCCCTACTCCCAGCTGCTAGTCGAGAGTCGAGACAAGAGTCATGGCGACGCGCACTCGGCGCATGCCGATGCGTCGTGCAGCACATTTATTTCATTTCTTTGGACTTGGTTTTGATCGTGATGCGTTAAGATGGCATGCCAAAATTCGAGTGCGGGTTTGAGTGTTTGTGTTATCGAAAGCCACCGCATCCGTCGAGTGTTCGTTTTCCGCATTGAAAATGAAACGCGTCCACACTATTAAATCGCACGACGCACGGGCAGAATAGACTCGCGCGCCTTGAGCAACGTGTCTTGCGTCGCCTACAAGGAATGTCCGATTTTTACGCCAAATGCATTGAAGTATTCGTCAAACCAGGTCGAGGATTTTAAATAATCAGTGTACAATTACTTCTGATTAATCATTGCATTATGTGAGTATTGTGTGTACATGTATATGTATAATGACCAGGCGCGTAGGAACGCTTTTCAAGTTGGGGGGAGGGGGGGCAAGCTGCAAGACAGACAGTGGTGAAACCCGGACTGTGGGGGAGGGGGGGGGGGGGGTATATTTTTTAAAGCAAATCTGAGGGTTTGAGATAAAATTGCAGCCTGGGAACATGGGGGTAAGAAATATACATTTAGAATACTTAATTTGAAAATATCAAATTAACGCATTACGAAAATTACTATCATGTTTTCTGTGATGCCTGTAAATATCGCACATCGAATACAGCAGAGCGTCTTGCCGTGGCGAATTCCAGGGCAGGGCACCAAGTCCCCAAAAAAAAAAACTCCCCAAAAATCAAACTCCCCAAAAAAGAAACTACCCAAAAAAACTTATAGAAAACTAAAATCTCACAAAAAAATAACCGCCCAAAAAAATAACTGCCCAAAAAAATTATTTATGTTGCGACTGTACCACGAGGGTGGTGGGGGATACCTAGGCGAAGGTAGGGGGACGGCTACTACTCGTGTAGCAAACATTAACTTTTGGGCAGTTATTTTTTTGGGCGGTTATTTTTTTGTGAGATTTTATTTTTCTATAAGTTTTTTTGGGCAGTTATTTGTACCCTGGGTAATTTTTTCAAGGCCAGCTCCAAACAAACTGTCCAAAAAGCAAATCGTAATGTGGCAAATTTAGCATTGCGTATACGAGGCACGAAACGGAGAGACGCACCCCGGACACCGGTGTGACAGCGCTCGGCTTCTTGATCGAACCGTGGAACTGTCTCTTTGTGCGGGCGAAAGCACGCGATAACTAAAAACTCTCGCTGGGCTACGTGCATGCGGCCAAGGGCGGACTGGCCCGGGGTGCTGGGGTGCTATCGCACCCCGGGCTTTTTACTTTAAGGGCCCCTGCAAGCCATTGAAAATGCGTGTTCTTAGTAACTAAAAGTAACTTCTTGGTACCCCTACTCGTATTGCCTCGTCGCCAAAGCCGCCGCTCGTAAACCACGAGAGTTACTATGAATTTACAATGCTTTGTTTCGGCTCAATTTCGGCGTAAAATATGAATATCTAATTGAAAAAATACCCATGGCATGCACTCAAGTGAATTGCGAACGCCCTTTTTCCAAATCGCGATCATGAAGTCGCGTCTTCGATCCACAATGAGCCAGGACTAGCTGGAATCTTCACTGTTACTAATTAGCACTTAGTCAGCCATGATCCCCGTAATTGAAAATATTAAAGAGTAGACAGCCTGGCTACTAGTTCCTCAATGTTGACTCGCAAACTGTTAATTTGAGTCTGTTTTTTTTACACTTATTTATTGTTTATTTATTATTATTTTTAAATTAGAATGAACACCTAATTACTGAAATCAGTACAATTCTTTACACTACACTATCTTATAAGTCTGATTGCAGTTAAACTTAATTTACTACGAATCAATAGTAAACTATAGTATTATTATTATAATACAGGAGAGCGATGCGTGAGATTGTATATATAGGTTTCGAATTGAACTAGAAATCAAGAAGCTTTTGGGCCTTGTCCTATCAACTGCAATCATTACTCTATGTGTACGTTTTTATCCATTCAATAACCATTTCCCCAAATAGTGAGTTACCATTTCTTCTCTGTACATCCCCATTTTACACCCCAACGCTGCCGTAGTGCTGACCTGTAGAGTAACTTAAAAGCCTGTTAGTTTATTTGCCTGTTAATAAGTAAGTGGGACTTTTTATGTTTGAAAGTTTTCGTTACAGCGTGCCCGTGGTGAAAGTAATAACAAAGGCACGAAATAAGTGTTAAAAAACCCGAAAAACGTTTTCGCTGGATGAGGTTGCGCCATCTTCAACAACGCCTATATGCATTTACAAATTTGTGGGCCTACATTTTGTGCAGCATCCCGGGCTTTATCGAGCCAGTCCGGCCATGTGCGGGCAGTAGCCAAAATCGCCACGGGGAAAGTGACGCTGTGACTGTGAGTACTGAGAATACGTCGGTCTTGGCCGGCGCGTACACCCACGGGTCGGGTCCTGGCTAGGGAGTAGGGTGCGTTGCCCATCGCCTGGCGCCGGCAATACGTCTTCCGACGGCGTCGCATCACGGCACCCCCGCGCCAGAGCCAACGAGATGCACTATACTCCATTTCACGTTAAGAAGGAGAGTGGATTTGCATCTTCCTCTAAGAGGACCCACTGCTGCTAGACACGATCTAAAAGTTACAAAACTTCCACGTTAAGAAGGAGAGTGGATTTGCATCTTCCTCTAAGAGGACCCACTGTTGCTAGACACGATCTAAAAGTTACGAAACCTCCCATATAGAGTCTTGTGTCCGGCTCAAGAATGCCTTGTAAATATTGAAACTCTTAGCTCGCGTCTAGCAGCAGTGGGTCCTCGAGGAAGATTTAAATCCACTCTCTGCTTCTCGACGTGAAATAGAGACTAGACTCGAGCGCGTTGCCACACGGTCAGATTGCTCTCGTTCGTATGACGCGGTAGAGAATGCTCTCGCACCGTGCCTGGGTATCGGGTATCACACCTTCGTCGACAGCGAAAGATCAAACGGGTCCCGTGGATCAGTGACACTAGAAAGGGACGCACAGTCATCCACATAACGAACTCAGTTCAGTGAGACTACCCGCCGATTTTAAGCATATCATTCAGCGGAAGAAAAGAAAGTAACAAGGATTCCCTTAGTTGCGGGACTCTATCGGGTCTTGGCAAAAGCCATGGGTTGGGCAACCCGCGGCGGCTGTTGGCAACCGGACCCCGCCGAGGCGTCGGTCCCGGCAGTGGTTAATTTGTAAAAAAAATTAGTGGGTGGACGCCAGGGGTGAATTTAACGGACAGCATTTCCGCAAATTCAGAATCACGGGGGCCCTGGCGTTGTTTTCGCCTAGGGGCTCGGAGCCTGGGGCCTTGCCGTGGTGCCTGATGCCCTGCGCCTGTAGCCTCGAAAGTGTCTCTCTCACATTTTGGGGATGCTCGACTGTATTTTTACCAGGGGGGCGGAGGGGCGTAATGAGATGGTGATGGTCTTCAGTGATGCCCTTGCCATGGTGCAAATAAAATTGATCTGGGAAAATCCCCTCACTGCCTCGGCACTGGAAATCGCAATGGGGGTTTTTGCACGTGAAAAGTGTGGCCAAAGAACTCGTGGTCTTCTTGCCACAGTTTCATTTGGCGCGGTGTTTTGACTCATGGCTCACGTCATTTGCAGCATATTCAAAATTTTGCTCTATAGCAGCGTATAGTTTGTCCAGACAGCAACTATACCGTAGGGTAGTTAGCTGGACCCAAGACGCCCAGCGGGTATCGAGCACCCGACCTATCTTGACAAGTTGAACGCTGAACAGAATGGATTCTGTCCAACAAATAAGTCACAAGTTTCAAAAATATATAGATTGAATGTATCGTCTGCACTCTGAATTGGCTTCAGCATGATTGAAATGAAAATTATTTCGAAAAGCAGTGGGTGGACGGCGTCCACCCTGAAAAAAGAGTGGGTATAGACGCGTCTACCAGCGTCTACCCTGAAATTAACCACTGGGTCCCGGGCGTCGGTTCCGGGCGTCGGTAGGCTAAGCAGACTTCTTCCGCAAAAACACTGTCAAGTCTTGGAAAAGAGATGAGGCTGCTGGCATGAGCACGGGCTTGGACAACCCGCGGCAGGCGTCAGGGCCCGGACTCGTGCGAAGGCATATAAGGCGTCGATGCAGGATATCGGCAGATCAGACTAGACGTTATGCGAAGATAGGTGAACATTGATTCAAAGAGACCGGATCCATTATCCCTAGTATATACCTCATCTTCCCATTCTTTGGAAGAAGTTTCTGATAACTATTTCATAATATTAGAAAAACAACAATTATTAGAAGCGACAGTCACCGTCTCTACAATTTACCGCCCTCGGCGGCAAATACCCTCGGTTTAAGACCCTCGGTGTATTAAGAATATTACCCTACCGCGAATTCCACTGCATGCGTTGTGTAGCCAAGACCATTGGCGTCCGACAAAGGGGTTGTGCTAGCAACCCAATGGTATTCCCGATATTACACTAAAAACATTATGTTTGGATGCATTTTTTAAATTTTATAAATTTGTAATTTTATTATAAATCTTCAGCCAACGACCTAGAATGTTGAACAAAGAGTATGTTCAATTGCGTTGCCAATAATAATATTTGCGTATTTCATAATTCATACCAACGCAAAGTGTTGGCAGACTGATATTTATTTAGTTTCTGTAATGTGATAATGCCTTTTCTGGTTCCATATGTCTGCAAATGCCTTTTTGCAAGTCTCATTCAGTCATCCTACGACAAATGGGGTAAATCCCAGTGCACGAAATATGTTTTAGAAGTAAATAAAAACCCACAAAACAAACATAAAAGTTGCAGCAGGCTAGTGTATGTAAAGTCGCGCCCCGCCTGGGTGAATTTAGTAGCATACGGTGCTGGCGGCTCGGGATGAGGCTTCGGCGGATAGATCGAGGTGGACCGGTGAATTGTAGCAAGTGAATGCAAGAGACAGTGCACCGTCTTTCCGGTGTTTCTCAGCCGAAAGGAGCTGGCGTTTAGTCGTTCTAGGCGCCTCCCACTGTGAATGGCACTGAGACATTTTAGAGTCGGGCCCTTAATCAGGCGCTAATGGGGCTCGACGCCGACGACTCGCATCAGCTACGGGAGGCCAGGGAGGCGCCGAGTCCTCCCTTGCCCTTGGCACTCCCTGCGCCACGGGGGTTTTGGGGGTGGTCGCTTACGCCACTGTTATTGAAATGTTTAAGTAGTGGGAACAATCACATGATGATCATTATTGAAAAGACAATCTTCACCTTCGATCAGCTTTCTGCATCTTTCTGTCGAACATAAATGCACGAACCATTTCGATGATTACGTTAATGGCGTAACTTTTCGCGGGGTAAATTTCTTGCGTTATTTCTAATAGTAAACGAAAGTTGAGAGAGAGAAAGAGAGAGAAAGAGAGAGAGTGAGTGAGAGTGTGTGAGAGGGAGAGAGAGAGAGTGTGAGTGAGAGTGAGAGTGTGAGAGAGAGAGAGAGAGAGAGAGAGAGAGAGAGAGAGAGAGAGAGAGAGAGAGAGAGAGAGAGAGAGAGAGAGAGAGAGAGAGAGAGAGAGAGAGAGAGAGAGAGAGAGAGAGAGAGAGAGAGAGAGAGAGAGAGAGAGAGAGAGAGAGAGAGAGAGAGAGAGAGAGAGAGAGAGAGAGAGAGAGAGAGAGAGAGAGAGAGAGAGGGAGAGGGAGAGGGAGGGAGGGAGGGAGGGGAGAGAGACACTTCGTTGTCGTTTGTAAAGTGGCAAGCCTTGCACAAAAACCCAGGACGGAGCCCTAAAATCAGTTCATTAACGCCTCTGCAAATATGAGCGCTGGAAACGGTTTGGATTGAACACGTGAGAAGTGAAATTAAGAATTCGTACGCGAAAAACTGAAAAAAAATTCTGCACAAAACTTACAAATTAAGGACGCGCCAACTCCAAAACAAAACTGCCAAAAAATTAACTGCCCAAAAGTTAATGTTTGCTACACGAGTAGTAGCGGTCTCCCTACCTTCGTCTAGGTATCCCCCACCACCCTCGTGGTACAGTCGCAACATAAATAATTTTTTTGGGCAGTTATTTTTTTGGGTGGTTATTTTTTTGTGAGATTTTATTTTTCTATAAGTTTTTTTGGGCAGTTTTTTTTTGGGGAGTTTGATTTTTTGGGAGTTTTGGGGGACTTCGCCCATCCCCGAATTCCAGCTCTACACTTGTAATACAAAATCCTTCCTCTCCCTCTCCAGTCTGGGTGCATGTATGACTCAGACTATAACATAAACAGTGTTAGTCTGCATTTCTGCTACTGCTATAGTCATATTCCTGGATGTGATTTGTTTTTACGAGTCAAAAGATTTCGTTCAACATCAGCTAAGCAGAAACACTAGGTATACTCAACTCTGAGCAGCAGACAAAATAAATGATTGCAATATATAAAATTTGCCCCCCAGTTGCCCCCCTATGCCTAAAAGTTGGGGGGGGGGCATTGCCCCCCTTGCTCCCCCCCTGTTCCTACGCCAGTGATAAAGCATCCTGTATCTTATCGATACATACATTTAGTCGCTTTCCGGTGGGATGGGGGAAAAAACGCCTAGCCACTGCTAAAATCCACCGCACTCCCCTGAAAAAGAGAAAGACAAGAAGATATCAATACCTACCTAAGGCGAAGCTAAGCTAAGCTAAGCTTTTAACGATTGATAAGTGAAGTGGATTTTTTGTGTGTGGACGAGGGAAGGTTAAATCAGCAATCGAAAGTGTTGGTAGCGAAATATAGGATTTTTAAGCAAATAATTAAGCATTCAGCCAGAGCGCGCGGCGACTGTTTCATTTAAATAGCACAGAAATATGCGTAAACGAATCGCATTGTTTCAGTTAACTTTTCAACCATTTCAATAATTTCAATAATTTCAATAATTTTTCAAATCATCCTTTGTTAGGTCCCATGGGTCGAAAAATCGCTCAATTTTATTTCTGACGGGGAATCGTTTTCCAAAAGACTAGCAAACTTTTTTCGTGTCTCATAATTCTTAATTTGGAAGTCAATATCGATAGAACATTTTGTTTTTAAAATAAGTTCAATAAAATCTGCAACCTGGAACTAAAATAAATTAACTATCACAACCTAATTACGATCTTTTACTCCCGTGTACTATCTATTACGACTTTTGTTGGGGATCCCCAAAAAAAGTCGTAATACAGGGAAAAAAATCATGTGAGTGCATGACAGGGCAGGTACATGGCAATGAATGTGGTTGTCATCAAACAAACTACAAAACTCTGTGATAATGGCTTTAGTATAATTTCTTTTAAGTGCACTCATGCCCCAAAACGTGAAGTTTTTGTAAATTTTTGTCAACTTTGGTCAAAATCTTCAACAATAAGGGTCAATTTAATACGAAATACCTACTGTTTTCTTTCAGGATCGCTACGCTGAAGGGCACGAGGAGCCGAAGGTGGACCCCAGTCAGGACTACGAGCTTCTCCTGGGCTACGAGAACGGCACCCACACGGTCCTGCGCTTCCGGCGGCTGCTGGACACTTGCGACGACCGGGACATTCGCATCTCGGTAAGACGCTTGTGTTTGGTTGCTATCGGTTACTTGGGGCTGGAGTCATAGGTGGCATGGGGGCACATGATACTGTAGAAGCAACACAACTTCATGCATTTATACAGAGCCTACTGATTGATGAGCGTAGCAAGCGAAGCGAAATCATCAATTTCACTACTGCTAAAAAAAACGCTTGCGTGTTTGTTTATTTTTTGTATGTATGTTTGCGCGCGCTCTACAAGCCAAACGCCTGCGTCAATTGAGATGAAATTTACGTGTTTCTACTTTTGTTCTCAACTTCGAGTTAGACCCCCTGCGTTTGTCAAGAAAATCCACGATACCCTTCGCCTTAAAATCAAAAAAGCAATTTTTGAAAATTAGGAAAGTACGGAAAAGTACGGAAATTTATTTAAAAGTGCGTATTTTTTCCATATTTTCCAAATTGCGAATATTGCACTTCGAAACCACATCAAAACATCACACCAGCTTTGTTGACTTCAAGTTTGTCAGAAATTTGGTTAGTTTCGCGCATGCATGTTTTTGATTGATGAGTGTAGCGAGCGAAGCGAAATTATCAATGTCACTTCTGCTAAAAAAAAGCACTTGTGTGTGTTTGTTTTTTTGTATGTGTGTTTGCGCGCGCTCTACAGATCATACGCCTACCTCGATTGCGATGAAATTTTCAAGGTGTCTACTTTTGTTCTCAATTAAGACCCCATGCCTTTTTCAAGCAAATCCTCCACACCCCTCCCCATCAAAGCAGAAAAAAGAGCAATATTCGACAAATGGGAAAGTTTGGAAAAGTATAGAAATTTATTGATGAGCGTAGCGAGCGAAGCGAAATCGTCAATTTCACTACTGCTAAAAAAAAACACTTGGTGTGTGTGTTTTTTTTTTTTTTTTTGTATGTGTGTTTGCGCGCGCTCTACAGGCCAAACGCCTGCTTCGAGCGGGATGAAAATTTCAGGGTGTCTACTTTTGTTCTCAACTTAGACCCCCTGCGTTTTTCAAGAAAATCTTCCACACCCTTCACTTTCAAAGCAGAAAAAAGAGCAAAATTCGACAATTGGGCAAGTTTGGAAAAGTACGGAAATTTATTTAAAAGTGCGTATTTTTTTCAAATGTTCCCAATTTCGATTTGCCCTTAGAAACCATCGAAACCAAATCGAAACATCACACCAGATTTTTCCCAATAAAAACCAACCCAATAAAACCCAATAAAAACCCTTGGGCATGAGTTACATCTATCTATTAACATGCACAATGCTCAATGATCTCATAATGAGCATATTTCCGCTACCCGACAGCTCGGACAGAAACAAAGAAAGGTCAGAATCGTTTACATTTTCAAGTGATCAGAATTTTTGAGAAAGCATTGGTCCGGCTTGCTGCTCCATGATTTGCATAGGCTTCTTGCCTTAATCTTTTTTTGCGCTATATACAAACCGCTACGCTCATCTTCAACGCAACACAAATTGCGTTCGCCCTAGTTTAAAAGTACGTCATTTTGATTGTTGCCTTTAGAAACCATAGAAACCAAGTCGAAAAATCACACCAGATTTTTTGACTTGAAGTTGACTTCAAGATTTGACAGATATTAGAAATTTTGTCAATTTCGTGCATGCAAGTTTTTGAAAGTAAGTCCGCGGCAGAAAAATATCACCAACCTAATAAAAACCCTTGGGTATGAGTTACATCTATGTATTTGCATGCACATTGGTCAATGACCTCAAAATGAGCATATTTCCGCTACCCGACAGCTCGGACTGAAACAAAGAAAGGTCAGAATCGTTTACATTTTCAAGTGATCAGAATTTTTGAGAAATCAATTGTCGGGCTTGCTGCTCCATGATTTTACTAGGCTATTGTCTCAATCTTTTTATGCGCTATATACAAACCACTACGCTCATCTTCAACGCAACACAAATTGTGTTCGCGAAGCCCTAGTAGTAAATCCACGACAGAAATAAATCTCCGAAGGATTTTGATGAGTGAAGCAAAATCTTCAATTTACTACTGGCAAAAAAACACGTGTGTGTGTTTGTTTGTATGTGTGTTTGCGCGCGCTCTACAGACCAAAGCCTAATTCGATTGCGATGCAATTTTTAGGGTGTCTACTTTTGATCTTAACTTAGACCCCCTGCGTTTTTCAAGAAAATTCTTCATACCCCTCCTCTTCAAACCTGAAAAAAGAGCAATATGCCAAATTTGGGAAAATTTGGAAAAATACGGAAATTTATCTAAAAGTGCGTATTTTTCAAAATTTTCCCAAAACTTTATTGTGACTTTGTGTGTGACCAAACCTGGAAATACTAATAAACACACCGGCTGTTTACGACGTTCTGCATTCAACGTATCTGTTCCAAACAGCTTCGCTCATCTTCAACGCGAACACTTTGGCAGCGTTTCCTAGTAGGCACATAATATGAAATATGTGTTATCCAACCAAAATGTAACCGCTCACAAGTCACAAGAAGGCACAGTTAATTCTATCCGCAGCTGAGCCTTGTTAAAATACATTTGGGGACGGTGATGGAAAGAAGGTATTAATACCTTGGCTCATGAATTCTTGGCTCAAGAATTCTTGAACCATCTGGATTTAAGAAACTCATTGAGTAAACGTAGTATCTGCAATGACATGTAATACTTCCCTTCACTATCTTTCGAGTCTTGTTAGTTAAGCTATTGTTAATCACTGTTAATCATTCAGCCACATGTACGAAAAGTAGATCTCACAATTCCCACACCTGCAGTTTTGTTCTTGTCGTCGTCGGGACAGTTTTTTGCAATGTACACTTGCGCAAACATAAAGTGAGCCAGCAAAATATTACAAGTCGCGACGTGTGTGCTGGGATGAAAATCAGTGTAGGTTAAAACTGGTTCGTGCGATAAAAATACCCGCGGACCTTGCATAACTTAATGATAGCGGCTAAAGGTGTATCCGGTGTATCCTTATCTTGATTCTGCCCCTTACTGACTGCAGTCTTTTTGCTTCATCAAAGGTGGGTTGAACAATATCAATGAGCATATCAATATCAATATCAAATCTCTTCCAATTGAAATAAAGCTATTAAGCCCCGGTTGCTCACTAGCCGGTCAAAGAAAAAACGGTTCGTTAAATCGTTCTACAGCCAATCAGATGCCTTGACTGCCAGTAAATGGGCAGTTAATTCCTTAACCCGCCATTGAACAGCCGTGGCTTAGACGACAAAGCTATTACATTTCGCTAAATTATTGCATATTCCTTAGTAAAACTACCGGTCGTGACAGTCGAAATAACGTTGAGATTTCACAATCTAATCTCTCGTTTATGTAATCCCCGACCCGCCTGGGCGAGTAGCCATCGAAAAGGTCGGGTCTCGGTACGATCGACTACCTTGATTCAGAGATAACACAAGCAATTAAAATAATGCACATCGAATTTTTTTAGGAAATAAACTTTTACGACAATAATGGAAAAGTGATGTTATATTAGGGTTTGTTGTAAAGAACCCTTTTTGATTTTGATTTTTGTTTGTTTTTTGATTTTGATTTTATCTCAAAAATTACGTATTCTAGACTAGAAAAATGTGCCAACATCATACAAAACTCCAGAGTGAGCCGAATCATGAGCATTTCTGATCCACATTTGACAGAGCAAAGCAGCAACTGATACGGAAACGGGTTTTTCAAACTAGTTCCAAGTCCACAAAAGCACATGGCTAGCCACGCGTTCAATACCTGGCCCATACCTACACTGGTTTCTCCAGGCAAGGAAGCTCAAAAAGACCCCTAACCCGGAACAAATGGCAAGAGTTTTGATTTTTAGTGTACCTTGTTCAGAAAAATTCGCTGATTACGCTCAAGAAAGTCGAGAAAAAAACTCCGATGGGAAATTGCCTAAAATCAGGCTTTAATCCAAATTATGCAAATTTGTATTTATTTATTTGAAATTTTTTGATTCACCAGTAGAATCGTTAAGTACCAAAATTCGGTGTACAATTACGCAAACAATTTTTACATATAAAGATATCAGGAAAATTTTGATTACTTTTTGATTAAATCGACTTTATTAATTATACATACGTCCAATCAAACGCTTCCAGCTCCGAAACTATACAAGATAGAGATGCAACTTTTTACGAGGGCGTTGGTAATGAATCAAGGTATTTTACACGATAGAATGAACGAAAGTCTATGGCTCGTTTATTAATTACATGCAATCAAACTTTTTAATTAGCATTGATTTTTTGGAACAAAGTACTTTTCATTCAAATATTGGTATTACACGCACAATTGATGCTAAGTAGGAATTAGTTAGCATGCCCACAGCTGTAGTAAGATATACCCTTTGTAATTGCTTTTTTTATTTTGATAAAGTGACAATTGAATCGATTTTAATTGAATTTGCATACGTCCAATCAAAACGCTCCCAGCTCCGAAACTTTACGAGATAGCGATGTCATTTTTTCGAGTGTGTTGGGAATGAACCAAGGTATTTAACATGAAAGTATGAACTTAAGTCTATTAGAGGCTGATTAATTACAACCAATTAAACTTTACAAATTTGCCGGTCATAAACTGCTCAGTGCTCGTATAATGGTAGGTTGCTGTAACGTTGGTGTTGGTTGAAGTTGTGACTTGTAAGTTGTGGATAATCACTGTCACCATGTATTTACATCGATTTATATACATAAATGTGTGAAGGATACTTATATAAATTCGTGCGACCGGATCCTGGCTGAAGCCAGCGCGTCGACGAAGGTGTGAGTAGATCGATGTATAGTTCATCTGTGCCATTTTGTGGAATGAGTCCGGAATAGATTATATCTAACGCAATTGACCTTATATTTGCTTCAGTGGGTAAAATTAATCCATGTAACCGAACCAAATTTGTAAGATATGTGAATTTAATAATATTGTCCCTTGCAATTCATAAAAGAAACATACACCTTCGGCCAAAAAGGAGCAAGTATATGTGTCAATCAGGCAGCAAACATCGAGGAAATAATAGGTGTGTGACTTTTTGACACATCTCAGTCATCTCATCTCATGAGTATTATCTGACATCTCGTCTGACTTATATAGTTTTATGAACAAGAACGCTTTTTAAACAAAGGTAAAAAAATAAATTCCGCATACTTTTTATTCAGGACAAGAATTTTTTAAATATAAAAGAATTCTCAAATTATATAGTTGTGAGTAAAATATTTTGACTTGTCTGATGCCATACTGTAAATGGTATAATGATGAAATTAAATACATTGAATTCATATGAATTACGTACTGGGACTACGATTAAATTTACGGTTTCACGGTTTCACGCTTTCATGTAGGTATGTTATAATAAGCTTTTCTCAGTACTCGGAATTTCTCATCGTCATCGTTGTCGTATTTTGGAGTGATGGAAATCCTGCAAAATGGCATGCGCTGTTTCCACCAGCGTTACAATTGTTTTCTTATTTAAATGGTTGTAGAAGAGATCTGGAATACTTCTGGAACATTTTGGCGAAAGAATTATAATATCTTGCAAAGATTGGAAGGATAACCACCTAGATGTATGCTGCCTGATTGACACTGTTTGCTTCTTTTTGACCGAGTGACGGATTTTTGTAAGTTGCAGAGGACGACGAAGTTATCGAAGTTCTTACAAGTTTGGTTCGATTACATGGATTAATTTTACCGAAGAAAATAGAAGATCGATATCATACACGGAATGGTACAAATTAATAGAATCGATGCACACATAACTTCAATGACGCGTTGTCTGCAGCCAGAATCCGGCCGTACGAATTTATATAAGTATATCCTTTTCACATTGCTCGCACATAATATGCATATAAATATATGGTGAAATATATGGTGAAAATTAGTATTCCCAACTTCCACCTACCCTAATACGAGCATTGGTGATTGTATGTATGCGAATATGCAACTGTAGGCAATGGCATTGTTTGTTAATCATTCCCAGTATCATTTGCATTTAAGCATTTGTATTTAAGAATTCACTTAAGTAAGCCGAAATAAAGTACCGCCGGCCTAACAAAAAATTACCGCCGGCTCCATCTGCTACTCTCAAAGATAAAATTAAAAGTTTTGGGTAATATTGCTTAGAAGCCGCACATTGTCCTCGGGTAAGACCAGACGTGTCGACATGTAAAATGAATATAACGACGTGTGGACCGGATGTCAATTTACGATTAGCGGCAACCAGATCGAAAGTGGGCCTCAACTATTTTTGCGCTCCGTTTTAATAGCGTGTCATGTGTTTGACATTGACATGTTAAGGGAAGAAATATTTTACAACCATCGAACTTACCACGGACTTCAGTAATTTTTTCTAATTTATAGTTATAACAATTTACCTACTTCAAACAAGTGTGGTTAAAGTTTATGAAAGGAAAATAGAAAAGCTTAATAGGTTGTAATTAATCAATCTGTCGTAGACTATTTTTGATACTTTCGAGTAAAATACCTTGGTTCATTGGTACCTTGGTCCATTACCCTCGAAAAAAGTTGACATCGTTACTTTGTATACATGTAGTTTGATTGGCGACGTATGCAAATTCAATTAAAGTCGGTTTAATTGTTACGAAATCATAATAAGAAACCGCAATTTCAAGGGGTGTTACTTACTACAGCTGTGAGCATGCAAACTTATTCATACTACGCACCAATTGTTTATTTACTACCTATATTATATTCTAATGAAAAGTACTGTGCTCGAAAAATCATTGTTAATTTAAAAGTTGGATTGTTTGTAATTAATAAACCAGTGATAGACTTTCGTTTATACTCTCGTGTTATGCACCTTCATTCATTCAATACACTCTCGTAAATAATTGACAGTATTATCTTGTGTAGTTTCGGAGCTAGGAGCGTTTTGATTGGACGTATGCAAATTCAATTAAAATCGATTTAATTGTCACGTAATCAAATTGAAAAAAATGCAATTACAAAGGGTATATCTTACTACAGCTGTGGGCATGCAACTAATTCCTACTTAGCATCAATTGTGCGTGTAACACAAATATTTTAATGAAAAGTACTTTGTTCAAAAAATCAATGCTAATTAAAAAGTTTGATTGCATGTAATTAATAAACGATCCATAGAATTTCGTTCATACTATCGTGTAAAACACCTTGACTCATTACCAACGCCCTCGTAAAAAGTTGCATCTCTATCTTGTATAGTTTCGGAGCTGGAAGCGTTTGGTTGGACGTATGCATAATTAATTAAAGTCGATTTAATCAAAAAGTAATCAAAATTTTCCTAATATCTTAATATGTAAAAATAGTTTGCGTAATTGTACACCGAATTTTGGTACTTAACGATTCTATTGGTGAATCAAAAAATTTCAAATAAATAAATAAAAATTTGCATAATTTGGATTAAAGCCTGATTTTAGGCAATCTCGACTTTCTTGAGCGTAATCAGCGAATTTTTCTGTACAAGGTGCACTAAAAATCAAAACTCTTGCAATTTCTTCCGGGTCAAATGCTTCCTTGCCTGGTCTATTTCAAACGAACCTAAAATGGACTTGTATATTTTTTTGGCTGGCTCACTTTATGTTTGCGCAAGTGTACATGTAATGCAGATAGCTGCCACATTTTTAGAATCGAAGCCTGAATCTAAATTTTCGTGAAAACTAAGCGGTAGAACCGATATAAAATCCCGCGGGTCCAAATGGTTTTTGCTATATGAATATGCTACCTATATCATATTTTTGGTAGCCGTTGCCATGATTTTTACTGTATATTGTTTAGCTATTGAGGGAAAACATTGTTTTTATATATATTTTGTGTACTTCAATTTGTATTGTACTGTGAGGTTTACAAAATCTTGTCTCCGTGGCCTAGCGCTATTGCTGCCTAAGTAATCTGTAATAATAAAGAAATAAGTAATAATGTAATCTGTGGATGCACGGATCGAACCCAAGTCACCCATTTTTGATATCCAAATAATGTCAATGTGCCCTCCAGTCCCATGTCTCCATGTGTCCATGTGCATGTGCCCTCCAGTGCGTCCAGTCGTAATTTCGACCTCGCAGCGTCTTTAAATGCTCTTCAAACTAAACACAATTGGTTCACTAAATCGCCGTAAATCAGCTAATGGCTCGGTAGCATCGTAGTCTTTACACGATGAGGCACTGACATGACTATCGAGGTATGCGCCGTCTATTCGTGGCACCGGCGGACGAGAATTGAATTTTCGCTTCGTTTAGCATAGGTCCTGGGAGCGTATAATATCAGATGCTGGGAGTAAATACGTGGCCATACTGATAAAGCGCTTGATTCGAGCGCGAGGGGTAGTGCGTTCGATTCCCCTCCAGTCCGTTCTTTTCCAAAGTTGAAATCACGTTTTAAAACAACTTATTCACAACGTCTGTTACTATGAATTTACTTTATTAACTCAAATCATTGGCGTTTCTTTCTGTTTCTACGGAATCTATTGTGAGTTGTCGGGCGTGTGCTCGCGATTTTTATGGCTCTGGACTCATTACAGTAAGACTTATTATAGTATATGCTCGATGTCTGTACCCTGGGTAACTTTTTAAAGCTGTCGCCGGACAAAATATTGCCCAAAAAGCCAATCTAAGCTCCGGAAACTTCAACCCACGGTTGATTCAATTGTCGCCACCGGCGGGTATACGTTATATTTTTTACTTTCACTTTAATCTTCCATTTTCATTTTCCCAATTCCACCTCACCGTTGGTTAGAATTAAATATATTGCTGGTTTGTTTCATGTGTGGCGCTGGTATGGATAAATTCCCATCAAATAACCGATGACAGCAAGACCCCAAGGTTGTTATAACACGTGCTGGCCAAGTATGTACAGTGCTCACTCGGTGAGCGACAGGCTTGGCTTTAAATCCCGCGCATGTCAATTGCTTTTAAACTGCAAAATAAACTGAACAACTTAACTCATTTTATTTCTACTGTTTCACGTGCATTTGTTTTCGTGGCTCAACTCTAGGTCATTTGGTTGGTTATGAATGGACTTGACCGTGCGTTGTCGATTCGTCGATTTGGCAATGTTTTGAAGAACATCTCCGGACAAATTCACCTTCACCTCAAAATCGAACTTGAGTGGGGTCCACGGATGGGGCGTGGATGGTGGCAAGTGAGTTGGGGGGGGGGGGGGGTCATCACCAGGGGCGAAGCGTCCTATGAGACAATGAGACAGTGTTTACCCTAAAAATTACGTGATGAAGTTTTTTTTACGGATCTTTTAAGTTTATTTAGCGAGTGGCTTGAACGAGCTCGGTGCGAGCTGCATATGCATTCACACTCGCGCGCGAAGCTCGGCTGTAACGCGAGCGCAACCGAAGAGCTACGAGCGATTTACTATTCGAGCACCGAGCGAGACACATAGTTGGAGATTGTCTCCTCGCATAGGGTCTTATACACTGGCCCCCGCCGCCCGCCGCCCGATGCTTGATTTCCGAGTCACCGCTGCAATAAAATCGCTGCGTTTGAGACGCGTCTCGCTCTGTGACTCCGTGCCGCCCTGAAAATATGTACTTCGGGAACCGCGTCTCCGCAGCACAACCGCGCTCCGTGGCGCGGGACATTTTTCAGGTTTAATAGTAGCGCTTACCCATGGTACAAGGCTTACCCAGCGTTCTAAGCGATAAGCATTGCTTTCCTGCTCAATGTAAAACCACAGCACATGCAAGCTTATTTCGTCCTAAATACTAGGTAATTTAGTAACGATAAGGTTCATATTTCCAGCCAGCATGAACTGAATGAACATGACCGTACGATCGAACTTCTATACAAATTTTTTAAAGGCACTAAGACTGATATTAATTTCATTTACCGTGCTCCAGAGAGATAATGGTACCCCTACGCACGTACCACTGCCAAATGTACGTAATATTATGTGTGTCTCCCTCTTGAAAATACCCACGCTTCGCCCCTGGTCATCACTGTAATCCATGGTTGCAATGCGGTCGGTGATCAGTGATATTCGTATCACTTGCATTTAACCCAGCTAAAGACCGAATGGTTTCGCGTGTTGGAAACGCCAGTTCTCTGAGATCATCCAAGTTAAGCAACATTGCGCTGAGTCAGGTATTAGATGGGTGACCATCATACTCATGGCCAGCTCTGTCTGTTCCCTAAAGCATTCGAAGAGCTTTATTATGCGTAATAGCTGATTTTTTTCAATTGTATGGGTTCGGTAGGTGGCTTAGCTTACAAAATCAACTGAAATACCCTAACCAAAAACGAACAAGTTCGCTTACAAAACGGTTGACGTCTTTCCCAACTGCACTGACGAAGTCATCAAACCATTCAGCTTTAAATATATTTGAAATAAAACAAGACGTCTACCCCACCCCTTTTCCCCCACCGTCGTCGTCGTGGGTGGATGAAGCCAAGCAAATATTTACTCCGTTGTCTATTTTCTTGAAAAAAATGTTCCATGACTAAATCACCAACAATGCTATACAATTTTAATACTATTACTGGTAGTAGCTTTCGATGTTGATGTTGTTGTTGTTGTAGATATAGCTGTTGTAGCTGTTGAGTGTTGACAGTCATAAACGGATATTCTCCAGTCAAAACGAGCGGACGTTCATAATACTATTACTGGAGGTAGCTGTTGATGCTAAAACGGTTTTCACAGAACGCTCGGGTACACACTTTATTAACGGGTTACACCAAAATAATGACGGGGAATTGCTAACATGTTGAGTGTAACCAGCATAGTAGATGTTTCGAAAATATAAAAAGAGCGTCACTCACACGTTCGGTTAATTGTAGAGGACTGTATTGTATTCTGTTCTCATAAACTGACTTTAAGGCCCAAATGCAGAGTCGTCACTGGGTCTGCGCACTCACTGCACACTTAAGTTGGCATTTGCAATTATAAATCGTCCCCTCAGTGCGCACTGAGTGCGCACTCAGTGTGAGTGTGCACTCAGTGACGACTCTGCATTCGGGTCCAAGACAAATATGTGCGCCAGCCACCCACGACGACGACGGTGGGGGGAAAAGGGGTGGGGTAGACGTCTTGTTGTATTTCAAATATTTTTAAAGCTAAATGTTTTGTTGACTTCGTCAGTGCAGTTTAGAAAGACGTCAAACTTTTTGTAAGCTAACTAGTCCGTTTTTGGTTAGTATGATAGATTAGTTGAAATGCGTTCCTACAGATTTTCCCACCAAAAATATTTTTGATTTTTTAAGTTCAATGGGTGCCATGATACAATATTTTAAAATGAGGAAGTGTCAGTTTAAAAAATGATACTGCCGTGTGTGCGTGCGTGTGCGTGTGCTTGTGCGTGTGCGTGTGCGTGTGCGTGTGCATGTGTGTGTGTGCGTGCGTGTGCGTGTGTGCGTGCGTGCGTGCGTGCGTGCGCGCGTGCGTGCGTGCGTGCGTGTGCGTGTGCGTGCGTGCGTGCGTGCGTGCGTGCGTGTGCGCGCGTGCGTGCGTGTGTACGTGCGTGTGTGCGTGCGTGCGTGCGTGTTTGTGTGTGTGTATGATTCGTCAATGATGAGCACAAAGTAAACCAAAGCAAATAGTGTCAACACCAACATTTTATATTGCATAAATATTGCCTCATATTGTCCCATATTGCATAAAGTCTAAGAAACACTGCCCTGTGTTCGCGTTGAAGGATGAGCGAAGTGCGGGTAACGCTATCTGATTTAAACTTTTTACTAGTGTTACTAGTTTTTACTGGTAGCTGGACCGATATTGCCATTAGCCAAGGGAGGAAAGCCGTCTCCATACCAACCATTCATTTGCACATATATTTGTCTCATCCAGAAAATGTGGCCAGCGTGAGCTCGGCTTGCGCTTAGATTGCCTCCGTAGCTCCAATGATTTAGATTGGTGGCTTGCTTTGCAGAACGACACGATACGGGTGCTTTGGGCATACCACTCGAAGGACCCGGGAGCCCCCGGGCCCGCAGGCTCTAAGGCATCGGGCTCCAAGTCTTTGGGCTCCATGCTCTACCACGGGCCCCTTCAGAGGGGTTCTCGCAGCCTCTACTTGGTGGAGAACCCCCAGGCCGTCGGACTACCTGATCAAGACACCCGTACTTGGGAGGTCACCAACTCACAGGTTTGTTGATAAGATATTTATGTAACGTATTGAGTGATGACATCTCAACTTAATGTTTTAAAATCATTGTTTGTGTTCGTGAACTCAGAATCCTCGACAATACGTTGCGTTCACATAGTGATACATTGTACTTTGTGTGTCCTTTATTTGTTTTGGCAGCTAGTTTACGTTTTACAATGTCTGTTAACATTGCATAGAAACAATTACCGTTGTTATTTATCGCTAGCTCTTTGCTAACACGTTGCAATTGTGGGGTATCTGAGAGTAGTGTGACTTGTGGGGTGCTTGGAATGCATTCTGAATATTTTCTTAACTCTTTGCAGGTGCTTCTTCCATTGTTTGACGACAGTCTCCACTGGTGTAAAATATTCAGACTTCCAAGAGAAATCAGAAACAAGCACCATATGATAGCTGTAAGTTCAACCTGATCTGTTTGCATTTATAAAATTAAGGGTTAAAACATTGTAAAATTACGAACAACAAGATTGCCTTCCTTCAACTGATTTCTCATTTTTTATGGATTTTTTTTTTAGTACACACCGTTAATCGAAGGTGGAAATTCTGCGTATTTGCACCACATTGTTTTGCACGAGTGTGACGGAGGCAGTGAAAAATTTGAAGAATTCGTGAGAAATCGAGGGCAGCACTGTTACCAACCCAACAGCCCATTTTCCAGCTGCAACACAATTGTCCTTGCGTGGAACAAAGGGTCAGAAGTAAGATGCCATCTAACACACCTTGTTAAATTAGAGTTTCAAATGCAGTTTTCAAGTATCTCCAAACCTGTATTCATCAGTTATTTAAAATTCCTTCTAAATCATGCTTCCTTCCAGGGTTTCAACTTTCCCCCTGAGGCTGGCTATCCTCTTAATCCAGGCTCGTACTACATGCTGGAGACGCACTACAACAACCCTGGCATGCAGCATAAAAACATTGTGGACAGCTCGGGAATCCGCATTGTATACACGAAGACACTTCGCCAGCATGACGCCGGCGTCCTCTCAGTGGGTCTGGACCCGAATTGGAGGCACATCATCCCTCCTGGCCAGCCCCAGGTGGTGTCCGAAGGACATTGCATAGCGGATTGCACCAGGCAGACAATTCCGCCCAAGGGCATCAACATATTCGGCATCGCCCTCCACACTCACCTGATCGGCAGGAAAATTCGACTGCGGCAAATACGCGACGGAGAAGAGTTGTCCCCGATCGCTGTTGACAATAACTATGACTTCAACTACCAGGAAAACAGACAACTGGCGAAGCCGGCGAGAGTGTTACCGGTAAGAAATCTCTTGATACACTATAGTCGGTATCTCCTAAACAGAGACACGATGTTTAGTTCTGTACAACATAGTTTCAAAAACACAGTGGTGTAGCGGAGGCCCAAGCTGCCCCCGCAAGACTTGGGGAGCCCCCTCATCAGGGGGCCCCCAGTCAAGCTGAGAGTAAGATTTTATAATGCAAAATAATTACAAGAATTTCTTAAAACCTTCCCCTGACTTGCCCAAAACAAAATATCGTAATGAACTGCGACATCGAATTTAGTTGAAATTAGTAGTACAACTACCAGCTCTGCGACACGGTATTGAGCTTTAAATACAAAGTAAATGTACTAATAAATGCACTAGAGATAAATGAATTCAAAGTCAGTTGCCTCTTTAACATCAAAAGTTCCTTCTCAATTTTTAAATTCTGTACTTACAGTTGTATAGCAATGCTAATTGCTATGTTGTTTGTAGGGAGACCACCTGATCGCAGAGTGCGTCTACGACAGCGAGGAACGCACTACGATCACCCTGGGAGGGCTGACTACGCGGGAGGAAAAGTGTCTTGTGTACGGCATGTATTACCCGAGGATCAACTTGTCGCTGTGCCACAGCCTCCCTTCGCTGCCCACAGTCCTGCACTCGCTTGGCATTCAGGAGCTATGGCCGTAAGTTATGCAAATAATTGAAACAACAGGCGCCAATTGTTAAAACCATATAACAACTTGTTAAACCATAGTTAAAATGTGGGTCTTTATAAAACACTTGCAAGTGAAGGTAGTTTTGTTTCTTTGGTTTCCATTAATTTTCATGTTGGTTTTATTTGTTTTACAACTCATACGTTAGTGGTCCATAAAACTGGCAATTGAATTTACCTACCTATAGCACGTCTCAGGTTCTTTTGGCAGCGCCCCGGGACATTGGTCAGGTACTGCAACTTTGCACAGCCTTTGCTATAGGTGGCAGTGGTTCGCAAATGCGAAGAATCATTATTCCCGGCAAAAAAACAATCTGTACATGACTTTGAAATTTATAAATCGAAGCAGAATCAAGATTTTGTAAATCACTAGGAATATTATTTTGACGACTGATCACTCAGTTTATTGATTGTTCATTTCATTTGTATAGGTATGTCATGATATGTTTAATGACAAGGCAGCAAAAACCCCACCGAACCGAATACTGATTAGAAAACAAGTACCTATTCCAGACTGACATCGGCCAACTCTACACAATGAGAGAGTTAGGGGTATGCAAAACGAGAGTTCTCACGGGAATATAAAAACCGCTCTGTGGACTTCCGAACCTGAGACGTACTATATACTAGTGGCTGAGATGAGCCAAGCAGATCATGCTTGTAAATAGGTCATGACATTGAATCAGGGCCGGCCCTAGACTTTTTGGCACTTTGGACGAATAAATTGTTGCGCCCCCCCACCTTCACATAAACATATTGGTTTTTAGGATAACTTATAAAATATGCCAGTTTAAAGTTTTAAAATTTGAAATGGAATAGAAATTTGGCAAGTAAATCACTTATTTGATTATTCAATGTTTGTGTAATTGTATATATACAATTACATGAACATTGAATAATCAAATATCAAATAAATTATCATTTAAAAATTGAAATTTTAAATGAAATGCAATATTTCCGGCAAGTTTTCAGTCACGCAGACCTGTGGCGCGGGGGGGGGGGGGGGCGCTGTGGTACAGGGCCCGTATTCACAAAGAATCTTAGCTTTATTACCGTATTGGAGATAATATGGTATTACTATTAGCTCTCTAATACGGCATAGCTTTATTACCACAATATGCTATTCCGAATTTATAAACAAAATATTAGCGTGGTATTAAGTTTCATCACAAACTCAGAAGTGTTTTCATGACATTTGAAATTTCGACCAATCAGTGCAGAGCATATATTCAAATACCGTTTGTCTGCTGTTCTTCTGTCGTCTGTCAGTTGGAGCAAAGTGTCAAAGAAGTTTTAAATTTGTTCGTAATTCACGGGAATTTCGAAAAATTATCATAGTGCTACTCCGGACTATACATTAAATGTTATATGTGAACAGACAAACAAAAATCTTACAGAAAGTAAGAATTTAAAATTTAAATGTGATGGTCATAACTGTACTAATACCAGTCGGGGCTGGTATTAGATTTAATACCGAATAGCGCTCTTGTTACTGCTTAATATTCTTTGTGAACTGGGACTAGTGGCCATTCTTTCATTACCTTGGTATTTGTCATATAGGAGATAAAACCCTTTGTGAATCCGGGCCCAGGCTCATTGGGCCTGGCCCAAAAACCTCAGCCATTCAAGGCCCCTGGACCCACCACTGCCGTGGGCGCCTCAGGGCCTCAGGCCCAGGGCAGTGTTGGGTCCAGGGGGTAGGGGGTGAAGGCAATGGAGGCAAATTCCCTCCATAAGAATTTCAAACATTCCCAAAAAAAATCTTTTGCCCCTCACTAAAAATGGGTCGTTAAGCGCAGAGCGGCCAGGCCAACAATACCTATTTTTCATGATCCATGTCATTAATTGGTATCTTTATAGCTGAAGCTGATTCCTATATTATTATTGATGAGCGTTGCAAGCAAAGCGAAATATTCAATTTCACTACTGGTTTTTTCCCCCCCAATAGTCCTGCCTTCTCCCAGCCAGTATACTTTCTCTTGCTCATTTAGATCTGGTATTGAAGTCTAATTTGAAGTCTAAATAGCCCTGATGGGTCACCTCACTTCTGTTCATATTTTACAATAGTAAGTCGTAACACATTTAATAGAATATAAAATATCGTTATGAAGAACAGAAGTTTCTAATTTTCTTAGACTCATGTCTACTATATCCTAACTTTAGCACTAGTTTTGAAAAAAAACTATTTCAAACTGGGATTTGAATGCTAAATCAAAAGTCTCACTGGTTTCCCGACGTTTCGTAACATATACTAGTTACTTTACCAAGGGTGAAAGCTTGACTGACGTTAAAACATGAACAAAAGAACCAACTATTATTGTTTTTAAACTAAGGAATTTTAACTAATGAACTAAGGAATTTTAAACTAAGGAACTAAGGAATTTTTAAACAGAAGTTTCCTCTGTAATAAACAATATCATGACATAACCACGCTAATGCTCGCACCCACGGCTGTGGGGTGGAATCACAACTTCCTACCGAAATATCAACAGTGATGCCCCGAGAAGTAGAGCATATCTGGTGTTACAGTGGTAGTTTTTTATTTTGTTTGGATTTCCCTCTTTCAAAGATAGTGATTTTGGTCACAACTTTTGACATCGGATAAGAGAATAGTGTTTCTTACAGTGGAGCTTTTCCCCTCTAAGAAAAAGAGGAAACGTGACATTGCCCCCCCCCCCTCCCCCCCCCCCCCCTACCGAAATATGACCCAATTGCTCTGCGAGCTCGTTAACTGGCAAGTTTAGCCTCGTAAAAAGTTTTTTTTGCGTATAAAGTGGTATAATTTTTCAATTGGTCCAATTGTGTAAACGGGGAACATTGCCCCCCCCCCCTTCCTTCCTTTCTTTTACAACCCTGTAATAGAGTTTTGAAACCTCAAAGAAAGGCCCGCACGGAAAATTGTAAAACATAGGAAGGAGCTAAAATTTTAAGCAAAAATCTAATGAAACATTTGGCGTCTAAAAAACACAGTAAAACCATCACAAAGCTTGGTTTTTTGGGCTGCAAATTTGAAAAATATAGCTGCACAGAAAGGTACTCTCAAGTTTAGACAAGAACAAAGATTTTTGCTGAAAATTTCTAAAAATAGGCCCATTTTGTAGCATACACCATGTTAATAGTATTTCCTTCCCCCCCCCCCCTCCCCCCCCTGTCTGCCACTGAACCAAAATATTACAATAATTGTGGCAGTAAAAGGGAGAGAATTGAAACGAAACGGGAGAGGTAGGAAGGGGGGGAGAAGGAAAACAATTTCCCTAAATTGAAAAAAGTAACCGCATCACGAACTCGCACTTACCCATCAGCCAAAGCACTATGACGCTGCATTGCGGTCCCGGGCAAAAAAACGTGTTTTGATTCCACATCAGTCAAGACATCGGTCCAGACATGGTGATCAAAATGTTCCCCAAAACCACTCAACATGACACTCGCAGGCATTACAAACTATGTATATTCCTTGAGCATAACCTATTCTAATTTTTGTAATGCGTAATAAAGAGGTAGATCGTACTTATTAGCAACCATATAAGAAAGATTTCTTTTGTCGAGATTGCCTCCGAAAAATTGACTATTTTGGGTGCACTGTCGCCGTAATTTCACTTTGGGGCATTCACAAACTGTAAATGTAAAACTGAAATCTAGAATCGAGAATAGTAGTCTCACTCACGATTGTAACTCGAACATCCCCATCAACAGTAGAGCGTGCCATCAGTTAGCTCTTTTCGTTAGAATTTCGCGGGCATTGATTATAGTAATTCTGAGTAACCCGATGGTCACTACCGTTCAAATGTTTTGACAAGAGTTATAGAGATAAGAAGGTGACGAAACGTAGAACTAAGGTTTCCCTGAAATACAAAATTTGTCATCTGCTCGTACTCGAACAACGAGTCTGCGCGTAAGCGACGAACAGGCAACGCACTAACCAAACATCCACGGAAACGTGTTGAGCAGCAGAGTATTTGAAGCATTCACGTCAAGAGTCCAACGTATCTATATTTTAAGCTGTTAGGCAAAATGACACCCCACAAGGCGCCCTGAGGGTCAAATCGGCAGGCGGTTTTTTCGATTGCGAATCGGAAGAAGAGTTCTGCAAAATGAAAATCTTTAGTCAGAGAAAAAATTAAAAATTCGAGAAAAAATTTCCAAAAAAGGGCTCATTTTTGGGCAAACGATCCCGAAAACCTCATTAAGCACTGCAGAACGTCAAAAATAGTACGGTCCAAAAATTTGAAGAAAAAACCTTGAAAAATGTAATAATGCATTAGGAATAATGGTATTGAAGAAAACAAACTCACAGACACGGCTATTAGTAGTGAAGGTTATTTTCTATTATAATGACCAAACAATGTATGTGTCAAAATTTTACCACAGAGGGGTATATTTTCTCAAAACAAATTTCTAACTCAAATTTTTACTTGGGACAAGCCCCAAACATGCACAGTTGGCATTATTGGGTCTTCACGTGGCATGGTCTCTCTCTAGTAGAACACAGAAAAATTTGTCTTGCAATCAAGCACTACATGATGCAATTATGGTCAAACCATTTCCATTCCCCAATTTTACCCCAAACGCATAGTTTAACTCTAAAAATAACCTTAAACTTACATTTTCTCGAGAAAAAAAAACCTGATTATCATCCCTTTTGCCGCAATCCCATAATCATGCCAAAGTCTTCCTTTTTCGCTCCTCCCCATCCCGTAAGAAATCGGCGTAGACCCGCCTGTCCCTGAAATATGTGATAGGCGGCGTTAAATATTTTGTTTTGGGGAGGGGGGCGGGGGGAGACGCTTTGTATTCACCGTAAGCCACTAATGAAAGTGCGAACTACAACATGAAGGAACAATGGTCATGGTGAATGAAGTATATAAATACCTTTACAGATAACAAGTATATTGTAAAAAAAATATATATATATGATTATATTGGCGTCCCCTAAATCTCGGCAGCCTGGGCGTATGCCCGGGCCGCCCTATCCACGGGCTAGCCCTGCATTGAATTGTGTATTTTGACATTCTCATGAGAGTTACATTTAATGTTTTTCAGGGAATCGAATCCGGTATCTATCAAGTTGCCAACAGAGTTGTCAGATATGACTCTGGAAATGCGACTGGTCACATACGACTGGGAACATAACTTCCAGAGCTTTCAGGAAGCCACTCGCATGGGCAGCTTTACATCCGTCTGCAGGGTCAAACTTCCACGAGCTCCCATCGTAAGTTCTTGATCAAATAATTCCTAGTTATAAAATGGCTGGATACCTACCTATCTGATTTTCATGCAGGGTTTAGTCAATTTTAACTGATTAACTTTAGCTCAAAAGATATTTCTTAGTTAAATCCTAATTTATTGCTTGGATGCCTGATTTCATAACCAGTAAATTTCAGGTGATAAATTTTAGCTTAAGGGGGTGCAAGCAAATCTGAAATCCGTAGCAAACAGGAAGCCTAACAAGTGGTTTTTGCAATGTCCAGAACCTTGCTATACTGTTTCAAGTGCAAGAGAGACAGATATATTTCCTCACCCCACACACCAAGCAATAAAAAAAGGTCGTTATTAGGTAAAAAGGTCGTTGTTGTTCTATCCGAGGATAAAATCACAAATTACAGGTATAAAATCTGATTAACAATCTGAAATGTCATGGTTTGATGTGAAATAATTTATTTTCCTGATTTTAATACAACTTAATTCATGTTTCTACGACGATTATTGGCTGAATTAAATCAACTCAATAGACTGATGAAATTTCGCATGCAAACGCAATTTTTATCGTAGAAACGCGATTTAAAGTTTCATTTCATCACAAAATCTAAACGACATAAGCAGTGATTACAACAATTTGTATTGTTTGATTTTTTAATTGGTACATCAATAGTTAATGTTCGTCTGTCCACACAAAACCAGTTACGAAACTAGAAAACTAGTTTCATGGCGTTCGTTTGTCACAAAATGGCTACCTGGTTCCGGTTACGAAGTGTTCGTTTGTCCCGCAGTTTTGGTTGTGAACTAGTTGTGAACTAGATTTTTGGTTACGACTCCAGAGACGTAACTGCAGATTTGTGTAACTACTCTAAAGGGCGCCAATTTTGATTATGATAAAGGAAAGCGATGACATATCATGATGGCCATTATATTAGTGTTTGATAGATGTCTGATTCTTCAAACATTGCAGAAAAATCTTGCTTTAAGAGCCGTGAAACTCTAAATTGAGTAATAAAATCTTTTCGCTGTAATGCGGTAGGTAACTACCGTGTTGTGTACTTAACCTACAGCGCAGGTTCTACGTTCCCTTGAGTACAGTCGTGTTAGCCTAAGATTACCACATCCTAGTGGACTTTGAAGTAAAGTATCATTTTACTCTTTTATGATTTGTAAAGAGTAAAATGGTTAATAATTGTAATGATAACTAAGGCTTGGTAATGACTAAACCTTAATCATTTTATTCTATGGTAAATTTGAGTTTGCCACTTTTTGGGGGTCTCATATCATATATGATATGAGACCCCCAAAAAGTGGCAAACTCAAATTAATTCTAGTGTAGTGGCTCGACCGGTTAATGTATATAATTATCATCAGACGAATCAGACTCAGTCAAAAAGGAAAAAATACATTGAATTTCAATTTCTGATTTGGTCAGAAGAGCATTTCAAAATGTCCGTCATTCGCCGCCATTACGCTGTTGGTTTGGATCTAGTACCGAAACTAAACCTGTGACGTCATGCTCAAAACCAAATCTAGTTTCGTCAAGTTTCGTGACTACACAAACGAATATTACTAATGACAATTTCCCTTTGCCATGCAAAACCAGACAAAGAAAACCCTCCAAATCGTAACCGAACAATGACTGACAGGGTTTGTCTGACAAGAGCATAGGCAGGCTAGGTACCGACCACGTGGGTGAGCACATGGAGGTATTGCATGCTATGCTTAGGGGATCGAAATCTCGTTTTTAAAAACCAGTTTTCTTATCAGCAGCGGCCTCGCTCCGTGAAATGAGAATCGACCCAAGCTGATGTATCGGTACAGTGTGGAGTCGTGCGATTAGATTTTACGCAAATCCAATTCCCTAAAATTCGTAATTTTTAAGCTAGCAGAAATTTCAAAAAGTTTCCTGCATCTTCTCCGTACGAAAGACACATCTATGCCATCACATTTTCGGTACTTGCAAAAAAGTTGGTATTCGCAGTATGAATTAATTTAAATTGCATAATTGCTTTTGTTATATCAAATTACCTCCGAGCCGCCTGGACGAGGTATAGCCACCGGAAAGGTAGGGTATAGGTGACAACCATTAAATTGATATCGAGATAACAGAAGCAATTAATATAAATAAAATGAAATTGAGATATGGAAACATATGTTTTATTTAATATTAAAAATGTGGTGACATAGAAGTGTTCCTATCAAAGAGAGGATTCGAGAAGTTTTTTATTTTCTCTCCTAACTGTAAATAAGTGGTGTATGCCAGGTGGGGTGTATGGCATCGGATACAAAACTTGTCAGATAACAAATTTGTGGGTTTTGCAAGGCAGGCACTGACAATAAAACTGGTTTATCAAAACTAGATTGCGACCGATCTCTGAACATGTCATGCTTGCCGAGACGAGAAAGGATCGACAGAACAGAATGCCTTGGGACCGAAGCAACCCATCCATCCCTAGGCCTGTTGTTGGAAGATTTAATTGTCTGTCTGGTCAGTGCCATGTTGGCAGCTACAACCCTCGCTCAAGTTCCAGAGCTGGCCGCCGAAAGAAGGCACTATCGGCGCTCAGTATGGCACATTCTAGAAGCCCGCATGATTCAAAAGTAAATTTGTTATAAAATCATTATAGACACACTAATTAAAGTACGAAGCTGATAATAAGTCATGACCTTGCTATTGAGCTTATCTAACACTGTACAAATAACCAAACAGTTCGAACCACGGGTTCTTCAGATCCCAAGCAGATGTTGTAATTTTTTGCGCATTTGCATTTTTCCTGCCTGGGATTTTTAGTGTGGTATATGCCACAACTTTCAAACCAAGTTCATCGAATAGAGCAGGAAATTCTGAAGGGTATAACATATTTTCGATATCGTGGTGCTTTTATTACTGTAGTAGAAAAATGTTCAAAGTGAAAAAAAGTGCTCGCCGATCTACAAGTTGTCCAGCCTTAAAATATCTAATTTATTTGACATAATGATTAAGAAATTTGTTCCGTTTTTCTTTCAGCATGGATTGTCCAATGAAGCATTCTATCCCAACATCACTAAATCTTTCCGAGATCGCAATACGTGCACAAAAACCAAAGGCAAGAAACCACGACACAAAAAGAAGCCAGAACAGTATGAGGGAGCAGATAGCCAGGAAAATCAATATTTTGAAATAAGCGACGCTTACAACGAACAAATAGCGACTCACTCATCATCAAGACTGAATGGATGCGAAACCAGTCGGTGGTCAAGTTTTCTCGTTTTCCTTGCATGGAGTTTTACTATTTTTTCCAGATGAGATACTGTTATGCCAGTGAAAATTATGGTTCCTTTAATTTAAAAGTTATTTAACTAGGCAAAAAGGTCGTGCTTAAGATACAAACCCAAAATGAGCACGGACAAATTTAAAATATCTAGAGAAGGAAATTTTGAGAATTTCACATCATGTGAAGATATTGATAACATCCAGCTCTAGATCAAGCTGATTAGATGAGAGATGAGCGGTTACCTTTACGAAAGAACTGTGCAAGGTCGTGGATTACCAATTTCTCGACTATTTTTGGCAATAGGTGCCAACAGCCAAAATGTAGCCAGGCATTGCAGCTCTCTCCCGGACATGGTGCAACAGCTGTCCACACTTTCAGACCTTGGTGGATAACTAAGGTGGCTGCCACCTGGAGAAGTGCCTGAAAACTTTCCATAGAACACTTACCAGACAGTAAGTATGGTATCAGCACAGGCTACAGGTTTTGTACTATAATATTGTAAATCTTGTAAAGAGTGTATATAGTGTATATCTCAACACATGAATATAGTTTTCATAAATTACCTCACTCACTTTCTTGGTTTACCCGTATCCAAAGATGCTCATCCTGTGCTGGAGTTCTGAGTTTGCACGTACCTATATAGATTTTGAATAAAAAATCGACATTTTTCCAAATGACAAGTCAGGACAGAAATCCGAAATCCAGCAATCTGTGCCAACCATTCATTGCTTTGGTTTTGCTCCGGCAAGACCGTTAGATTGACTTGTCCTATATAGTACCTAGGTTGACTTTTTGTCGGCTTTGGCCCCAAAATCTTCAGGACTGTCACAGTCCTGACTTGAGGATGAATATGGTGCAGGTTGTGAACCAGAGTGACCTTCCTTAGATAACCGGTTCAATGCAGTTTTCCACCTATTAAAAAACATTGAACATGGAGAGTAACTGCAAAATATATCATTTTTAAAAATATGAGCACAAGTTCACTCGAAACAGATTTAGCTTATTTTGGATGGTTGGAAAGTTTAATAGACAACACAACCAGCCTATTTAAAAAAAAGATAAGCTCATTTAGCAATTTTTTCCACCCACAACAAAAATAAAATTTGAACCAAACTTATAATGTTATGTGTTGTCAATCAATGTCTGAATGCGATCTGATCATGATGATGATCATGATGATGTGTTCATGCTGATTGCATGCATTGATTGTTGATTGCATGCTGATTGGCAATGTACTGAAACGAGGCTGGCCAATTTTTTTACAGTCCGGACACTGCAAATCTCGGAAATGTGGTTCATACGGTAGGTTCCTAATAAGAAGTCAAAAGTTGAAGTTGTACCTTCTGGATACCTTCTGGATATACCTTTTGGATATATATTATGCACTGTTTGAGGTGTAATGTCGACTTTCGAGTTGTGCTCTTTGACACCACAATATAGGTACCCACCCTACTAACACGGAGGTCCGATGGACGTCCGGCGGACGTACCTTGCGGAAATGAGATCCGTCCATCGGATGTACCTCAGGTCCCTTGAAGGGACTGTGGACTTCCGCTGAAGGTCCGGTTAACGGACTTTTGTCATGCATACGGAGGTCCATGGACGTCCGGTGCGGACTTCCATCGGACATCCGCCGGACGAACTTTAGAAGTACCAATAAAGTCCTCAGCGAAAGTCCCGCAAAGGGACCTGAGGACCGTCCAAAGAACCTCCGCTGAACGGACTTCGGTAATCAAAAGTACTCCAAATGGAAGTTCCACAGAAAGGACCTCATGGACTTCCGCTGGATTTCCACCGGAGGTTCATCGGAGGTTTCTCGGAAGCATCAATTTCAAAGTTCCGTAGAGATCCGCAAGGTCCGTTCAAAGTCTCTCCAGCGGAGCGATCTAACCTCTTCAAGGGAAGTTCCGCAGTCAATCGCTGCATCAATTCAAATTACCTACACCCGTTAGTGCAGATTTTAACATTAAATGCAAAAGAGGCAAATATTGTGTTATTATTGAAAAAATGATCCAATAACAATGTTCCAGAGTGAAGGCTGTTGACCAAAATTACATAGCCCAAGGTATTTTATTTTCTATCACAAAATGCGTTCAGCTCACAGAGTGAGATGGCACCACCATTTATGAGATGTGTATAGCCATCCACATGGTGTTAACGCGGGTGGCGATGGCATCACTCTAAACTCACCCACCTGTGCGGTGGATGGCAGATGGTGTATGGCAGATTAACCATTTTTTCCGAGCTGCGGTTTGGATATATGACGACAAAAAACAAAGTAAATGTAAAAGCATGTTGTTTTATTGTTGCCAAATCAAATCAATTAACTGCAACTCAAGCCCCGAGTTAATAAATTGATGAAAACTAAATTATTTTTCAAATAAGGTTTCAGCTCCACCTGGTGGCAGTTTTGCGCACTAGCCTGTGGACTTGTAATTTTTCTGCCTTTGTACCATTGGATCTAGCGACTTCTATTTTAGACGTTTGTTATTTCCAATTTCATTCAAACCGGAGCAGAAATACAGAATTCTTTGATTATTAAAATAATCGTTTCATTCCAAATCATTGCAATTAAGTAGTTAAATGTCCCGCTTTGGTAGAAGTACTTTGAAGGTTGATGTCCGGACAAGACTTCCCAAGCACGGACTTGATGGCCGTCTGAAGCACGTCCGGTGGAGGTGCTTTGAACGTCCACTGTCCGGACTTTGAACGTCCAAAGAACGGACCTGACGGACGTCTAACGCACGTCCAGTGGAGGTGCTTTGGACGTCCATTGTCCGGACTTCATGGACTTCCAAAGGACGGACCTCGGGGACCTTAAAAGCACGTCCATGCACGGACCGTGTTAGTAGGGCATATTATTTATTTGATTTCCAGTTAATTATATTCTTCACAATTACTAATATCCAAGGAGAGGGTGGGCACCCAAGTCTGAGACCACAGATCGTCACAACTTTTAATTAGGTTTGCAAAACAACAACTTGCAACATTAAATGCTGTGGATGGTTTCTTTTATTATACAAATTGTTCTTTTAAGTTTGATAATGTTATAATGTTCTAAAATAGTTCCTGGAATACAAGAAAAACAGCAAAAAAGTGCCACATAACAAACAAAACATGGCAAGGAAACCTGCAGGCTACAACTGCCATTCATCATGCAAGTTCTCCTGACACTAATCACAAAAGTACATTCAGGGAGATGACGCAACAGGAAATTATTTCCAAGGAAAGACCGAAAATCTTCAGTATAGGTAAACTATAAATTATAATTCATATGTAATCCTAGATTTGCAAAGCCGAAATAAACAATTGTCTATAAAACTGACTGCGTAAATAGCATGTCATCTCAACACAGCTGACACTTAATAAAAGAGGAATGACAGTAGGTTGTCATGTTCCAAGTCTGAAAAGATTAATGATTTTTGAAAGGAAAGTAGAGAAAAGTGCTGCCTGCTTCACACTTCACTGAATTGTTGCAATTTAGTACAAATAAAAATGAAAACTTTAGTATTTATGTACAGAGGTGTGGTTCAAATCATGCAAATAAATTATTACAATAAAATGTTTCCAACTAATTTTTTTTTCAATATTTAATATTCTTGATGTCAACATAATCTTCAAATTCATGCAATCAAGTTTGAGTCAAGAGCCAGGCTCTGATTGTGAACAAATAAAATCAGTGGTTCAATAGCAGTACAGAAGTCCTTGAAAACACTTTTCGCAATACGCTCGCGATGCCGCACAGCACTTGTTTCAAACGTAGCAAACGGTGTACGGTCAAGAAATAAGATCCACCAAACTTTGTAAAACCAATCAAGAAAATATACACTTCAAATTCTTGGTGAAAATCTCACTACAATAAAATAATGTTCGATCTTTGCTTCCAGGTACTGTAACGAACTGAATTATATTCTTTCATTAGCTGTATAGGTTCAATGGTAGAAACGGTGATTGAAACTGTGGCGAAACCTTCCATCGGCTAAAAATTTTTTTGCCTGTTAACTAGGTATCGTTACCTTGGGCTTGACCACCAATGCTCGAGACTTGACCTGAAGTCATGTCACCATGTCTATGTCACCAACTAACGAGTCCTCATCATCGTCTGCCACATCGTCGTCCATACAGTGGTGGTGATGGTCTGGGGGTGCAGGGCTGGGCAGGTGCGGGGAAGACAACATCGGGTCGCCGTTCACTGGCTGGTCGTCGTCCATTAAATCTTCTACTTCACTGGCACTCAATGTGGCAGCTTCTGCTAATATGTCAGGCATCTGAAAGCATTCAAAAGACGGTGTGTCAGTTCAGTGTAGTGGGCTCTTTTATTATTATTTTTTATTACAATTGATACGATTACAATTTGCAGTGCAATTTTCATGAGCCCACAAAGCCATACGTCTTGTCTGTGGGAAAGTAAAAAATACTATATAGCAAGGTAAAATATATCAAATAAAGACTCCCCCCCCCCCCCCCCCACACAGGAAGTGGCTGGAAGTATACGAGTTTAGTACAGGTTTAGCTGGAACTGTGAAACCTAAACTCGTACGGTTACACCAATATAGAACGGGGTCTCCTCAGATAGTAAGGGTTCTATCTGCATTCGCATATTGTAGTTGGCGGAGAATAAAAGCACCAAGTTCATCAGACTTATATCGATAAGAGCACTCACCAATATAAGTATGTTGAACTTCTGCGACCTCTGAAGGTGTGATGCGCAGGCGCGGATATCAGGGACAAAAAGTGGTCAGCGCACACTGTCGCAGGAGTTATGGATAGCCACGGGAGGGGGGGACGTCTTTATTTGATTTATTTTAAATTTATCTAATGCATTTCATTTCTCTGTGCAGTAATTTAACCCAGTTCGGCAGCCTTGTGTAGTGGAAACTGTGGAAAGACGTATTGATACATATATTTCAATTCTTTTCATAGCTAGCAGTTTTGTTCCTGGCACATTTATAAAAGACGTCGTTAGATTTAAAACTTGTTTTGGTTTAGGGTTTATTAAACATAGCCCAGGAGGCTGAGATTTTGAACACCCCAGGGAAGGCCAGAGTTGCCAGAAACTCTAGGATTTCTTTGCCACTCTGGCACTGGCTGTGGATACATTTTATTTTACTGAACAATATTCAGCCTGTCTAGCTTCCACAAAGCCTGTTGGACTTGATTGTAGTTCAATTCTTTAATGAAAAACTCCAAAAACATGAACCATGTTAGAAAATATGCATAAACTAATATATTTGTATAATATTATACACAATGCAGTATAGGCAGGAGCGTCCGCTGCGGGTGGGCTGGGTGGGCCCCGAGGCTCTGCGGCACTGCGGGCGCCGATTCCAGATTGTGAATGAATTGCGTTTGGTTTGGGTTATATCCATCGTGATTGAGATTTGAGATACCTGGGAGATTTGAGCTAATAATTTAGTGGCAAATTTGTATTGTCAACGGGTCTACATCTACCGTTGCATCATCGATTAGTAATAATTCTGAGATGAATACCACAATAACAGGAACATAATGCAAACTAAACACAAGCTATATAACTACATGCGCCGGATTTTGGTTTGATTCTTACTCAGAATATGCTTGGGGAATTGATTTTGCATCATTTATCTTGCCGCTCGTGGTAATATTGCTAATAAGTAGGATTGTTCATTTCAGTTCCAATTCCAATTCCACGCTAGTAGGTATAATATTATTTTTATACTTGAAAAGACCTAAAGTTGTCAGATCAACGTCGTCCAAACCACAGTCGGGATCCAAGCCCTCTCCAGCTCGACCCCTTTCGCTCCCCTTTCGCTCCCATTTCTTTTTTCCCCACCCAGAAAATTGGGTCGTGTGATGCCTCTGAGAATAGGTAAGTAGTTTTCTTGGTTAGTCTTGGTTCTTGGTTAGTTTTCTTGCAACTTTTTGCGGCTGCTTTACTGGACAAACGTCTAACTATTATTAGTCACTATTCTGGTGGAATGGCAACTAATTTCTGTTAGCTGTTAGTCTAGTGGATTTGTGACTAATAGTTTAAGGCCATATTCCACTCAAGTAAAATTGAAATGTTTAGTCGCGATTTTTAGACGAGAATTAAAATAAAATAGCTATAGTGAATTTCCAGGGGACGTGTTCTTATTTTTGTTAAATTCACCAAAACAAGGGAGCCCCTCTCTTATGAACTGGAAAAGAGTCTACAACTAGTTAGACGTTTTTCCACTGGTCAAGCAACTAAACGTTATTATTTTAATCGAGTGGAACAAGGACTCGGATTGTTAGTCGCTAATCCACTGGACTATCGACTAACAGAAATAAGTCGTCTTTCCAACAAACCAAAGCAGCCGCACAGAGTTGCAAGATGTATTAGTCGCTATTCCATTAGTCGTTATTCAGCATCCCCGGGGGAAACCATAAACTACGGCTCAATAAAGTGCGGCTCAACGTTATTTAACTGCGGCCCAATATTCTGCGGCCCAAAAAAAGCAACATTTACACAAGCATATTGTGCGGCTCAATATACTGCGGTGCAACAAACTGCAGGCTAGCTAACGACATTAAATCAACGAATTACAAGGGTGATATACTGCGGCCCAACATTCTGCGGCTTAACTTAAAATAAAGTGCGGCTCAATATAGTGCAGCTCAGTTTCGCATCCTTTCCCCAAACGATACACAGTTCATATTCTGCGGCTCAATATTCCTCGGCTCAAAGCGTGGACCTCCCCTACCTGAGCTTCCCCCACCATGCCGCTGACTGGTCGGTAAAACAGCTGCACATAGTTCACAGAATGGCTGTGCACACGAGCGCCCACTGTACAGATACCCCACACTCAGGCGATGAGATCGAAGAAATGCCTATACTGGAAGGGGTTGAAAGACGTTTGATTGTTTTGTGACGTGACCTATGATTTCATGTATGCTTTAAGAAGTGACCAACGCGTGACTTTACTGTCTTGGAACTAATGCTACTGGGGATCGCCAAGTAGATGTGACCAAGAAATGAAAATTGTGCATTAGGTATGCGACATCCTATTGCTTTTTTCAAATATTCGAGTTCATATCCAAAATTGTCAGTCGATTTTTCTTCGCCACCAGTGAGCAAAAAATTAAAAAAATCTGGGGGTGAATCACAGAGCGAAATCTTAGCGTAAACAGTTCACTTATCTGAAAGTTACGCAAAGCTATTGTAATTTGCTCCCTGATCGGCATGGTACGTGAGAGTGACAATATCAGGCTGGGCGATTGTATACAAACCGCCCACCAGTCCGATTCATTTTTTTCCGCTGCATCCGGCTGTCCTGGCTGCCAGGCTGGGAAATGATTGGGGCACGCGCTCCCCCGCACTAATTACATATATTATATCGTACATTGCGAAAGAGTGCACGCATGGTCATGAAATCGCGCTTTTCCAATACAGAACGAATGAATATCGATTTACAGTCGATGCTTAGATCTCATTTAGGCTATTTTTGAAAGGGTGTACCTGATAAATTTTTGTAAAAATCTAATTAAGGAGATCGCAAGACCAAAGATAATATACTCTTCCTTCATCTACTGATATATTGAAATTAAAGATTGGATTACTTTTAGGGGTTAATTTCTCCTTTCGCGTGGACCTCTGCATTTAACGTTTCTGTGGGGGTTATCTGACGGATTATCTGACTGGAGCACCCTTAAAAATGATATGTAGATTGTTCACTATTTTAATAGTGTTATACTTATACACCCACTTTTATAGCATGAGGCAGACCACCACTTCCATTATTACATACGAAATACCAGTGAATTACCAATGTCATTGGAGGTATGGTGCACGGGGTAGTACTTTATACTATGAATATGTAAGTGTTTTTCAATGTGGAACAGTTTGGGTACGTTGGATGACCAACGGGATAAGATATAGGTTGACCACATATTTCTATACGCCATTCGCAGCACGAGAATCACTTTCATGTAAATTAACCAACTTCGGCTTTACAAGATCCTAATCATGAAATCAGACAAAAATTGCGTTGACAACGGAGCCCATATACCACATTCCCAATAAAATCAGCATGTTAAATAGTTATGTTTGCCCCATAATGTAATTTGGTGTATCTTATTTAATGAATAGGCACGCGATTGTTACTGTTTTCGTTTTAGCTTATTGATATATGCTTGCATCTTATTATGTAATTACTCACTCTTCATGTGTCGGTAAGAAATGAAATCTGGTTTGGTTCCTTGACTCTATCTCGAAATGATGCATCTGCTCGTGTTTGAATTGGCGCATGGGGTCGGCAATTTCCATGCCCGAATTTCGTTAAAACTAGACATCCTAAATTTCAGGCGGCTGTTTATACTTCTATCACTGCTTCGGTACGGGATAGGCAACAAGTATGCCGTGCCAGCTCTCACTGCTTCGGTACGGGATAGGCAACCAGTATGCCGTGCAAGCCCTCACTGCATTCACGATGTATGTTGCCAATACTGGATAAACATTAAAACAAACACACGAGGGGATTATTTAGCTACTTTTAATTTGATTTTACTTATTTAGAATGGACTAGCAAATATTTCATATTTTCAATAGCAATACATAACGACATAATCATGGTTATATAGAGTTGATCTGACCGAAGATGACAGCTGGTAAGGCCTATACTTTAACGTTGAATGGGATTGGGATACATACAGCGTGAGCTAGTTGCATACCCCGGCTAGCAATGGTCGAAAATATACCCTGGAACTTTATAAACTCGCCATATACACATGACAATAATCATGAGGCAATAGGTTCACTTCATATACTGTCAGGTGTGTAGTGTGTTTGTGCAGAAAGCTCCTAGCTCGGGAATTAAATGATGCAACTTTTTTCTGATTATTATGGCGCTTAGCAGATTGAGACTGCGATTATTTGTGTGATTATTGGTTCCGAGTTTTTAGCATTTCTTTTCTGCGGAGGCTCTACGACACTTTATCCAAAAGAGCTGTTAATTAAGGGTCCGGAGCAGTTCAGATTGTTTATTTTTTGAAGAGTTAACTCAAATCTTGAACATCACTAAGTAGCTACAATATCCTACAATATACAAAAGCGATATCTTTCAGCAAAAAGAGTATTGATTGATAAATTACTAATTTAAACTGACATCCATCACCAAACTGACAAACTGACAACAATCAAGACATCCATTTGTATATTTATATTATGAGCTCGCAGTCGAGAAGAGTATTCAAATGAGTAATTTGTCCGTCTGGTGAGGAGATTATATTATAATGGATCTGGTCTGGTCGCATAGTCTGAAAGTAAAGTATTAAGTAAAGAATAAGTAAAATTCTCCCCGTGTGGGGAAGAGGTGTCGTGAGACGAGGTTTAAATGCTTAAAAGTAATTCGTGCTGGCGTTAGGAATACCGAGTTTCCTACGCTAGGTACCCGTAAATTACAATCAGGATACGCACGCGGGCATGATATCTCTGCACTACGACCTGTCATTGCCGACGCTATGTCTCGTACATAAAGCGTGCAATCCATTCTTATAAATCCAGGCTATCAGGCTCAGTCATTAGCCGGTTATTATATAGTATCTTTGGTCATTAGCATTGGGGCTGCAACGCAACCAAGATGTTTGCGAAAGAAAAACTGCATAAGTGTTTCGGAGGAGCGCACGGGGCATAACAATGTGTTTAGTAAATAGGAATGTGTCGCTGGCGGGGTCCCCCACCCCACCAGCGCGGTGGGGTACCCAACATACGCAACATATGGTATGGCAGCGGGTGGGGGGGGGGGGGGGGGGGGGGATCCAACATACGTTATGGTGGTGTACACATTAACAAAATTTCTAAGTTCAAACGGTAAGTGTTCAGCCTCGATGCTTCCGCTAAAAACGACAGAAATCAGCATCGGTTTAGATGTACTCGTAACTATCGATGTAACACTGCAAACCAATGCAGAAGTACATGTGCATTGATACATTCATGGAACTTTACAATCTTGTGTATCGACAAACTGAAAGGTCTACTAATTATTTGTTCTTGCAAACTATGCTGATAATCGCTGTTACTTTATTAACAATGGGACCACCTTAGATCTAGACGTAACGAAAAATAGCACAACAATGGACCATACGAATTGTGGTTTGGTTTGGGGTTCGATTACTGCATGGTTTTTTGACATTTAATTCTCAGAAACGATCGTATGGAAGCCCCGAAATGTTAAAATATTTCAGAAATGGTGATATATCAACTTCATTGTACGAATTAGTGGACATTTTCGTTGGTCGTCCCTCCTTTCGGCGTGCAATAGCGTTTCCGAAATCCACAATTTTCGCGTTCGGCCGTCACAAAATGTCAAAAAATCGTGCTACAGAATAATCGTGTGAAATTTTCATTAGAATAAAAGTTGTAGAGAATGAACAGATCTATTCATTCGTAACAGTAATTTTGGGTTTAGATTTTCAAAACTTGCAGAGAAATAAATTAAAAGTTCGGCATAGTGATTTTTTACCGATATTTTGGCAGTTTTCTTGTATTTTTTGCAAGTAATTGGTGTGGATGTGGGTTTAAGTATCTTTAATAGTATGTGCCGTGTCTTTGGGCACATATCAGTTCAAACCGGACGTCTGTAAGTCAAACATTACGTGAGATATATCGATTTCAATGATTTTTTCAATTTTGACCAACTTTTTTGTTTGATACTAGTTTCGAAGTACCTCCGGTGAACTAAACTCGACTAAACTCATATGGTGGACAGACTATCTGGGAAAATTATCTGAGAATTTCAGCTTGTGAACCCACCGATCAAGCAAACTTTCTTATTTGAAGAGATAGGCCGATCCGTCGCTCAGGCTATATACTTTTGTGACGGATTACAAACGTTTTAAGCGCGCGCAAACCGTTGTTGACAAACTATGGTCTAAATACTAAAAAAGGTACTGATCTTCCGGGCTCAGAACTCGTTTGTCTTTTCACAAAGTGAGAAATGTTTAAAATATTGTTTTATTGTCCCGAAATTTAGTGTGTCACTATCACATTTCGCAATAACAGTAATAATAATAGTTTATTGTCAATGTTGAAAATTAGACATGATATTTGATAGTCCAATACTTAATAATAATATTATGTTACATCCTCCCTTCTCCTTGTTGAAATTCTTCAACTGAATAAAAACAATTAGTTATTCAATACTCTTTTAGCTGGTCTGGTCCTTGATTTTATTGCTAGGTAGTCATTTGATTGGCCCAGACAGAGCGTTGTACAATTTACTTCCATTATAAACTTAATGGGTATTTTCTGGTAATGGTTAAGGTTGGAGTCGCAAATCAGATTTGGTTATCGAGTTACGAGGGCTGTGATCATGTACAGTTTCATTTGTTAATACCATTTGCCTGTTATCTAAAACTTATGATACGGTATAATTCTAAAATTAATTAAAAATATCCTACATGAATCCAGTATTCGCTTCATAGGTGTGCAGAGAATTTCTAGCTTTTCAAGTCGCAATTAGGTGGGCTGTTGTTGCGAATCATGTTCATCTTGACGGGTTTCGACAGTGCCACCCGTCTTGACTCGACCACTGGCCGTGTTGCCAACAAGGGTACAAATGTACATGGGTACCCCCATCTATCAGGTAAACAACAGAAATTCGGCATTCGACAACGCAGCCAAATCAATCAACTCGGACAGGTACACGTTTCAGCGGCGAAAATGTGTAGGTTTACAAGTGGCCGGACAATGGCTCATTGTTAGGAGGTTAGGGCGCATGGGTTTGAGCTCGCTCGTGCCATTTGCATTACTATAGCCCGTCTCCGGAGAACGAATAATCTCTTCGTCTGTGGAGTGCCGCTCCATACGATCACACCGTATTGAAGACTTGAATCAAACCCAAGTAAATGAGCTTTATGTGTTGAAATTCTCCAATTGTGCAATATATTTTTTTAAATTAAAATTCAAACCGAGAAAACTTTAGTTCATACTGACTCCTAATGGGTACTCAGTCGAAACAGTTATTTAGCATTGACCGCAGATAGTTAATGAAAATAGACAGAAAGAATTATTCTTCACCCCAACTACACATGTGTGACGTTTCATCCCAATATAATGTGTGTGTTTCAGCTAGAAATAAGTCTCACAAACTTGTCTGGACCTGGTGATAATTATTTTGCCGATTTATTTACACTAATAACCTACTGGGGGCCAATTCACGAACATCTCACTGTATCTACCCCCTTGGCCCGGGAATAACTTCAAACCACCAAAGCGTAAAAAACCATTTAGATAAGCACACCGTTATGTTGATGTCGCCCAAAATGATTGAATAATTTCTTAAAACTAAATTGAGTGGACATGGGGATAATTTACATTAAACTGCCAGAAGAAAATTTAAATTCTCCCAAGTTGTCCTTGCCACATGGTGGGTATAGAGAGGGCTAGGAAATTTTCATCCGTTTTACTCAGGAAATATAATATTATATATCTCCAAGTTGAATAGACTGAAAAATATGTTCACTTTATTAATTTGGGGACGAATAGTTATTTATTCGATTGTAAGTAATTAATGTGAAAAATGAACAAAATTGCAAATGCAAATTTAAGATAAATTATATTGATATCGTTTCTAGGCAGAGATATTTCCATTGCTGAAAGAAATACATTCATTTCAAAGAGAAGTGCTGATTAAAATCACATACACATGCGCATCTTTATTATTCCGATGAAATAACCGATACATTCGAATTAAATTAAGTAAGTGCCTATAAATATGTTATATTTACCTAGTAGGTATAGTGAAGTGATACGCATTGCCGAATATATTCATCGAACTATAATGCATTTTAAGGTTTCAATCGTAGTCGTAAAGTGTAGTATTCACGGCAATTGTCAAATGTTACACAGAGTTTTCGACGGAACGTAATCATTGTAATTGCTATAATTCATAAATTATTTTCATAGGCTTTCCTTCGATCTCATCAGCAGAGTGTGGGGTATCTGTACAGTGAGCGCTCGTGTGCACAGCCATTCTGTGAACTATGTGCAGCTGTTTTACCGACCAGTCAGCGGCATGGTGGGGGAAGCTCATGTAGGGGAGGTCCACGCTTTGAGCCGAGGAATATTGAGCCGCAGAATATGAACTGTGTATCGTTTGGGAAAAGGATGCGAAACTGAGCTGCTCTTTATTGAGCCGCACTTTATTTTGTTGGAAGTTCAGCCGCAGACTGTTGGGCCGCAGTATATCACCCTCGTAATACCAACAAATTCGAAACTAATTTGAGCCGAGGAATATTGAGCTGCACAATATGAAGATGGTTGTTGGGCTGCACAAAACTGAGCCGCAGTTTATACTAGTTTGACATGCAGTTTGTTGGGCCGCACTATATTGAGCCGCAGAAAACAGGCACCCATCCCCGGTCTAATATCATATTTGAATATTTTAGATATATATTACAATCAGGTTATGTGAGGTTGCCAAGTTTTTATTACTATTTAATAGTTTGAAGTTTTTAAGTTCTACTTTCTGGGGTTTTCTGGTTCACCATTACATCGTCAACCGGTGAAACTAAAAAGTTGTATATATTCGTAATTGAGAGTTGGTGGTACAAGACTGAAGTGATAAAGAGCCTGGGACAAAGTACCTAGTAGTTTATGACCAGTTTTGTGAATGGTAAAAAATCTCCACTTTTAAAGAGGGTGTTTATGTTGTCTAGCCTTCGAAGACTAGTACCGACAACTTGACAGCTGTGTACTGCAGTGGTTGTGGCCAAGATTAGGAACTGAACAAAAGTTATTTTGTGTTGTTTGTAAAATATGTTGTTTTTTAAGGGAAACTTTAAAATGTTACGTGGTAAATAAGCACACAATGGGGGATCACCGAAGGAGGGAAAAACCAGTAACATGTCCTTCTCAATGGTATATTTGGTATCCTCTCACCTTCTGAATGGGGTCTTGCAGGCTGTGACTAGTCTTGGCAAATGAGTTGAAGATCACTGTAGAAGGAGCGGTGTGTTGCCAGGCAAACTCTGAGACAGGCAAGCCGTGCCCCTTGGCTTGCAGCTCCAGCTCCTGGAAAATACGTACACTCCGTTACAGTGGAAAGTACCCCCAAAAAGGCTTGGACGTCTCCAACGTCAGCACCAGACCGGGCCATGTGGTCCAGTAGCTTACGAGGAAACGAAACGCTTGTGTTTTCGTCGTACGCGGAGGTGCACGCGGAAACTTCTCCTGGCCACATATACTAACACAGAGTTTTGAAGAAAAAAATACATTTGTAGTTGAAGGGTTGTTGGATGTCGGATGGTGTGTTAGGTTATTATACTCTCAAAAATGACAGAGGTGTGCATTTTCAAAAAGTGCCTAAAATACCATTTTTACAGCTTTTTTACGTGGCTCGTATGGAAAAAGTTTACCATAACTTGTATTAAAAACTACCATCCGACATCAATTGATTCTTTCTCGGTCTATGGTTTTTTTTTTCCAGATTTGTACATTAATAATTGTTGGTGTAGGAATTTCCCGCGTGAACCTCTGCACCGACCCCTGGCCACGCAACGTGGCTTGAGAATCCAATCGTTTTCAACGCTCTTAAGACCTTAAAGCCAGAGGGTAGTGCCAGGGTGGACGGCACCAGCAGTCTTCCTCGGAAGCTCCAGCTGAGAGACTAGTATGCGAGCTCCACTCGCCCTTGTATTATTTGTTATTGTTACATTCAGTGTTTGCTTAAAATAAACTAATATTCTAAGATCCAGTTTATTTTTGTGTTGGGGTTTGTTCGCTCTCTGCCTGCCAAGCAGTTAATCGATTTTAATTAAATTTGCATGACACCTTCGAAATCTCTAAATTTAGATCTGCAATGATTTTTGAAAACAATAATTTGTTTTTTTCACATTTTTTTCTAATTTTGATGCTCTATATAAACGTCACAGTTAACATATTTACTTCAAATGTTTATGCATGTTGACCATATTGACATATTTTAGCATGCCTAAAAATCTGAAGTCGATGACGGTTGGTCATTCAGATGAATTTTTATTCACATTTTTGTAGTAATTTTTTTATTTCTTTGCAATATATTGGCTCTCTTCAACAGCAAGTAGAAGATGAAATTCGAAAATGTGCATGGCAAGAGGTCATATATTTATTGATGGTAGAACTAAATGAGCAACTTTAGACGATCCAAAAGGTCAATGAACAATAATGGGCCCAGTCTCAAGTTCCTCCAGTGTTCACGTAACCCCATGTCTAAAGTTTAAAGCAGAAAACTTAATACACAACTCGATCATCCTTTAATGCGAACATGGGGGCAGCGTTTCCTACTTTTATTAAAGAACATCAGATATTACTAACAATAGGTCGGACTATAGGTGTCAAAGGACCGTTAATTTAACTTCTTAAATTACCTATACCAACATTGGAAATGACCAACCAATCTGAATCATAGCGAGAATTGGCAATCCCCTAATGACTATGACCAATCTGCCCCTTATCTCGCCCCCAGGGTTTGGACCACCCTTTTCCAGTAGAGCTTCATTAAAAGTAAGTTTCAAACCATCGAACTATAATAACGTACATAGTTAATTAACACATTTTTGATGAGCAAAGCGAAATCTTCAATTTCACTATCAGTAAAAAAATCAGTTTTTTTTGTTTGTGTGTTTGTGCGTGCTCTACAGGCCAAACGCCTGCTTTGATTGCGATGCAATTTCCAGGGTGTCTACTTTTGTTCTCAACTTAGACACCCTGCATTTTTCAAGAAAATCCTCCATACCCCTCCCCTTCAAAGCAGAAAAAATAGCAATATTCGAAAATTGGGGAAGTTTGGAAAAGTACAGAAATTTATTTATAAGTGCATATTTTTTCCAAAATTTCCCAATTTCGAATACTGCTATCCAAAACCATCGAAACCACATCGAAACACCACACCAGCTTTGTTGCCTTCAAGTTTGTCAGAAATTTTGTCATGTTTGTGCAAGTTATTGAAAGTAAATCCATGATTGAAATAAATCTCCGAGGTTTTTAGATGAGCGTAGCGAGCGAAGCGAAATCTTCAATTTCACTACTGGTAAAAAAACACTTGATGTGTGTGTGTGTTTGTTTGTATGCGTGTTTGTGCGCGCTCTACAGATCAAACGCCTGCGTCGATTGCGAGGAAATTTTCAGGGTGTCTACCTTAGTTCTCAACTTAGTACCGCTGCGCCCTTACGCTCATCTTCAACGCGAACACTTTGGCAGCGTTTCCTAGTTATTAACCTTTTAAGTGGCAAGATATGTAGGGGCAAAATTTCTAAAATTTTAATAGTGCATTCCAATGCTACAGCAACACAGACATGGCCCAGTCATTCACCTCCTTCCCCTTCAAATCACACTTATGAGCACATATCAGAGATTGGGAACATTTAGAAAAATACGGAAATCATGCAAAAGGTGAATTTTCCTAATTTTCCCAAAATATCCTGATCCTGTGTATATGTGAGAATTTTAGGTTGGAGAATAAGTTTGGGGGCGAGAAATTTGCAGTTGTGTTTTGTTTTACGCTGTCAGTTCTGTGGAGTGGGGGTTTGGGGGGCGCAGCCCCCCAAACTTTGATAAAACGACCCGTTACTGTGGATGTGTGTGAAATCTCGGTCGGAGTTCCTACGAGAGGGTTCGGGAGGCGCAGCCCCCAATAAGAGAAATTTCGTAGTTGTGTTCGATATTATGCTGCTTGGTTCCGTGGAGGGGGAATTACTTGTTACTGTGTATTTGTGAGAAAGCTCGGTCGGAAAATATATGTGGTTGTCTCCTGTTTTTGGCTGACAATCAGAGTATTGCATAGTTGCATCCTGTTTTATGCTGTTGGTTTCCCTGAGAGGGGGTTTTGGAAGGCACAGCCCTTTTAATGGAAAATTGCACAAATTTTTCCTGTTCTACGCAGTATGTGCTGTGGTGGGGGACATTGGGTGGCATAGCCCCCTTACCAGAAAATGGCTGTGTGAATTTGTGTGTTATTTAGGTTTTTGCTTGTTTTTTGGAATAGCAATAGAGTCGTGATCCTGTTCAAAGGTGTTGGAACCACGGAGAGGGATTGGGGTGGCGCATCCCCCCAATGAAAAAATGTACATGTTTTGTTGTTGATTTGAACATCCCTTCATTCAAAGAATGGCATAGTGTATGTTTGTTCTTTCAGCTGTATTTGCTGGATGTTTCTGTTAGTAAAATAAATTAAAATTTTATTAAAATTTTTTAAATCGATTCAAAAATGTCTAAATGAATAAAAAGTGGAAAATAATTTTATAAGTAATAAATAATTAAACAAAAAAAAACATGTTTTAAAAATGAACTAAAAAGGGCAAAATAATTTTTTTCAAGCCCCATACAGATTCTTTACATAGTACAGAATACTAGCGGATTAAAAGGTGCAGGCAGCAGTCACAAGAAAACCATGGAGCACCAAAGCTGACCATTGCCTTCTCGAAAATTCTAATCACTTGAAAATGTATACGGATTCTGACGTTCCTTTGTTTCTCTTCGAGGTCAACAAAGCTGGTAACCAAGGAAACGAAGGAAACCGGACTCGTATTGAATCAGCCGTCAAATCACGAAAAAAACACCACAAAAATGCTAATAAAAACCAATTGGAAAAATCTAGCGAACTAAGATTTTCAGGCATGATAAATATGTATAAGGTCAACATGTTTAGAAGTTTTGGTGAAGTTATGTTCAGAACTTTGAAATTTACAGGGGTTCAAAATTCTGAAAAAATCGAAAAATTTCGTAAAAATTGATTTATAAAAATTTTACTGAACCGATCTTTTTCAAAAACGCAGGGGGTCTAAGTTGAGAACAGAGGTAGATACTCAGAAATTTTCATCCATGTCGGTTCAGGCGTTTGGTCTGTAGAGCGCGCACAAACACAAAAACAAAAAACAAAAACAAAAACAAAAACATACACAAGTGACTTTTTTCTGGGGTAAGTGAAATTGAAGATTTCGCTCCGCTCGCTTCGCTCGCTACGCTCATCAACAAGGTTAAAAATCTGTATGGGGCTAGGAAAAATTAATTTGCCCATTTTTGGTCATTTTAAAAACATGTTTTATTTTATAATTTTTTATTTATAAAATTGTTAAATTTCACCTGTCTCACCAATCTCACCTGTATTCTCAGCAACAAGCGTTTATTTTGCGATTCTAATTTTATTTGTTGAGCTTCCACTTGCTTCATTCTTTGGACATCATGTTTTAATGCCTTAATGTAATCAACAGATGATTTGAGAATAGTTCCTTTGTTTGGCCTCACATCACGAACGATTTCATAATATCTGCAAATAAGAATTACAGTCATGGCACCTCAGTAAAATAATGGGTCAAACATGTGAAAAGAAACAGAACGTTTCTTTCCCAATATCGCAACAATATGGACAAAATGTCTCATTTCTAATACTTACGGATCATTATTCTTTGGTAGTAGCGTGCCTAGTTCTTTAATGCGATCGTTGATATTGAACCGTCTCCTTCGCTCGACTGTCAATAGAGAATATTTATTAAACACTCAAATGTGGATGCATGCATGTGACAAGCAAGCAAGCAAGCAAGCAAGCAAGCAAGCAAGCAAGCAAGCAAGCAAGCAAGCAAGCAAGCAAGCAAGCAAGCAAGCAAGCAAGCAAGCAAGCAAGCAAGCGCATCTCTCGATGCAGGGAAGTGCAGGGAGGTGAAAGCTCTAGTATAAGAACACCGACGGAATAAAACAAGAAAAATAATACTAATCCATACAACATAAGGTCAATTGAAGACCCTGCAATGAAACGACAATCTGGTTTTCAAAGCTGGTCCAAAAATAACGTGAGGTCCGGCTATTTTAGATAGACTTCAGCATGCACTTACTCATATTATGGTTGTCCTTCTTCTGTCTATCTTTGGCAAGTGCGTGATAGTCGACATCACCGAGGTCCAGCAGCGGCTCGGGCTTGATGTCCAGCTCCGAAGGGCATGAGTTGCTGGACTTGATCAGGCCGCCCCCGCCAAGAGCTATCAACTGCTCGTACAGGCTCCCGTTCTGGCCATTCTGCACGGGAAAGAAATCAAGCAAAACGATATTATCATTTCACATTGGCGCAATCAGGGCCGTCGACCGCGTAGGTTGGGGCACCAGGGCACGCGCCAAAAAAATACGAGCCAACGGATTTTTCAAGCTGATATTCATTTTATTTCTGAATATATATTTTCGATTTTGCCTGTATACAGGCAAATACATACACACACATCGAACCAGTGAGTGGTCATTACTGACTTGCTTCACGTTTAATATGAGCCCAGACTTCTTGGAAATCTTATGCCTTACAGTAGGACGTACCCACACAAAAATTTGGGACAGAGTTACATAGGTACATATACCATTTTATAGAAAATGGTCCTATAATCACAACTAAACGTTACACAAATATGGAGAAAATCGATACCTAGTCAATTTTGAAAGCCCAACGCCAAATTTTATGTATAAAAAGTAAAAACATAAAATATTGAGTACCTCTCAAACTTAACTTCCCGCAAAGCCTCTGTTTTTCCATTTCTTTTTTCACTAAAATTACTATGATCCTGTGACGTTTTATCATTCAGTGTGCTCAGCTCTTACCCAGACTGTACATGTCTTTCTGTATTGTTTCCTTTCATGTGCTCACTATAAATACACCTACCCGCTCAAGCAAGCCCGGGTGATGTTCAAAATTTAGGCTTGACATTGCAAATATAGGTATAGAAATCACATTGACAGAAATTATGCAAACTAATTTTCTAAATTAATTTTTATGTTAATTCATTGATTTAACCACCAAATTTGCCCCAATTGTACGCAGGCCAAAATTGTACAGTCTAGGGTCTCTGTAGCCAGTATTTCCCCGATTTCACTAATTGATGTACAGAGCTAAGGTTATACCACTGAATGCTCGTTGCCTACCCCTGGCATATAGCTCGGTGCTTGGTGTGCCTAGTAATTTTACAGTTGAAATATTATTTTCCAGCTGAAATGTAATGACTTAAACCAAAACATCACAAACTCTACAAATATATCATATTTTTGTCGACGTCGGCGGCAAGGCAATTATGGTATAGAATTACGTATTGACTGAGAACATTCGTTCCCTCCCAAGGGCGGAAAGGGCCCACAATAATCATATTTTGCAATAACGTAAACAGAATGCAAGTTTATAGTGTTAATTATTATCATAATATAATGACGTTTTTAATGTCTGGCAGGGGCCCGTAATGTCTAAAGCTCGGCACCCCAGCAAAAGGGAAGCTACCTGGCCGAGGCTGGCCTGGCCAGCGTATAAAGAAGTTTTCTCCAGACTCTAGTACTATTACGGCCTACGAGTCTGGCAGTTGCAATCAATTAAACTTGCATCTTATCAATATCATTTGTGTTTTATTCAACAAGCTTCCAATTCACCCTAAAATGGGAGTTGTAAAATCACAATCGCAGATGATATTGATAATTAAGTAATCCCATCTTAGCCTACTAGAAGGACTTGCCCAAAAATAATTTGGTTCATTTGAATCAAAGGTTTTTCTCTTTCAACATTTGAAACTGTGGCTCATTAGTCATTATTGCTAGTTATAATAAATTAGACCTTATCATGGTAGCATATTAAACTTGGCAGCTGAAAAAATGCCTTACTATTGTGGAACAATCCTTCTTCCCCAAACCCATAAATCCTAAGTGACATTCCAAGAACGTGTACGTATTCTCAGTGGGCGAGTTCTTTGGTGGCCTACATAACACTAACCGATATCATTTCTTGAATGTTACATAACACAAATCAATTGTCTATTAGAACATTGGCTGCATTCACTGGTCATTTATGTGCACACACGTGTGCGTGTGCGTGGTAGGCAAAGGCAAGTGTGTTCACCTGTATGTCAGCTGAGCCACTAAGTATGGTGTCGGAGGCTTTCAAGCTGTCTGAATTCAGGGAGCTCGCTTCGAACGAAAGGATGTCTTCCAACAACTCTTCTGCCTGAAACAATAGAATCTAGAGTTAATATGACAGTTTGGACGGCTTGAAGAATGATGGGGCGATGACAGCGTAAAGGTTGGCTGTTAATAAACAATTGCAGCTAGTTGAGGGAGATTTTTTAGGGTTAAGGGGATAGGTGAGGGAGGTAGTTGAGGGCGTGGGGGGGGGGGGGGCTTTAATAATAATTAATACGTATCTACTGCAACGATTTGGGTGTAGAGTGTGAATTGCACAGCGGTCGTAAAATACTTTTTACTACCGAAGTAAAATAGCGTATATAGAAGAGTGTAACGCAATCTATTTCGCCATCAGCAACTGCCTTTGGGCCCATGTTTTAATCCAAGGCAAACTAAATAAAAATTATGTGTTTTCTTAGAACTAGAATTGTAGTGGTACAAACAATTTTACAATTGATTGATAACTAATTAGATATATCAATGAGCCATCACTGATTTGTTTGGGAAAAAATCCTGTTTGATATACGGAAAACTTTCAAGTTTTCAATTAAATAGGTAGGTAGGTAGGTACACCTCTGGACATTGAAAGCGTTCCAGTAGATTTTCGGCTATGTCCTCATAAAGGTTTGACTGAAAACAGCACAGGTAGGCCAGGTACCGACCATGTGGATGAGCACATAAATCTCGTAATGACAAACCAGTTTGCTTATCAGCAACTGCCTTGCTCCGTGAAATGTGAATCGACCAAGCTGATAGTTCGGGCACTGCCGAGTTTTGCAATGGATTTCACGCAATTCTAAGGGCCTAAATTCAGTAATTTTTAAGCTAGACGAAAATTCAAAAAGCCTCCTGCCCGTGGTCTGTACGAAAAGCACATAAATGGCATCACTTTTTCCGTACTTGCAAAAAAGTTGGTATTCACAATGTGAATAAATTTAAATTGCATAATTGCTGATGATAATATCGCGCCACCACCGACCCGACTGGACGAGCTAACTACTGTAAAGCCATCGGAAAGGTAGGGTATAGGTATTAAACATTACCTTGATTGCAAGATAACATAATCAATTAACAGAAATATAATGGAATCTGAATATGGAAACACGTGTTTTCTTCAATATGAACAAAGTAGTGATATAAAAGTATTCATAGCAAAGAGAAGATGCGAGGGGCTTTTTATTTTATTATCTAACTATAAAATTATGTGTTTTAGGCCAGTGCGGGTGTGTGGAATCTGATACAAAACTTGCCAGGGAACAAATTCACGAGTTTTGCGAGGCAGGTACTGATAATATAACTGGTTTGACAAAACTAGATTGCGACCGATCAATGAACATGACATCCCCTGCCACCATGTGCTCATCCACGTGGTCGGTACCTGGCCTGCCTATGCTCTTTTCAGACAAACCTTTCTGAGTATAGACAGCCGACATTCGACTGGAACGCTTTCAATGTCCAGAAGTGTACATATAAAAACGATGTTCAAGAACTGGGAGCGTGATATATCAAGAGATCCTTTAACAGCTGTGTTTCAAGATAAAAACGCCCCCATAATCAATCTGCGGTCTATCTAACTAAGAACTGTACGTTTATTTTCAAACCGTGAGTGAAATCACGCACATCTGATTTTGCTGCAGTAGCTGCAAGAGGCCCAGACCAATAAAGAAACTTTTTGAAGAAAACAGCTGTAAAAATGACACACAATGTCAGTTACGCGAGTGCGACCTCTGTTCATCCAAAACGAAACGGCGGTTTTTGCTTTCACATTTTTTCTATCGATTGATTTTCAATATAAATTTCACTTAAGAGAATTGTTTGCTCTGCAGTGTCATATTTCACGAATTCTAATTACTTGAGTGAACTTAGTAGCCTAACGAATAGGTATCTCTGAGAACTCCATGGTCATCTCCATTACAACACTATTATTATGGTTACGCCAATCGGCAATCGACGAAGGGATATCTATGCGCTACTAATCAGTGGACTCCAAATTGATTAGAGCTACGCTAAAAAGCGTTACTTCAGCGTCTACTTCGCTCATATACAAATCAACCTTGGAGACATGTTCGACATAAGTACTAAAACATACATGTCTTACATATCAGCCAAGGGCGGAGACACAAGCGGCCTATTATCAGCAACAATGGCAAATAATTGGAACCGGAAAGAAGAGACACTGTTTGCATGAGAATACAAAAATTATTATTGTTTACATGTATACTAACGCGAACTTTCGGAACACCATTTTAGGGTTGCCCAACTGTTAAGGCGAAAATATAGTGTATAGTGTTACCTGTACCCAAGTGGTAAGTGCAAACTTTCGTAAATGACAAGTTTTATTTTATTAATTTGAATTTCATTATCTGTACTATATCCGCCAACCGGCAATGTAACGTAGCTACAAATTACCTACAGCAGTTAACGTACTCCACATTTATTTATTTTTGTTATTCAGTATTCCTCTATAGGTGTTCTTTAAAGAACCTTGTTTCTGTTCGGAGTGGCAAGTAGGTATAGGTATACCTACCTACACGGTGGAAACGTTTATCTACAAGAAAATGTTGCAAGGTAGTACTTAGAGCGTCCACATTGAACACGAAATGATAAAATATGTACAAGCAAGAAGAATAACTTCAATAACATCCTTTTGTTCTGCAATTTGGTTACGTGACTGGTAGTGGTGTATATGAGCATGACCCAGTGAGCGGTGACCCGATCGAATCTTCAAAGTGCAAATCTTCCACGAAGTCATTTGTCTAGATCTGTGCACCTTGCAGCAGTCCCATGGGAACAAGAGCCCGGCCCAAGGAACATCTTTGCAGAGCAAGTGTCAACTGTCAACACTCAACAGGGGCTGCGCATCGAACCAAGATTTTGCTGTGGCATAGCGTATAGGATCAAGGGTTGCCTTGCCATTGGGGTAACAGCGGTTAATAATTATTTACACGCTAGATCGACATTTTTCATAAGCACAAATAAATTGCTATTTCACGACGAGAAAATATTTTGCAAGCAAGTAACTTGAATTTCAATTACTTCTCGAATGGGTTATTACGCGCTATTGTCAAAACATAGCCTGCAGCAGCTAAATCCACTTACAGATGTGCTTCAGTCTTTTGTCACCATATTTATTTTTGCATAACGTGGACGGTAATTTTAAATAACTGATAATGATAAATTTCCTGTGGTGCTTTTGCACAGGAAGGATGCAGGGGACCCGCTACCTGTGCTGTCCAAAACTTTTTCGGCTTGGTTTCATTCCACACACAAATTGAACGTAGCGTGCCTCGATGTTATATCTAATTACGCAACAAGGCATTTGAAACGTTATAATTATTCTCTTCTAAAGTGAAGTACAACATCTCCGTATCAAGCAGTGTAAAATAAAGATAAGATAGTGATCCACTTATCATGTATCCATTGACCCAACTGTAAGTGTATGACAATTGTGACCACGTACCAGATCAAAGTTCAATTTCTAATTATTCAAGACGCGGGGGAAATACCGACAACACTAATGCTCGTCTAGTCTCAAGCGACAATGATTGTTCATCAATCACTAAGTGATCACTCAAAACAAGGGGAAAAAAATCGAAGCAGCAAAAACAAACAAGAGTTTTTCAATTGCGATTACTATTCTAAATATACGGGACTATCAAAAAAAAAATATATATTTTTTTTTATTAACTGAGTATGGAAGTTGAAAGTAGTCAAAATCAAATTAAAATCGCCGATAAAATCACAATTAGACGTCACACATCAAAGTTTCTCTTATTGGTCAACTGCCAAAAATCCATGAATATTCTCACCACGTGTTCGGCGACCACGTTTCAAACTCACCGCGCGCGCCTCGTCCATTTTTTAATGATCGGTACCACATGCGCGAAATCCACATGCCAAACACGTATCTACTCGCCACTCAGAGATGCTACCTATACCCACTGCTACCTCACCCGAAAGCATGAAGTTGTTTGATGATTGTTTATTATTGAGAGACAAAAACGACAAAGTAAGGCTTATAGTATGCCTACCTTTAACCGTCGGGTAATAATATTGTAGACTGGCATTTCTGCCTTGCTAGAACGTGTAGTTCAGAGGGTTGAAGTATAGGTACTCCAAAGACCAAGAATTCACTCACTGTCTCAATCTACAATAAGTTGCAGTGACACAGAGCCGCTAGTTTGTTCAAACTTTAAATCAGCTCTCATAGCTCACCTCCATACGAAAGTGTATATTACTGCACATTGGCATTCTTCGTTAAGTTACTAACAAATGTAGAAGCAATTAATCAAATAGAGTTGTAAACAATAACACATCGAAATCAAATAGCGAGCGACACGTCCGAAATGACAACACAGATTTTAAACTGTAACGTATTTTTTTTTGTAAAACGACGATTTTTTAAAAATTTGAAAACTTAACACCGAAAACAACTCGTACTGAAATGTTCATATATGTGTATATATTATTAATTTTTTAAACACTTTAACGAGACTCCAAAATTCACAAAGTGACGATTTACAACGACAAAAGTATTTTGAACCGGCACTTCGCGACACTTTAAGTTAAATAATCGACGCCGCCGACGACGGAGACAGCGACGTCGTCACGTAAGCTGTCCATTGAGAGAGGAGCGAGGTTCCTCGTAGCACTGGCCGAATTCAAATGATAGTCAACCGTCGGGAGCAGCCCGCCAGGCAGTAGCCGCCGCTGCACTAGAGTCACTACAGCCTCCAGTCACAGCACACACTAGCGGCAAACCAACGCGCAAAGAGAACAAGCACGGCACAGCAATGCTTTACGTAATACTCCAGTCCATGTACACGCCTCTTTCACTACTACTATAGAGTACAGCAGACTATTATAATTATGCACTGTTCTGTTCGAATGCAATGTGGTGACTGAACTATGCCAGCAGAGTTTTCTACTCCAGCCAAAGGTGCCCCCAAGACGTCTATATCCTGCGCCGTAGGGGCATCGGCTACCTTATTTCAGCTTGTTTCGCTGCGACCTGTTGATCGTTCTAAGGGAAACTGTTCACTGTCGCTCCTATGCCAAGGCTCTTGAAACTCGCAATCCGCAAATAATCTATCATCATAAAGATTTGTAGTTATTAAGCTGTCACCAGAACAGATTTCGTGAGTAAAAAAATTAATCGTAACTTCAATATTGTTATTGTTCCGATTAGCGTTATCAAGATATTGATAGCGATGTAGCATCATATTTGCACGTGTGATATCGGCGTGAATATTTAAACAATACAATTCATAATTTTTTTGTGATCTGTCTTGTTTTTGCGGCTGGGCCGACGAGTTTTGAGAGTAACAAGTAACGCTGGTCACTCCTGAGAGGGAGAACAAAAGCTACATCTTGACGAGATCACTCAGACGAATCGTTCATGTCGATCGAGTAGGTAGGTTGTCAGGTCTAAGATTCTGACAAGAGGCTATAGTCGTTCTATATCTGTAGGATTGTCCAGATCAAGCCTGCAGGTGTTTCAATAAATGTGAAATCATATCACATTGTCACTCTTTTCACATCTAATATATTACCGAAACTAGCAGTATGGGCCCGTGCTACGCACGTATAGTGTTCTGCGGGTGAGGGCAAGAGTTGTAGGGAGAAGGAGTCCCACCCCCAAAAATCTACCCGTGCCATTTAAGACTAAAAAATATATATTTTTTAAGAATCAAAGAACTTTTCCCTGCCCAATGCCCTCTAATACAACCCGGAACAAACTCACCATTACCATGAACACGAAGAAATTGTTATGATCATGCAGTGTCGGTCTCTATCTGTGTAGGTTAAAGCTAATGTACCCTATGCCCTGCGGGCATACCCGATAGCCAGTTGATGGTTCATACATGGCCCTAGGCCATAACCTAAGCCCTAGGTTTTGGGGACCAAAACCAACAAACCAAAACAAAAAAATAGTAATTTGGACAATTTTGATGACAAACGCTAAAAAATCGATTAAAATTAGTCCGCAATAGTCAATTATTTACATTTTATGCAAATTAAGATCATTAAAATAAGTTTCTAGTCTGTTTTATAATTTTTTCAAAACAGTTTTGCTTTCCGTACCCGATGACGTGTGAATATCCCCAACTCACTGCCCAAGAGAATATATCAGGATTTCATTCACCTTGCAGTGGCATAAAAACCAAACAAAAGCTAATGCTCCTGTCACTCTGAATGCCAAATATTTTCAAGTTCACGTATAATATGATTGCAAATAGGAGCGTTTTGACTAAATTTCTTCAATAACTTCATAATGCATGCGAAAATAGTCACCTAGACGAAGCGGATCAGTAAAAAGGTAAGATTTGAACGATTTAAAAATCGAGCTGGACTGCAAGGTGCTACTCAATCTTGCCAGCCAAGTGCAATCAGTTTTTTCAATATTTCACCTAAAAAACACTTTCAAATCGCTGTAAAAATGTCGTCTCTGGATGTAAACTAATATTTTGAACATTTATAAACCATTTCCACCCGTGTTCAGACGATTTTCGCGATTTCTATTAAGAGTTAAACTCGGTGAAACATAGTCCCCAGCCAGCCAGCCAGCCAGCCAGCCAGCCAGCCAGCCAGCACAAACTAAGAAGCTGAACATCGCCAAATTAACGGTTTTATATAAGGTTAATATTTTGAATGTTTTGACAGAGCAAACAACACTGTGACTTGTGAGCTGTGACTGGCGCGCACGGCTTCTCGGCCTCTCTAGTCAATCTTCAGATTGAGGACTCGAAACGCAGCAATTCGGTCTATTATTCGGTCTATTATTCAGCTTGAACACGATTGCAATTGCTCAAGACAACAATCGAAGAGTTATGTAGTCCAAGCACTTAATTATTTGACAAGCGAACATCACTGTGACCTTTTTACCTTGAGCTTAAAAAAATACAATTTCTTCATTCCTCATATGCATTTCGTTAGATTAGATGAGATGAGATAGCCGGTTATATTGTCTACAATCTTATTCAAATCAAATATGATTATATATTTTATTAGGGTCTCATAGGTGCTAATAAACCTTGCACGTCTGCATCTATTTTTTAGAGAAACCTACTCGTGCCGATCCTACTGGTTCAATTAAATAAGCAAATATGTATTGATACACGACACGAGACGCTGGTTACCAATTACGTTTTAAGCAAAAATATCCGATCAGCGTTGATCGAAGGAATTAGAGATGGTGAAATTCGTTAGAGCTTCATTAGTGTGTCTAGTACAAACAACTAGATAAGGCGGCTGCATGTGTATACATGCTTCCTAAACACGTCTTATCGTAAAACAAAATTTATAAGAACTGACCCTTAGGAAAAGGACGTCACAAATCAAATTTATGTAGCGTTACAGTGTTGTTACTTTTGTAACATACGAAGCGCAGATAAAGATTTTATGTGCCATGTTCAAAATGTAGTTGTCATTTGTGGGTGAAACTAATATTATGAAGTTACGTGTTAGAGTTACGGAAGCACAAGCAGGTATACTGGGGATTACAGTACGAGCTGATACCTGCGACGAAAAAAATGGGTGCAAAATAAAATGATGTGCCGATTTTGACAGGGAATATTTCCGTGTAGAAGGCACGATGAGTCCTGAGGGAGTGGGGTGAGACTGGTGCGGGACGATGAGTTCCCAACCACGTTACAAATTCCAGGGACGTTTGCCCGGAAATCAAGAGATCCGGACTCCGGGTTTCTATCCCGATACGGATTCATTTTCCTACTTCCTTTCCAATCTCCTTTCCACACCGCGCTATCTTTGACTGACGCTTGCACCAAAAACCGTACTATCGAATAAACTTCAGCCCGTAAAACACCCAGAAAAAATGGACCTTCTCATTTGAAGGAATTTGGTAATGTAATGCAATGAAATATGCTGTCTTCACATCTAAAATTACATTTCATTTCAGATAAAAGCTGAAATTCAATTTTTAAAGTCGGGAAGTATTCATAATCGCGGTGGTCTGACAATTGCGAGGGATGTGAAAATGGCTTTCCACGAATAATTGTGTCAAGTCGCTGTCAAATCTAACTTCAGGATTGATTTTAATCGTCTCTTGGGTTCCACCCAAACCCACGAAAATCTGCAAATATTTGCAGATTTTCGTGGGTTGTATTTATAAAACGTGTCGCTAAATACAACATTGAGAGGAAATTGTTACTGGTTTAAGCAGTTACCAGTATGCAATTGATGGAAGGGAGGCGAAGCTGGAAAAATGTGCACCCGAACCGGGATACGAACCCGGGACCTCCTGCTTGCCGGGCAGGTGCTCTACCAACTGAGCTATTCGGTCACACATTCTCCCTGCTTCGCTGGGTGGGACAAGGTGGATCTCCGGGGAGATGGGATGGGTCCCGGGTTCGTATCCCGGTTCGGGTGCACATTTTTCCAGCTTCGCCTCCCTTCCAAATACAACATTATCATTTTTTTCAAGCATCGGTTAAATAGCGTAAACACGTTGGAGTACACGCGACATCATTATCATTAGCAATTTCTAATCACCGTACAGATAGTAATTAAACATCGACACCTCACCGGCGAGCTTGAATGGAACGATATATACTACACTAATACGTATAAAGGTAGATTTTAATTATCTTATTTTGATACAACAAATCCAATCTACCTGTTTCCGTCCATGAGCCCTCTACGAACCATGATTTTTCTGTGTATTACAAAATATAATTAGAAATACCTTCCTCGTTTAGTTCAAGTAGCTAATGAATAGGAATGCCAATAAAAAGTGTGTTATTAGTCCTTGTTTGCGAGCGGCGAGCGAGAACAGGTTGACCCGATCTCAGATCTCCGCAGCAGCCGACGTCGGAGCACGGACCACAGATCCGCGTTCGCTAGAGCCAATACTTGCTCCTACCAGTAAGTCCAGCCGAAGGCAACGCCAGATCTCGGATCTCAGATCACACGCTCAGGCTCGGTATACCTACACAAGCGAACTGGCACTGCAGTGAAAGTCATAAGAAAAGATAACTCGGGTTGTGTAAGACGTTCCAATTATTTGGACCAATATTATAAATTATAATAATCGATAACGGTTATATCGTAAAAATTCGGATAAAAATACAAGCGGCCAGAATTATTCGAAATTTATTGGATAGCAATAACCGTGAAATCGAGCTTGATTGATTGGATGAATATCTAAAAAGCGATCCGGATCAGTTATTCAATAAGCGTGGCCGCTGTCGACAGCGTCCAGATTTATCCGACGCATAAACAAGATCGAATAGCGTCCAACTCAAATATCGTCCAAGCTCTGGTGCTCTCCAAGCTCAAATATTGTCTAAACTCTGACGATGTCCAAGCTGTGATGATGTCCAAGCTGTGATGATGTCCAAGCTCTGATGATGTCCAAGCTGTGATGATGTCCAAGCTCTGATGATGTCCAAGCTGTGATGATGTCCAAGCTGTGATGATGTCCAAGCTGTGATGATGTCCAAGCTCTGATGATGTCCAAGCTGTGATGATGTCCAAGCTGTGATGATGTCCAAGCTGTGATGATGTCCAAGCTCTGATGATGTCCAAGCTGTGATGATGTCCAAGCTCTGATGATGTCCAAGCTGTGACGATGTCCAAGCTGTGATGATGTCCAAGCTGTGATGATGTCCAAGCTGTGATGATGTCCAAGCTGTGATGATGTCCAAGCTGTGATGATGTCCAAGCTGTGATGATGTCCAAGCTGTGATGATGTCCAAGCTGTGATGATGTCCAAGCTCCAATGCCCCAATGCCACAAGCTTCTAATCGTCTTCTCGATTATCATCGCGCATGAACGAGGCTGAGCTCAAGGCAGACGAGGAAATCTAGCCACTCGGCTTGCGCGTCCGACAGTGTTTGCGTTGTTTGCGTTGTTTGCGTTGTTTGCGTTGTTTGCGCTGTTTGCACTGTTTGCGCTGTTTGCGCTGTTTGCGGTGTTTGCGCTGTTTACGCTGTTTGCGCTGGTTGCGCTGTTTACGCTGTTTGCGGTGTTTGCGCTGTTTGCGGTGTTTGCGCTGTTTACGCTGTTTGCGCTGTTTGCGCTGTTTACGCTGTTTGCGTTACACTGGGCGTTTACGAGGCCTTCACATTTCAATAAATCTCATCAAATCAATAGGACTGTTACGTCAAGAAACTTGAGCAACATTAGTTTCATAAATCATAAATGCATAAAAAATAACACTGCAAGCCAGCCAACAATTATTGTATGGGATACCGACAGGACAGGCATGCATGCCAGTGAGCAAAGGAATATGATGTGGATTGAGAAGCAGAAAATGTAAATCTCCGTTTGCCCCTCAAAATGTGTACGAAGTCTTTAGTTCAATTCATGCATAACGTCATTAGAAGCAATTACAGCAATGCTCTTTCAGTGATCACAGCATAATATGCGACTGCTTTAGTAAGACTCTAAATGACGCACGGAGTCGAGAGTTATCGAACGGCTATAACTTTGCTTCTAAAGAAAGTGTTTAAATTTTAAATAGCAAGCTAAACGCTTAGACACATATGCGCCCGAAGGCCTGTCGGTGATGGAGACGCCCGTGTTGAAAATATTATTATGCATGATTTCATCCACACAGGAAGGCGTTTTAAAGTAGTTAATGATAAATTGTTATCAAAATCAAATTCCAGGTCAGTAAAAATGTGTGTTGATCCACAATTATATACCTGTGGTTTGGATCGTGATATTTTCTACTTCTATGCAGCATCAGAAAATTGATAATTGTGTGATCACGTTGTTGGTAATTTACGGCGAGCGTCTTTTCGGTTTTGCAATCGGCTGCATAAACATCAGTAAACATCATAGAACTGACGATTTTCAACAGATATTATTTCCATTGCTTAATCTATAATTTTCCCTATTTTTTTAAACCCCTTGTATTCTTCAATGACGTTACGAATCAAAACGCAAGATAAAATATATGTAATTAATCTAATTGAAAAATTATTGAATTAACTAGGCCGTTCAACACTAAAATCTGACATTTTGCCAACTTCATTGTTTTCAGGTAATAGTAGGAAATTAGTTTCGTCACCAGAGCAAAGCTCCAATCGTATTTCAACTCTGCCGAGGCTTATATGGTCCTTAAGAGTAATTAGTGAACAAACTATATCGCAGCATGAATTACTACCTTTAAAATGACATTCTAGTCAACGGCGCTGATAAAACAAACTAGGCGCATTGCGTAACACTAAGACAGGAGAGAGTTCGAAGATAGTTACCGACGAGGGGGGGGGGGGGGGGTTCGCGCACTGTTGAGCTCGCATGTGCTCCTTCAGAGACTATAACTTATTTGTAGTTTTTTTAGATAACCGTAAGCAGTTGAAATCTTTGAAGATGCAATTGTACAAGGCCATTGTTATATGGCTTTTCTTTAAATTTTATAATATGCCGAGGTTTCTTTATACAATTTGTGAAACAAGTAAGTTCTTATGACTTTGTAATGTTTAAAATAAATTCTATTTGGCATACATTTTAGTAAACCATGTTTATCTTCTAGATTCCAATTTTTAATATTAAATAATAAATATAAATGAAATTTGTGTGTGTCTAAGAATGTGTTTCGCGACGAAAGAGATATCCACCTTGTTTTTGAAAACCAATTAATTCGTATTGCATTAAATCGCAGTACGATCGTTGCGAATGGTTAAGACAAGAATAAGAAAAACTAGCTCCGCAATGTGTCCTCTTCAAGTCTTGTGGAATCACACGGAAAATCACACGGAAAATCACACCCGCAGTGGCGTCTCGCAAGAGCCAGCCAGCAGCCTGCAAGAAGCGCCATCGCCGTTGCTTCACTTCAGGTGTATTACAGTGTTATCATACCTACACCTACCTTCCAGTGATGGAATGCTATAGTCATTATACACATTTCCACCTGTAGCCGTCACAGCTCCAGTGATTACAGCACTACCCACGTGGTCATTCTCATTTTGTGCCACGTTAGGGTGGCCTATACGAACATCTACTAAATATTTTTTTACAGACAAACTACTAGTGACAGCCCGAAACAAAGTAGCTAGTGCACTAGGAAGTTTAAAAAAGCTGTCGAATAAAGAACGAGTAATTTTGTTTTAAGATTAGATTTGCTAAAAATTCAGAATACCTACCAAAATATTAATTTAAGAAGTTTGTAATGTTTTTCTAAATTTTTAGCACGCCTAATCATAACACAAAAATGATTCTTAAATTACTTGAAAGCCTTCTAAATTGCCTAGTGCACTAGCCATTTTGTTTGCCTTAACTATAAAAAAAGAATTTAACAAATCTTATACTAATACTAACTACCGAACCCAAATACAAAATGTTTTAAGTTGTAACCAACATGTCGTTTTCCGTCACTTTGGGAAGTTTAGAAGTTGGCCAAAACGTTGAATGCAGAGGTCCACGCGAACAGAAAAATGAACCCCTAAATATGTTCCAATCTTTAATTTTAAGATACCAGTAGATGAAGGAAGAGTATATCTAGTCATGGATAACCACCAAAATTCGATATTTAAAAAAATGTGTATGGTGCAAACTTTCAAAAATCGCATAAATGAGCTCATTTATACTACTTTTGAAAGTTTGCACCATACACATATTTGAAAATATCAAAATTTGGTGGTTATCCATGACTAGATATACTCTTCCTTCATCTACTGGTATCTTAAAATTAAAGATTGGAACATATTTAGGGGTTCATTTTTCTGTCCGCTTGGACCTCTGCATTCAACGTTTAAATGGGAGTTGTGGGTTAAAGGATTAACCGCGAGGAGCTCTCTTAAACGCGTCATAAAGGTAGAATTAGTCCCTGTGCACTGCTTGGTTCACCAAGCAACTTAGGGCCCACTTTAACTTCTTGGAGCACAAACTCCACCTCACGTTAAGAAGGAGAGCGGATTTGCATCTTCGTCGAGGACCCACTGCTGCTAGACATGAGATAACAGTTCCATAACTGCCCCTAGAGCCTTTTGTTCGGCTCAAGACATGGCTTGTGAGTTTTGAAACTCTTAGCTCGTGTCTAGAAGCAGTGGGTCCTCGGGGAAGATGCAAATTCAAGTTTTGAAACTCTTAGCACGTGTCTAGCAGCAGCGGGTCCTCTTCGAAGATGCAAATCCACTCTCTTCTTAAAGTGAAATGGAATTTAGAGTCACAGTATCCTACAATAATGATTGCAAGCTCGATTTGCGCGTCTTGCGCGGGGTAACCCACAATACACGTGCTTCTCACGTGGGCATGTCCTTTAATGCTCAGATAGAGCACCTAATTGCGATCGTTAGGGATGAGGATGCTGAACGGAACAACTGTAATTCGTTGTTACAACAAAACTGGCAGCACGACAAATCGTGATTTAAACTCAGCTGCAAAGAAAAATTCTGCAGTGATGATTGAAAAAAAATTATTAAAAAAATTACTGACAAATGTGTATGATATGATGTGCGAATGATAAAAGAAGGTAATTTGTTTTATATTTCTATAGTTACCAATATGAATGCACCATGATTTGATTACACGAGTACACGCTAATTGCTATCTAATAATTAGTAATTGCAATCTAGCAGTGAATTATCTGAAGCGATATTGACAGTGGGCATGCTTTGAAGTGTTAAAACAAGTGGCGTGAACCCATTAAAGGCAGATTACGTGATCGAAGATTACTGGAGAATGACAAGTGCCTGTAAAAACCAATGCGCCTAAAGTAGATGCAATAAATTGTCGAGCAGCTTTACTCTGTAATGTCGTTTGATTTGTGAAGCCCTGCCTCTGTCAGATAATCAATCAGTCTCGACGCCTTGATAATGTATCAACAAACTGCGTTCCATACGCGAATAACTGAAACGGGCCATGGGCTTCCATGGAGTTACAATTGTACGGAGATTGACCATTTGAGCAAGACTTTTTGATGGCGTGGCGAGCGAAGCGAAATCATCAATTTCACAACTGCTAAAAAAAACACTCGCGCGTTTTTGGTTTGTTTGTTTGTATGTGTGTTAGCGCGCGCTCATACAGACCAAACGCCTGCTTCGATTGCGATGAAATTTTCAGGGTGTCTACACTTGTTCTCAACTTAGACCCCCTGCGTTTTTCAAGAAAATCCTCAATACCACTCCCCTTAAAAGCAGAACAAGAGCAATATTCGAAAATTGGGAAAGTTTGGAAAAGTATGGAAATGTATTTAAAAGTGCGTATTTTTTCCGAATTTTCCGAATTTCGAATATTGCTCTTTGAAACCAAAGAAACCACATCGAAACATCACACCAGCTTTGTTGACTTCAAGATCGTCAGAAATTTTGTCAATTTCGTGCATGCAAGTAATTGAAAGTAAATCCGCGACAGAAATATATCTCAAAGGGTTTTTATTCTATATTGGAGATATATTTCTGTCATATTTTTGCTATCATGACAGCTCGGAGAGAAACAATAAGAAAGGTCAGAATCGTCTACATTTTCAAGTCTTCAGGCGCTCCATGGTTTTCTTCGGCCTTCTGCCTCCACCTTTTTATCTGCTACACCATTGACATCAAGGAAGCTCGAGCTTTAATTTCTCAGCTTCCTTGATGTCAATGAGCTGTACACAAACCACTACGCTCATCTTCAACGCAAAAAAAAAATTGCGTTCGCGAAGCCTAGTTAATGAAATACCTGAGGAATGATAATGATGCTTGATCTTAAAATACGTTTTGAGTAGAAAATTGTTTTCAACCGATGTCCCGATCGGTCAGATATCGTTTTGAATATGATGAAACGAATAACAAGTAATAATATGCTGCGACATTAATTGATCTTGTGATGACAAATGGTGGGTCCCAGTTGTGCCAGTCGTGCCAGTTCGTGCCAGTTCATGCCAGTTCGTGCCAGTTCGTGTCAGTTCGTGCCAGTTCATGCCCGTATGTGCCATTTTGTGCCCGTTTGTGCCAGTTGGTCATTAGCAGCAATTTGAAAGGTATGGGAATGGCGGCCACTCCGCACCTGGCCAGATCGGATCGGATCGGATTGGATTGGAATTGCATTAAAGGGAAGACCTGAATATTAAACTTCCGATGCGAAAGGGAGGGGCAATTCAATTCACGGAGAGACTTTGTCTTTTTAGGCCCTAAGGCAGCATTTTTTAAGTCTACCATCTTTGCTACCAACTACACACATTTTGTTTACAGAACCCACTCTTTGACACCAATTGTAAAGTAAACATTTTGAAGATCCCACTACGGCACCAATTGTAATGTGAACATTCCTCGAACCTCCCATCCTCGGAGACTAGTTGTACCATAGGCTGTACTGCAAACATATTCTAAGATCCACCCCTGTGCAAATGCAGGGGGAATATTTTGCAAATACCGTCGAAATCAAGTGAAATCAAGTGAAATCAAGTGAAATCAATTGAAGTGTGAATGATTTATTTTTTGAACCCTTGGGCACAATAATATGTGGCGCGATGTTACAACAATGGTCGAAGATTTTAAAAAAGTAATTTACTTTTTCAGTGTGTTTGAACAATATCGTACACATTCATGTATAATATCTAGGACATGTCTTGGAAATTACTCCTGTCCGGTTCGTGCGCCAAAAGTTGGAGAATATGGACCTCCATCAAAAGCTCTTCCTACAGCCATTACTTGCTTTGTCTTGACTCTTGACGATCATCCGAATGTGAGAACACAGTGCCATGCTGCATGCAGCCTCCGGTAGTGAAAATATTGCAGATGTACTCACATCAGACGTACTCGTCGCCACGGAGCTGCTCGGCCCCGGCGAGATCACATCTGAACTGGCCCGAAGAAAGGGCGCAGCGCCCAAAAGGGGGGCGCTGTGGACATCTGAAGGGCCGCCCCGGTGCACTGGGGGTCGACTCGCTTGCCCCTGACCGCTCAAGTGAGCGCCAACTGTCGCACATTGCGAAGACGATTGGAATGAATCGCTCAAATACTGGCGAACTTGACTCTTCTGTTTCTGGATCACGTGGTAGCGCGTCGGATTCTCTAGACTTGTGCGTACCTGGAATGATAAATCAGATTGATTGATTTGTTTTGCTTCTGGGAAGCCACGCAAGTTCGAAAGTCTCTTCAGATTTGCCTGGCGTGGAAGGGGATTTGAAAGGCAAGCGGATGTTCGTGGCCTTTTTGCTGGAATGGTACCAGCGTTTTCTTGGAATGGTTGGCAATCAAGGAAAACTGAAAAGTGAAAACTATATGCGCCAGGATGGCCGATCATCAGGAATCAGGATCGAACCAGACCTTCCTAATTGAAGGCGGACGCGCTCTCTCTGTGCGTCACCGATCACGGTATCGAGTGGTTGACGAGTGACTGACAAGTGATTGACAAGTGATTGACAAGTGACTGCTTCAGTGATAGACGAGGTTGGTTGTTGATGGTTGGTACTTGGATGAATACATCATTGCTGCTCTTTCTGTCCAGATTTTGGTCCTGCCTGGGCTTGGGGACCGAGGCCAGAGGTTCGATCATGCCGAAGGGCTCGCACTGATATGTCATGCCAGAATCTTGCTCGCGGAAAATGACCACGTATGTGGTAAAAACGCGGGCCGTTTTCTTGGTCCAACTCACTGGCAAAATCTCAACGCACGTACTTGCAACACTTGAGGGGGCACGTCGACGCCGATGCTCTGAATGTTGACAGGTACGTTTTGGGCAGCGGACGGCACTTGCTGTTGTTGCGAGCGCTCCTGCTGTTTCTTCTCAGCCTCGCGACGTTCATGCTCCTGGTTCTGCTCTCGCATCAACTGGAGCCGGAGATGCGTACGCGATGTCGGCACGGCGCTTTTGAACGTTGGAGGGCTGGACAAAGAAATGGACGGATTGTCAAAGCATTCTGTAGTGTTTGGTTAGTTCTTGATAGCCAGTTCGGTGATGGAATAGTGTACCTATAGCTGGGTTTCACCGGAGGAGACGTATTTTACCCGGCTTGCCCCTCCAATATTTTCCTCCTAGCGCGCAGCCAAAAGGCCGAGGGTTCGATAGTTATGCGAGGAATGACATGCGAATGGAAATTAGCAAAATTCAACGACCTGCGATAACAGACAACTCGTCTTCTCGGGTTGAACCTGACTATAGATTATGTTTTGTCCTACAAAATTACACAGACATGGACTGCGTGAATCTTGTGGGTAAAAATACCTACACACAGCACTGTTTTCAACCAAAACCTACAACAATAAAAAGTGCTGGCCCTTTATCACGGAAATCTTTCCCACACACATTTTTGCCCATGAATGCCTATTATAGGACGTTTGAAATTTGTTTCAAGAGAGTATACAGTCACCCTAGACGAATCAACAAAAATGATTACTATATTAGCGCATTCGCAACCAAATGAACGTGGCATGGTACGAGCATAGAGTAATGAAACCTAGGTTTTACTCTATGCTACGAGCATTGTCATTAGGGATTGCCTTGTCAGCTTCCGTTCCCCCGGACATCGTTCCCTTCGAATCAAAACCGGACGTACTCAAGTATATTATTATTATAACAGCAACCAGCATTGTTGCGGTAACAATGCCAAATCGTTTCGAAGCAGTTGACACACTAGCTATAAACATGGCTACAAATGGACATGGACTGTCTACAAGGAAAAAACGTTCTGAGAGAATCGATCGATGAAAAAGAAACGAGATGCGATGAGATGAGAAGAGAAGATTGTTCGCCTGCTATCGTCTTTAAATAGATCCATTTATAGTGGCGTGGGACAGAAAATATTGCCCATAGGGGATGTTTCTTTGCACCCCACCCCATATAAATGAAAACCAATTGGAGATCGTTACTCTATAATGCAATGGTCACCAGCAGAATCACAATTCTAAAACATGTTTAGTCAAAAGGACGAATATCAGTTACAAAATTTATGTCGGTCTGCGAAACGAGGCCAAAACGAAGACTGTGAGAAATTCTTGTCTGATAATGAATTGAAATATTTCCAACCATTCGGCGGTATTTGACACGAACTGATTAACTCTTTCCACACGTGTCTGCTAGCACGTTCATTGCCAATATGATAGGAGTTGTCATAAAAGTGACCGTTACTAGCTGGCTATAATATATCGTGTTCACCTGTGTAAGTGGTAGTTCACAAACATATTATTTTTCGCCCCTATGTAATTTTTCCCATGCCGGCTATTCGGATAAGGCGACAGGCTTTGAAATGAATTAGTGTTCCTTTCACAAATTTATGTCCACGAGACAATTTTTACGTGCTTTATACTAATGAGTTAATTAGTGAAAAAATCCCCAAGAAAAACTTGAATGCTAAACAGTGTGGTCTGCAATACCGACTCTACCAACAACACGTCAGTGCAAATGTTTGCTAGTATTTTGTTCAGCAAGATTGTCGATTCTTGCCGGCAAGTCAAGACATTATTAAAAGAATGTAATGCCTGCACAAAATTATTACGATGATAACTCGCACTTACATAAATACCATGTAAAAAATCTTTTCTCACAGCATTCAAGTGGCATTATCTTATCTTGATTATAATAGTCTAGCGACACTGACAGAAGATTAGAATTATTTTAAATGATACAGCAGCAGACTCTTATTGCGAACGCATACCTAGTTACTGGTACCTACTACCTATACCTACCTGGCCCAAAGTTGGCTTGGGTGAAACACCGTAGCTCGACTGTGTTAGCGGTTAGCACCACGCTTTAATCCTTTTTCAAAGCTATTTTATTAAAAATGACTACAAATACTCCAGGTTTATTGGACGTCTTGCTGCACACACTAATTACAAAAGTACCAGATCAAGTGCAGCTCATCTGGACTGCTGTTGTGAGAACGCCACTGGACTTTAATCATTTCAATAGTCTGAGATCCGGGACAGCACGAGAAGCTGAAGATCCTTCAAGGTATTTCACGGCCTTTGCAAACGAACTATAGAGGAAGTGGCAAGCACGTAGTCGGTCTTCTTAACGACTCTATCATCCACACCCCTTACCACCTACCCCTCATTAGCCGAGCGTGTGAGCTACATGCAAACCAAATGCAATGAACCAGTGAATGAACTTGGAATCAATTTCAGCTACCGACAAAAACCGTTGGTTCAACACACACTCATCATTCCGAATGCACATGAAACGCTCTGGATTTGTATTTTGTAATAATATTGTGCGTTTGATAGAAACGGTGCCAGTGTCTAATCTATGAGTGGTATCGAGAATGCTCTCAGCTCTATAACCGACCAATATGAAATATCTTCCATCGTAAGCAAACATGTTGCGTGGCGTGTTCTAATGCCAGAATGGCACGTCACAAGGAATATGAATACTGGTTCCTATTTTTTCACCTTCACTTAGTAAATCCAGTTAAACCTAGCTAATCACTGACGCAACTGATCGCCATTAAACACTGGATACGCCCACGCAGGCATGTACCTATACCGACCATTCACTATTTAGTCGACCTACTATTATTATTCATCCACTGGCCGGTAATTCTAATAATATAGAAATATTGCGGGTCAATTTTACACATATATCATAATAAAAAGATTCAATTAAAATTCAACAGGTCATCAACTGTAACGAGTCGAGAAAAAACTTTGTCAATTAAACTTTAGCAGAGGTCAAGGATCTGCATTATTAGATCTGATAAAGGCGATCACCACTAATCAACGAATCAATTCAGTCAATATTCATAGCATTGCTGTTTTTTTATTTATTTTTAACTTGGATAGGAATGTTTGGATCTTGCTGCACTTAGTTCGTATAACATACAGATATGTAATAACAAAATTTCATAATTGTGCAAATTATTACAAATGATAACAGCAGCTCGGATGAAATGATGGAGAAAATGCTATCTGATTAATATCTTTACGTCGCAATTGAAGTTTTAATTCAGCTTTTGTATCGATAGCTGTCTTTATCATCACACGTCAACAGTATTCAAATCGAAGTTAAATCGGTCATGACATTCATGAATAATCGAAAACTATTTTCTGTGTATTTCTACATCCACGTAAATTATGAACATGTCGGGTTTAACCTCACCTCTCGATCACGAAAGATCGAGCGTGGAGGCCAGAGGCTGCGCAGCATACTTTTATTTTTAATAGCTCCAGAAAGTGATTGTAATGGAAACGCGGCAGGGCAGGACAGGGCAGGGCAGGGCAATTAAAGACTAAAGTCGACGACAAGTGGGACATGCCTCGTATCGGCCGACGTTGAGCGCTCGCCCGTTCGGAGAATACCCAGAAAAAAACAAGGAAAACAGACTTGCGCGTTTCCGAGCTTTCCTTCAAGAGTCCTTGCCTTCATTACGGCAACTGCCCCGTCAGGTTTACAACTATATCAGAATCAGATAATTACAGGTAAGCGGCGCACGGAAAGAGGTTCTGGATGGCAAAATACAGACACATTAAGCAGCGTCAAAGCCAGCGCAGCGCCAGCATTGCGCCAACGTAGCGCCAAAGTAAGCGCCAGCGTAAGCGCCAACGTAGCGCCAACGTAAGCGCCAGCGTAAGCGCCAGCGTAAGCGCCAGCGTAAGCGCCAACGTAGCGCCAACGTAAGCGCCAGCGTAAGCGCCAACGTAAGCGCCAACGTAGCGCCAACATAGCGCCAACGTAAGCGCCAACGTAGCGCAAACGTAAGCGCCAACGAAGCGCCAACGTAAGCGCCAACGTAGCGCCAACGTAGCGCCAACGTAGCGCCAACGTAGTGCCAACGTAACGCCGACGTAGCCCCGACGTAAGCGCCAATGTAAGCACCAACGTCAACGCCAACGTAGCGCCAACGTAAGCGCCAGCGTAAGCGCCAACGTAAGCGCCAACGTAAGCGCCAACGTAGCGCCAACGTAAGCGCCAGCGCCAGCGCTGGACACATAATTATTTCCTACTACCTATAGCGAAGTCCAGTGTGCTTTTGAAAACCAATGAACTTTCAATGAGCTCAATACGTATAGGCATGTGAAAAAAATGGCAACTATTTATTTGTTTATCTTACATTTGTGCCAAACATATATTTCTAGAGAAAATGATAGGTGTACGTACGTAGCACAATCCCTTTTCGAATAAGTACAGCATGAATCGATAATCAGGGAATATTTCTCAAATTTAACCGGACTCTTAACCCCGGGGGAGGGGGGGGGGGGGGGGGGGGGGGGACTGACGAGTAATAACTCTACGGTCAAATTAACATAATGTATCGACCAAAACATTGGAAGCAATTTGTTTTTAAAAAGTGAGTAAAACGATGTTATTATCAACTCGTTTGAACTGGGCATATCGGGAACAGTCGGGGCATATGGTGACCGGTGGGGGCAACAAGCGTGCGAGTGCACTAGTCGAGTGGCGGACCGACACAAAGATTTGAGCCCCCTAGAAGGCATTTCAATGTACACGCACAGCTGATTGCGGCACGTGCGTATCAACTGCAAGACAGTAGGCACCTGTCGCTTAGAGCTACGCAGTACGCACTGTGTACCGCGCTAGCTAGCTACGTAGTGCCTACTACTTGATTGGGAAGAAATTACTTAATATACTCCATTATTGTTGTGTCTTTTAAGTTTGAGCAAGAAAGCCTAGGGACCCTAAGCACATAAGGGCCTAAGAAGTAAGAAGTGCTATCCGTGCCTAGGGACCCTAAGACTCGCGACGCGAGGAAAACAAGTAACAGGCCGAATGCAACAAGTAGGTGCTCGCTAGAAGTTTGCATAATGAATCGCTAAAGTATGGGATATTATTGTGATCTATCAATATATTGATAGGTCCCAGAACGGTTTTCCTCGTCTTGTTTGTTGAAATCTCAGTGTTTGCTTATGTCATTTCACAACTCACAAGCCGGGAAACCGGAAAAGGAAAACCAGTGCAAGTTATCTGCACGGCATATCCCTTTTTGCTGATTCACATATAACCACGACTGATTTGTATAATTGGATGGTGCGTATTCATATTCGGTACAGATATTATGTCAGATGAGTTTCACATCTCACCGATTCCTTGCCCTAAGGTACGACGGGTGGAGTTTTGTACACTAACAGGCAGCCTCGTGAAAAGTAGAACTTTAGGGATTTGGACCAAAAATTATTAAACATAGGAAAATTTCTTATCGGGGTCGGGGCACTTCGCTATTTGATACATCCTGTACTTGATATTATATATTTATATTATATATTATATTTGATTTTTATATAGATATTATAAAATAACATGTTTTCAAAGACATGTATTACATAGCCGATAAAAAAAGTGAATTGCATCGTGAGAAGCGCAGGGTGACACGTTACAAACGTAGCGACTCGTGTCTCGAGCCGAAGACTCGTGTCTCGAGCCGAAGACTCGTGTCTCGAGCCGAAGAGTCGTGTCTCGAGCCGAAGACTCGTGTCTCGAGCCGAAGAGTCGTGTCTCGAGCCGAAGACTCGTGTCTCGAGCCGAAGACTCGTGTCTCGAGCCGAAGAGTCGTGTCTCGAGCCGAAGAGTCGTGTCTCGAGCCGAAGACTCGTGTCTCGAGCCGAAGAGTCGTGTCTCGAGCCGAAGACTCGTGTCTCGAGCCGAAGACTCGTGTCTCGAGCCGAAGACTCGTGTCTCGAGCCGAAGAGTCGTGTCTCGAGCCGAAGAGTCGTGCCGTGGACACTGGGCACTGGGCACTGGGCACTGGGCACTGGGCACTGGGCACTGGGCACTGGGCACTGGGCACTGGGCGCTGGGTGCTGGACACTGGGCACTGGGCACTGGGCACTGGGCGCTGGACACTGGGCACTGGACACTGGGCACTGGGCACTGGGCACTGGACACTGGGCACTGGGCACTGGGCACTGGGCGCTGGACACTGGGCACTGGGCGCTGGACACTGGGCACTGGGCACTGGGCACTGGACACTGGGCACTGGGCACTGGGCACTGGGCACTGGGCACTGGGCACTGGGCACTGGGCACTGGGCACTGGGCACTGGGCGCTGGACACTGGGCGCTGGACACTGGGCGCTGGACACTGGGCACTGGGCACTGGACACTGGGCACTGGGCACTGGGCGCTGGGCAGTGGGCACTGGGCACTGGGGGCATTTTAGCGATCGAAATCCCCATCTTCTCAAGATAAACAGCGAACATCGCAAACGAATTGATCAGTATCGAATGCAATGCATTACACTTGACAGATCTATGCGGAAGCTTATAGGTGAGCATGTGCTGCGTATGTACCCAGCCGATAGTCGTGGAATCCCCATGAGTGGACGCTCGGGGGCGGGGGCGCCGGAGAGCGGGGGAGGCGACAGCACATCCATCAGACTTGGGTCCATGTCTAGTATCATCTTCAAATCCTCATCGATGCCGATATTCACACGAACGGGAATCATCCCCTCACTGCCTTCAACTGCATTCGGCTTCATGCACTGAGGCACGAGCGAAGTAACACCAGTGGCCACACTCTGGCCATTTTCGCGACAACAAGAGGTTATGTAATCCATCGACAAACACTTTCTCGGAGTAGGATTTACAAAAGAACTAACACCTCTTTGGTTAAAGCTTAAGTTTCCAAAGTCGCTGGGCATGTTCATAATTCTGTCTATCCTCTGGGTGATCTCTTGAAATTCGCCTAATTGATCCGCAGTGGATGCTGTGTATGCTGTGGATGCTGTTGTGTTTCGGGGAGATGGGGCGAGATGGCGCTCCATCGCGCGGGTTCTATGAGACTAACGCAGAATTAGATGCTAAGTCTTGTGTCGAGGTTGCCGGCTATTTTCGCACAGACTTTCAACAAGCCCAGATAGTTGAATTCTGTCCAAGATTTTCTCAATAGAAAACTTAAGAAGTTAGAGAATTTGACACCAATTAGTTTTTTATGTACGCCATGCAGTGTTTATGTTTGAAAGGAGCAGGTGGATGAAACCTCAAATTAAACTGCCAACTTTGTACTTTAGCCCTATATTGCTCAGGGAAGCTGAAACAAAGGAAACATGCACATTTCTTAAAGAGTTGATTAAAGAAAGCTATGGGTTGAGTAGGTCATTTCATTATCAAACTTTAATTAATGACAACGCAATAATTACGCGCTTGACTGGTCAAAAGTGAAATAAAACTAAGCGGAACCAGATTTTTTGTTCACTCAGTGGGAAGCATTTTTATGTCACAATTACAGAAACCATGAATTACCTAATTAATCGAATTTCTAGTTTCATGACTTTTTGCAAGCATGCATACTCAGCGAGCATGCTCATTGGCAGTTGTACTTGATGGTCCCACAATCTAAGAAGTATGTGGGTACCGGAGCACCTAAAGATGGAACCATTGCCTCTTCAACGTTGCTCTTGACAATTCTTCGCCGGGTGCGACTACTGACAACTGACTGCTCAAATAAAAACCTTCATCCGAGTTCATGTTCTGGATTATAACTATGGGTCAACCCACACAATTTTTTTTAACTGCGCACATCTTTCTAAGCCATCAAATTTTTTGAAGATCCGGCCCACTTCACCTAAATTACCATTTATAGAAGCAAGAAGTACCTGGCCATATACTGTCTGTTCATTTGCAACCTGGAGTAATAAACACCAAGTTTATGTACACCGTTTAGTAAATCGATCTTTACCTACGATAAAGTAGGTACCCAACAAGTAAGTACCCACAGATTTAGTTACCTACAATAATAATGAGTTGTGCCGTAAACATGATCAGTCTATATCCACCCAATAGATATTTGTACATACGTAAGGCAGGGTACCCTTTGATGCTTACGACTAGTCGAGCACAGTTGAAAGGATGAACCAATGGTCTGTACTATGTATAAATAAATACTGCTGACAATTCCGTGCAAATTGCAATACATCTAATTGATCACAGAGCAAACCACTCAGGATGGAATCAGAAGAGATATGAGCTGTAGTATTTTTATTATGAATCCTGAATTTGCTGGCAATAGAAAGCAATTTGCACCAATCACAAATAATGTTGGCTCTCTCTCTCTCCACCACTTTTTTTTTCATGTTTTAGTGAAATGAAACCGATATGCTTTTCCAACTAGCACAGAAGTACTTTTTTGTACTATTAATCAATAAAAAAATGTACCTACCTGCCGCTAATTATTATCTAATCAACCATTGCAACTCTGTTAGGATGCACCTGCTCACTCAGTTAAGATCAACGTGCTAAGTATCAGTCAATTTTTGATGCGTACTGTGACAGGCATAGTATGGTGACAGGGTGACAGTTACCTTAGAGCAGACTGGCACATGCCACTGTTGTCAATAAAAAATTGGCGTGAGTACCTTTGTTTCCGGATTTCTGATCTCTGAATCACCTAGACATTAGACAAGACAAAACATACTTACCTTGCTTACCTCGGTGCTAGCTGCTGGCACCGGCATACAACACACTTGAAAATTGAATGTTGTTTCATTATTAGGCATGCTTCGTTGAGTTCTCTTACCTTTCTGGGATTGTTTTAGATTTGAGCTCGTAGAACATGTAATCTTGGCGTGTTATTGAAGAAGAGGTGTCCATAGGATCAACCTGCAGAAGATCATTGTAGTCGAAATCCAAGTCTTCCGCGCTGGCACACAGCTCCGCAATGTCAAAATCCAAATCAATTCCGGATTCGTTCATCATGTCGAGCGTTAGTTTGAAAAAGGCGCCGTAAATATGGACCTAAATGATTAGGCAGACAAAAATGCAACTGCTGTCTGCTTGCCCTTGCATGCAATTGCAAGAGTCTTGATCGTTTAATTAAAGGGCATCATGCAGTTATGTAGGCAAATCCCAAGCACAACAGGATAGTGACGTCATGCTGTATAAATAGAATGTGACTGAACGGGTTTCAATACAAAGCAAACGCAACGTGTTAAAACTTGAATATGAGTGACATAAAACACGAATAAGCCACACGATTATGTAATCAGGTGCGATGTCACCAAGAAAATCGAGCACCAATGTACTTCTAAACGCAGGAAGATATGTTTTTTGATCCACTAACACGTTCACATGTCAATTCACTACCATGGTTTACTTCACATACATTACACACGTTTTGATTTTGACAAAACAAAATAATTGACCGTAGCACTGAGGCCGATCCTGACCTTCTACATTCATAGTATATGTTATAGTTTCTGCCATGCCATCTATCTATGATTGCCAGCGCCTTTCTTATCAGACCGAGACACTACATGATATAGAAGTTTCAAAAACACTCTGTAGGTGGCAGCACTAACGAGGTTTGTGGCAGCTTTAAAGTGAAGCGGCCCATGTTGCCGGTATAATACTGACCCCCGCACCGATGTTAATATATTCATGCAGTGCGCAATACTTTTCAAAATTCGTGTGTCCCCAAAGAAATATAGATTTCTTCATTTTAAAATCTTAAAATTTTCACGTTATCTGGAGGTTATAATAATACTATAAAAGTAACTGTGGTCATTGATCGACTGTTGTTCAATGACCACCCATAGCTCGGAATATTCAGATTTTACGCCTCAATACTGTATGCGGTTCTAATTCCAACAATTCTTATCCGAGGGTTCGGTAGAACCCCAGAGAAGTCCACCCTTTTCCACCCTTTCCCGGCTTTCCCGGCTTTCCCGGAGCGTTTTCCTCGAGCGAGACACCATAATCGCGCTCCTGCTACCGAACCCTATATATTACTGCTCAGAGGATGTCACATGAAAGACACTAACTAAAATGAGGAGGGTTTTATTACGAACAACAATGAATCCAGAGCCACGATGTAGATGAATATTCAGCGCCATCGCTTGTGTGCACAATATTTTCGGTAAATTTCGCACATTTGTGTAATTTAATTTCCTGACGCGAAATCGGCGAATTACACTTTCTATACAAGAGGACGCGTAACGTTCGGCGTTGCCGCGTTCGTACACATATCACTAGACCTAGTACTGTTAGAAGTTGTTCGGTACATCGGAACGCTTTTTTAAAAGCAAGTATATTTTGACAATTGTAACGTGTTGTTAGCTTAAAAACTTGAAAATTTTGACAGAATTTCACAATACGTACAATAAAATTGGTGATGCAATAGCCAATCTGAAACGGCAACACAGGCGACGTTCCTAGCGGTATAAAAGGTCCTTAGATCCCCTAGCGGCAGTGAGGTGAACTTTTAGCAGTTGCCGCTAGGCAACAAGATGTACGGACCTTGTCGGTTTAGAGCGCTTTGCGCCATCTATGGTCACTTCTGAAAACACGTACACGCAAAGCAACGCGATTTGACTGTTCAAATCAGGTGCCAAGTATAGATTACAGAGCAGGAGCGTGCAGTCCATGGAATCAAGGGAATCATTGATTCCCTTTGATTTCATATTAAAATAAAAACATTATCCTTCCAAACGTAATCTTTCTTATGTGCTTCACAAATGAAGTATTACGTAATTATTCGGTGTTATTCAACAATTCATTTTGTGCTCAAGTTTCTTCAATATCAAACTCCGCGCAAAGACATTGCAAGGCATTGGATTGCATACGCGAACGCGTAAAAATCGCAACGCGGCGTGTCAGCACGGATCGAGCCTCGCGAAGGGAAACACTCTTTGAAAGTGCATCATCTGTCCATGCATATAGGCGGCCTGTGCTACAACGAGCCGGCCGCGCGTCAAGAGTCGCTTGCTTGCCCGACATGCAAATACAAGAGAAAAAAGTGCATTCAAAACGCAGTGACGAGGATTTAATGACCAAAATATTGTTAATTTACAATCCCTTGAACAATTACATGTACAGTTTTTAACGATTTTGGTCGAGGTGTAGCCATAAATCGCCTTTTATCATCAAGGGAAACACGTTTCAAGAATGCTTCTCATGCGGTTGTCGGCTCGGGAGACGGTCGGGACTTGGTCGGTGGGCCGACGACGTCCGATTGCCGCTGGCGGGAGATTGAAGTAAAGTTTTAAACGGCTGATTGAAGCGGATTTCTTGCGGCTCCCTTGCTTTGAACGCGAAATTAAAAATCATTGCAGTGGGTTTATTGAAGCTTAGATTCAGGTATTTCGCCAATGATATCTTTTCATTACGGAAATGACTTACACCCCCCCCCCCCCCCACCCTTATCAACGTCGAATTTTTTCGCCTGATTGATTCCCTGTGAGATTTTTCCACGGCACGCAACTGTTACAGAGACATAAGTCGGAAAATGTCGGAAAATGTCAGAAAATACCGGATAATAGCCGTAAAAGTGTAGAAATAGGTCGGGATAGGGCTTAACAAATTTTTATTGAAAAAAATCGTATAAATGAAGTGAATGCTACTTTTATGAGCTAAAGGGCGGTTTTTAGGGGGAGGCCGAGGAGGCCAGGATTCCCTAACACTTTACAGACGTTATATTTATTTCTCCAATTGCTACTAAGGCACGCAAGGTAGGCCGCCTGCCCTGCGTGGTGCGCGACTTTCAACTTTATGCACTCGGAACGGAGACCCCCGCTCGTTGCTTGCTATGCACGCAGTGCGAGTGCGCCTGAGCTTCAAGGCCACGATTCCTTGCAGTCCCGTCTAGAATAGCATTGCAACAAGACACGGCCGGCGATCACCAGCATATTACTAAGAGTTTCACAAGCACCGCAAGGCATACGAGACGTTGTATTATCAAACTGTGATTTTGACAATTGCATTTTGAAAATTCTGTCTATGCGAGAAAGGTTGAAATGATGCACACAATGAAATAATGACCAAAATCCACGTGCATATGGCATCGCAGCCAGTCGCTTGCAGATAAATGCAGTTATTTTTTCTGCCTGGGGAGGTGGGAAGGGGGGTCATTCAATAAGTGATCGGGCCTCCCCAATTTCTTTCATCACGAGCCGCCGCTGGAGCTTAATGTTAATTAAAGCTAAGCCTGCTAGCGGCAACCCAGTAAATATGTTTAGATGGACATAATCCACCCTTAAAACGTGTTGTTACGCTTAGGCACAACGGCCACCTCCGAAAATGTAGCTATGACCTATGACCAGGAAGACGGTGTAGTTATTAGGAATAGGAAAATTCGTGATTTAAAAATCGCAATCAGTTGGCATGAGTACATTCATAGAGTATTAATCGGAAAACGTCGTAAAATGTCGGGAAATGGCCGAAAAAGTGTATAGCTGGGTCGGGATAGAGCTGAAAAATTCTTGAAAATTTTCGTAAATAAACGCGAAAAGTTTATTTTACGTTGCTGGATCTTTGAAAAAAATTAAGGAAATAAAAACAAGTTTTATGAGCTTAATTGATGAGCGTAGCGAGCGAAGCAAAATCATCAATATCACTACTGCTAAAAAAAACACTTGTGTGTGTTTGTTTCTTTGTTTGTATGTGTGTTTGCGCGCGCTCTACGGACCAAACGCCTGCGTCGATTGCGATGAAATTTTCAGGGTGTCTACTTTTGTTCTCCCTGCGTTTTTCAAGAAAATCCTCAATGCCCCTCCCCCTCAAGGCAGAAAAAAGAGCAATATTTGAAAATTCGGAAAGTTTGGAAACGTACGGAAATTTATTTACAAGTGCATATTTCTTCCCAACTTTCCCAATTGCGAATATTGCTCTTCGAAACCATCGAAACCATCGAAACCACATCGAAACATCACGGCCGGCTGTTTACGACGTTCCGCATTCAACTTATCTCCTACAAACAGCTACTCTCTTCTTCAACGCGAAAACTTTGGCAGCGTTTCCTAGTAACTCACAATTTACTACAGCTATTGCATATTTCAGCGCATTACCAGTCGTGTTATCATTTAAATCAACGTTCATGGCACCACAGAGTAAGATGTGCTTGTCTTTAGTATCTACCCTTTATAATAATACAACGATCTTTCCTAAAAATACATTCATATTCGAATTTGGTGGTCGCTAACACGCTATTAATACAACTTTCAAGGGAACTGTAAATTTAATAGCACATATTTCTAATTCACCTTCTTCTGCTCTTCGGTTAATTTCATTTCTATTTACATACTTGAAGTTTGCATCTACATTTACATATATTGCTGAACCACCACCTTTCGTGGCTTCTCTATACGGAACAAGAAAGCAGGCATCAAGTTTGTTATCCTTACAAAATCCTGAAGCGCCTTTGGTAGCCAGTGTTCAGTGATGCAAAGAATATGAAATAGGTCCACCAAGTTCCATCTCAGGTTTATCTATTTTATTTGTTGACATTCTTACGTTTAAATGTAATAACGTGAAACGCTATCCTGACCTATCTTTGAGTTATTACCTCTTCCATTTTACTTTCTCAATGTTACCGATTCTTCTGTATTATTATGTATTGTATCTTCACATTCTTCTGTCTTCTCTTCTTTCGTATCTTGCGTCCTGAGTTACTTCTCTCGCTGCTATGCTGTGTTATTCTCTTTTAAAAGTGCTTCGTCAATCTTTTCAACAATTGCTACCCTAATAGTTGTCCACCTTCACGATTCAGGTGTAAACTGTATTTTGGTTGTTTGCTATGTGTAATCCTGGAATTCGGATCGTAAATATTGCACCTCGTTCATCACACAACCACTTAACACCGTCGTTGAGCTTGTCTATGATACCTTCGTATTTATCACTTCTATATGCCAACCCCCCAATTACCCACTTTGAGTTCGGCCACTTCTCCTTCACTGCGTCGATAAGTTCGTCGATTTCAGCCACTAGATGCACTTTTGATCTCCATTTTGTATTATTTGTGCCTGCATTGATAACGATAACCTCCGGCTTACTTTTGTTCTCAGTTATCAATCGCAGCTGATTTGCTTGTTCATTCACATGCATTCCTGGGTAGATACACTTCGACGTCACAACCGTCTCGTTTACACAGTTCCGCTGCTCCCCGAATCATCGAGTCACCTAACACCTTCACTTCACCCTGTCGGTATTTTAGTGCAGAAGACTCAACACTACTCTCTTCATTTACAATTTTTTTCACGATATAAGCTTTCTATCAAATTCGTTTCTGACCTCGATCTTCTCCTAGTGATCATATTTCTTACTTCTCCGTGTTCTCCCTCATCTCGTACTGCTTCAACATGCAAGGCTTCTCCGACGCTTTTATTTCCCCTTCTCTCTTCCCTGGCATGCTTGGTGCTCATCCGCGATACGTAAGGTTTAGACCAGACGTCGTGGTTTCTCTGTTCACCTGTGCGTCTGGCTATACTATTCGATAACGGTGATTAAATTTCATGAACCATTTTTTGCACTGACATCTGGCCTTCCCTTTGTATTTCGTCATCAAATTGGTCCACGTCCCTCTCGATAAAGTTCACATCTTTCTTTATTACAATGATTACAGTAAATGAACCGCTAACTATAATGCTCGCGTTTTAAAACTAAATTAATGGGTCAGCGAAATTGGATACACGAAAATGAAAGGAAATCCACTTACGGCTATGCCAAAAGAAATGAAATCAAATATCAAAAAACCAAAATCCTTATTTTGGTAACAAAAACAATAGAAGTCCACATAGCCCAATCACAAGTGCAACAAGAAAAACTGTGCGCACTCACCTTTCTAACAACAAGACGTTAAAATGCATTGAAATGTAAGTTTACTGACCAACGAAGCCCAACAGTAACTTCGAATACGCTTGCCACCCACTTACAAAACTAAGCTATAATTCTAGATGACTACATACAATTGCATACTTTCGAAAACTCTAACATGTCAACGAAACACATAAGTAACTTTAAATGAACTAACACCCTTCAGCCATGACTTCGTTGATTTTACAAGGCATACTGAATTCCCCACGCACATAAACTTCATACTAATTTTAACTTGCTGCCCCCTCTACACACACAACCAATTATCTACACCACATTTCATCGAAGGAAACTACAGAAAACACCCCGATACACATCAAGTGTACTTCACACTTCCTTCAATTTAATCCATTACTTTCTTCCCAAATGTAAATGGAAATTTCACAATGCTTGACAATTCTATACAATGTTACACTTTCTTACAATATTTGCGCATTTTAATTATTAACGAATCAGTAAAATCAACGAAGTCATGGCTGAAGGGTGTTAGTTCATTTAAAGTTACTTATGTGTTTCGTTGACATGTTAGAGTTTTCGAAAGTATGCAATTGTATTTAGTAATCTAGAATTATAGCTTAGTTTTGTAAGTGGGTGGCAAGCGTATTCGTAGTTACTGTTGGGCTTCGTTGGTCAGTAAACTTACATTTCAATGCATTTTAACGTCTTGTTGTTAGAAAGGTGAGTGCGTACAGTTTTTCTTGTTGTACTTATGATTGGGCTATGTGGACTTCTATTGTTTTTGTTACCAAAATAAGGATTTTGGTTTTTTGATATTTTTGAAATATACTTCCTCAGTGATGACTTGAGAAGGAATCAGTCCCGGCCCCTCAGGCGGGGGGGGGGGGGGGGGGGGGGGGGGGGGAGTAGGCACTCCCGGGCCTCGATGTTAGCGTGCCTCGGCGGCCGGTTCGACCGCCGCTGGCCCAGCCCGAAGCCTCTGCACGGGTCGGTACATTTTTGGAGCTTGGGACAACTTTCGGACCTTGGTCTTGGACGTCTCCAGTACATTATATCTAGATAAAGATTACGATAATTTGTTATCCAGATAACAGAAAAAGATAACAGTATCAACATTATCTAGATTAAAGATGAAGATGGCAAAAATTTATCTAGATAATCCAAAAAGATCAAAGATAATCGAAGATATTCGAATCACTGTCTTTTATGTTGTATTTTTTTGCGCGCACTACAGACAAAACGCCTAAACGGATTTAGATAAAAATGTATAGGGGACCTACCTTGGTACTCAACTTCGACCCTTTGCGTTTTTGTAAAAGATCGGTTCAGAAATGTTTTCACAAATCAATTTTTACAGATTTTTTTATTTTTTCAAATTTTGAAATCTCTATCGAAGTCAAAGTTCCAAACATATCTTCACAAAAATTTGTAAACATGTTGACCTTGTAGATATTGATCATGCCTGCAAATAATAGGTTGGTGGGACTTTTCGATTGGGTTTTATTAGCATTTTTGTGTGTTTTTTGGTACTTTTTAACGCCTGAATCAATTTCCTTCGTTACCCTGGTGAGTGGTGACCAAGATTTAATGACTTCAAGTTTGTCCAAGGCAAAGATTTGACAGATTTCAGAAAATATTCAATTTCGTTCATGGAAGTTATTGAAAGTAAATCTACGTCAGAAATCTATCTCCAATATAATTAGCACCGTGCTACTTCCTGCACTTCCTGCACTCTTCCAAATAAAAAACGAGCAATCAAAGAGGACCACCTCATTCTGACCAGGCTGTGCTCGACGGCGTCAGGGACATATACAGACGGCGGCGGCAGGGGTAGATCCAAGGGGGGGGGGGGGGGGGGCGATGGGGGCTATCGCCCCGCCCCCTAAGAATCATAAATATCAAAATTCAAAAATGTCTTTCACACCTTCTCCTAGGAAGAGCTTCGTAAATTTTCGATGGGTTCTTATAGCCAATGTCTTGACCACCCACAGCCAGCTTTGTCAGTGACAATCCGTCATCTTGTCAGTAACATTGAGAGCCTTTCACTAGTACTGTTGGTGGTAACAGGGCAGTCGTATTGCACCAGATCGCTGCCCAATATCACGTGATATTACCGGAGTGTCATTCTTCTAAAACCATTGCAGAGATACTGGTCGGAGAGTTTCATGATGGATAATGCAATGGGTTCGAAAATATAAAGAAAGTCAATTGCCCACCAGTGCTATAGACACACCGACACATATCGTGCATGTGATCGGGAAATGTTCCCTACAATACATGCACTGCTGCAAATTTTGTGTACCCTCCCAGCAAGCGTGGCAAGTGCCGAGCGCAGTTTTTCAGCATTAAGGAGACTGAAAACGTGGTTGCATAGTAAAATGAGTGAAGAAATATTAACAGGATTAGCTCTCCTCAATATGCATAGAGATGTCCCAGTCGACTAGAACAGAGTCATCGAGAGATATTCAAAGAGCAAGAAAAGAAAATTAGATTTTGTTCTGTATTTTATTTATTTATTTTATTTATTTATTATTTAAGTCTTGGGAATCCCAATGTTGAATACATGTTCAACGGAACGTACAGACTATAAACTAAATCTAAATTATTTATAGTTTATGGTAATAATAATTAATAATATGATGAAACATAATAAAAAGATGAACATAATAAGGACAAAACATATTAGTGAAAGCTTAAACTATGTATAAAGATAATATGTAGATTTGACTAACAGCATAAAAAACATTTGACTAATATTGACTAACATTTGACTAACATTTGATTAACAGCATAAAAGCATAAAGTTGGTTCCGTCCATTCATGATCTTGCGAACCATTACCCTCAGCTGTTCATAATCAGATTAGACTACACATGAAATATAAATTTGAAATAGAGACAAATATTATTAGTTCGTTTAATGGCGAAAATGGGTAAGCTGTATGGTCACATTATTATAATTACGACGTTGATTACATACTAAGTGAAAACGAGTTAATAAAACATTGGTAATATGAAAACGGACATTATCTGTTCTATAAATAATTAAAAAGTATCCTTATTTTTATTGCCACAAAGAGAACATCAATATTATAAATCATGATTTTTGTTTCTGCCTTGAAGAAAAAATATGGGTCCCCGCGTTGACACAACCATCACTTCCCGTTCCCGAGAGACTCATCCCATTGCAATAAACCATGCTTTTAGTTTCGTTAGCGACTCCGGAAAATTTCCCCCCCCCCTAGAAATGAGTCTAGGTCAGCCCCTGGACGGCGGTGGTAGAGGACAATGTGACGGGGAAATTCATTTGAAAACCGTTTTTTTAAGATAATAATTGTGTTATCTTAGAAAAATCGTAAAGATGACGAATTTTTTTATCTAGATAAAGATAAAAGATTATGGTTGCTCAAATTATCTATATAAGATAAAAGATAACGAAAATTATCTAGATAAGTCACAACTCTGCCGATAAATCGTCCAAGTCGCGTTAGTGCGTTTTGCACCTTGAACTCCGACGGGTTGTGTCCGCTGTTGAAGCATAATAATATGCTACCCAGTGGCCAGTGTTGGGACTAGATAATTTTTTTTTCATCTAGATAAAGATAAGGATATGGGCAAAATTTTATATAGATAAGATAATAGATGAAAAAATCAATCTAGATAATTTCCTTTGGATAATAGATAATTTTTAAAATTGGGAATATAATATTGGAAAATTACGTTGGATTGTTGCGAAATTCCAAAAGTCACATTAGTGACTGATAATATTATGTTACACCTACCTAACAGTACAACGTGAGCTCTTGGAATCGGATTCCCAATTCCCGAATCATTACTCTCAAGATTAGACATGTTTGAAACTTTTTATTGGGATGGCAATGGTTTTGGAAATTAATGACAATCAGAATGACAATGTAAAAAATCGGAATGAAATTGGCTAAAATTATCTATTATCTCTTTTCTAAAATATGGAGTTTAGATAAAGGTTTTTTTAAATGTAGATAAAGATAAATATGACAGTGCACAATATTATCTACATAAAGACAATAGATTTAAAAATTTGTCTAGATAATTATCTAGATAATTTTATCTAGACACGTCACAACACTGCCAGTGGCTGACGAAATTGTCTCTCTCCGATTATCAGTGATCTCATGTCTTAGCCGTTGCTGCAATAATTAGTATGATGTTTGACTTTGATGTACGTAACTCCTTTCAAGGGATCTTGAAAGTTAACTTGTATCATACTGAGAGGAATAACAGTCTGTTAAACATGTTATATATAAAATAATTCATGATAGCCAATTATCCCCTGTATTTCGGAGTGGCAGGTGTGGTAGAGCTTGTTCGATCTGTGATCCGTTGGCGACGTTTCGATCCCAGCCCTAGTCGGTTTTTGGAACCAGATTTGATTGCTCCCGGAAATCAAAATCCGAGCTGCAATCGCCCTAAAAGCCAATATATGAACTAATGCAAAGTTGATTCCATGTCAATTTTATGACAGAGTGCTGCTGGTTCTATCATATTATTTGTCAGAACTCACTTAAAAGTGTTCATAACATCAGACGTCATCCGTCGGTTTGGTGCCTTGGTACATTCGTAACCTGGTACGCCCAAAAACTGCTGGTGTGTAAGAGGCCGAGGCACCCGCGAAGGACGGCGCAGTGCGGAGTCGGGCCTCCTCGCAATAGGGACGGCCGGTTTGCTGAGAGCTCTGTGGATGGCGGAAGTGGTGCAGGACTACCGAGTGTCCTGTCTGTAATCTGTTCGGTATTTGCTCTTCAGGCTCCAGTCCCCAAATAGGTAATATTACCCTCCTTTCAACAATTTCCAATGTTTATTTGTATATTTCCAACTGCATGGCACTAATTTCTTTCACATGTTGTTATTGCCGAATAAAAGCTAAATCCAAAATAAATTGACCTAGTATGTTATCAACCTTTTGTAACCGACAAGTCGTCGGTGGGCGTCGGTGGGCGACTCGAAGGGCGCGTACGCAGCAAGGATCGAAAGGACGCGGTCCTCGGCGACTCATCGAGAAAGTCACCCATTGGCCCTGGTGGCAGGGTTCCCGGGCAGGAGTCCTACCCTCTAGTCAAGGTATCCCTCGGTGCCCTTGGGAGCGAGACTAAAAGCATGGCAGGCGTGTAGTGAACATTGCCTACTTCCAGGCGGTGCGTTTCTTGGACGAGGCCTTTGGTGAGACTAGGGTGTGTCCGTGTGAGATAGACTGTTCCGCAGTGCAGCAACGTAGAATAGTTTGCCTTTGGTATGAGCAGGGTGTATCCCTGTAAGATAGACTGTTCCGCAGTGCAGCAACGTAGAATAGTTTGCCTTTGGTATGAGCAGGGTGTATCTCTGTAAGATAGACTGTTCCGCAGTGCAGCAACGTAGAATAGTTTGCCTTTGGTATGAGCAGGGTGTATCTCTGTAAGATAGACTGTTCCGCAGTGCAGCTACGTAGAATAGTTTGCCTTTGGTATCAGGGTGTATCTCTGTAAGATAGACTGTTCCGCAGTGCAGCAACGTAGAATAGTTTGCCTTTGGTATGAGCAGGGTGTATCTCTGTAAGATAGACTGTTCCGCAGTGCAGCTACGTAGAATAGTTTGCCTTTGGTATGAGCAGGGTGTATCTCTGTAAGATAGACTGTTCCGCAGTGCAGCTACGTAGAATAGTTTGCCTTTGGTATGAGCAGGGTGTATCTCTGTAAGATAGACTGTTCCGCAGTGCAGCTACGTAGAATTGTTTGCCTTTGGTATGAATAGGGTGTATCCCTGTAAGATAGACTGTTCCGCAGTGAAGCTACGTAGAATAGTTTGCCTTTGGTATGAGCAGGGTGTATCCCTGTAAGATAGACTGTTCCGCAGTGCAGCTACGTAGAATAGTTTGCCTTTGGTATGAATAGGGTGTATCCCTGTAAGATAGACTATCCCGCAGTGCTGATACGTAGAATAAGTTGTCTTTGGTATGACATGGGTGTATCCCTGTAAGATAGACTATCCCGCAGTGCAGATACGTAGAATAAGTTGTCTTTGGTATGACAAGGGTGTATCCCTGTAAGACAGACTATCCCGCAGTGCAACTACGTAGCATATTATTATGGGTTTCCTTTGGTATGACTAGTTTGTATCCCTGTGAGATAGACTGTCCCGCAGTGCAGCTACGTAGCAAAGGTTTCCTTCGGTATATGCAGGCCGACACTGCTTGATATGTAAACAAACTTGAGATATGCCTTCTCCTGCACACTTAATCCTTTTCTGCGCATTGTTCGTTTCTTCAATATAAAGAGTGGTGCAGAGGATAAGTAATCTTAATTTATTTGAAAATGCATTTGGGGATTGGTAATGATCTAAAATCAATCCTGACCAAAAATGTTTATTTTGCCTTTAAATACAATAAAGTTTTTCTTTAAATGTCAAACATATCTTTGAATTACTTGCCAATTTTTCTGACTTTTAATTGCAAATATTCTGTGTGCAGTAACTTTTCGTATTGGTATTTTATTAGTCCTTGTTATAGTAATTTAATTTCTTTTGGGGTGGTTAATTTAATTAATGGAGTAGGTTCGTTTCATTCTTAAGTACTTGAGTTGATATTCAGCCGTTGGGTAGACCACGTAATTGGACCGCCATAGCACTGACAGTGACAGGGACAGGAGTGGTGTGCCGAATGGCTAGTGTGGGGGGGGGGGGGGGGGGACCAAACGTCAGATTGTCTAGTAGAGTTAGCACTCTGCCCCTTTACTGGTCAAAGCCAGTGTGTGAGTGTATGTGTGGATATCAATTATGAAGTCTTTTGGGATCAAAATTCTATAAATTAAGAAACAAAATATTCAATTGCACATATTTTGTGGTCACGAGATTTCGAATTTATTTTGTCGATAATATTTTATCGCCCTTAACTTACACCAGCGCATTGAACTGTATAATCAGTCTCAATAAGAACGATGGTCATTGAATTTGACTATTTCAAAGTGGTGTCAATGTTGAACAAGTCATGCCTAAAAGGGCAGAAAAGGAAAAGATTGACGTTCCCAAAGTATAAAATTAATACATGAATCCCATCAGAAACGATAGCTCACTGACGCCATGAGCGCAATAAAGTCGATGTAGTTCTAAGGTTCGTGACTCGAAAATGTCAAATGATGCATTAAACGCATAAACTGTGAATCGTGCGAAGACCCAACACGCACTGCTGTCTTTAAATGTCGGTAAGCTCGATTTCATCTTGAGAATGGGAGGGTTTTGTATGCGTTCAGTTTCTTTCTTCTCTACATCATGCGATTAGCGAGTGAGCCAAAAGTCTCATTAAGTGGTTTCACGTCAAGGTCATTGTTTCTTCAAGGTCGTGGTTTTCGGATTTGGAACCATATTTGTTTCTCATTATGCAATGGAGTCTAGAAGGAATATATCATAGAGAAATAACTATTGAGTGCTTGTTCACCCTGAATATGTACCTTAAAAAAAACATAATAAATAGTCCCATGCGTCTGCAGCTACCTGTGACTGTGAGTCATCGGGATTGAGGTGGTACCATCAGCCACCAAATAATGGAGCGAAGGCCACGCTTTGCGGAGGGAAACTTTTCCTGGGGTAATTCGTTAATTACCTAGCGCGGCCACTTGGTGGTGCTACGGAGGTATTATATAATACGACCACTGGTTTTATATAACCCGGACCTAGAGTGGCCATTTGGTGGTGCTACGGAGGTATTATATAATACGACCACTGGTTTTATATAACCCGGACCTAGAGTGGCCATTTGGTGGTGCTACGGAGGTATTATATAATACGACCACTGGTTTTATATAACCCGGACCTTGAGTGGCCATTTGGTGGTGCTACGGAGGTATTATATAATACGACCACTGGTTTTATATAACCCGGACCTAGAGTGGCCATTTGGTGGTGCTACGGAGGTATTATATCATACGACCACTGGTTTTATATAACCCGGACCTAGAGTGGCGCTTGTGAACGTAGCGCCGGTGCTATGGTGGTGCCAGGAGATATAATAATATATGATTATATTATTTTAGTATTGTACAAAAATAAATGAATACCTACCTACACAATTTATCAACTTTTAAATTTCTAGTTTATGGGGAACTTACTTCGTCCAATGGGCTATTTCCACAACGTCGGTTAAAACCCCTCTAAACGGTCCTTTAAGGCCGACTTTGACTGGCCTATTCATTTTCTATGAAAAACTGATTTCTTCAATAATTTTAATGGAGAATTTGGAGTTCTCTCGAAGAAAAATGCAAATTCAACTTTTAGTTCCGTGGTGATAACATTAAGGAATATTTGGTGACCTGAAAACACTTACATGTTGTTTCTGGAACTACTTTATCTAATTCCCCAACTTTTGGGGCTCAAATAATGGACGAGGGTTTAGCCAGGGAATTAATAATGACATTTACAAAATAAAATATCTTTTACTTGTCAAAACAGTGCCTTCTAGTATCACTGCCACTTTGAAATCAAAATTCAAGTATTTTTTGTGACCTGTCTCAAAATTCTCCTTTGAACTTTTCAAAAAGCCAAATTAGTGACTTTCAAGGCACCGTCTAAACGGGCATTAGACGCCCGTTTAGGCGCACTTTGGTGAAATGGCCCTGAGCGTGGTGTTCTTCCGACTGCATTTACAGCCGTCGCCACAATTGCCCAGCATGTATTTTTTTTTTTCTTGTTGGTCAACGACGACGAGAAGCCGGCATTTAATACATTCCAATAAACTTTTACGGTGTTTACTAAAGCCAGAATCTCTTTGTAAGAATAAGCCGCCTTTTTCTGACGTTTTGACTCCATATTCGAAAAGGCTTCTCGTTCAAACGTATTTCGCTCCATAATTGAGCCAATCAGAGCGCGGGCTATCATTTCGACCAATCACGTTGCCTCAAAGTCAATGAATCTCGTGCTAGCATAACCCTCGCGTAGCACGACCGCGCTAGGTCGGGTCGGGGTTCTTGCTTGGTGCTGAGGTAGTGCTGTGGTGGTATTATGTAGCACGGTGCTAGCGTGCATAGCAACGTGCTACAAATGGCCAGTCCAGGTAAGGCCCCTTATACTATTGCTAAGTACAACTTTTTTTGGTAGAGACCATCTCTTTTCTTTTGCGACAAGATCAATTATTTTTCGTTGGAAGTGATGCTCATAGTGCGAATTGATATGGAACTATTTCAAAGCAACTTTAAATGTACCAAATACCAACATTACAAAGAACCGGATATCTAAGCTGCGCTGTAATACAAAAAGCTTATTCCAACGATCTAGAAACTGGCACTAATTAATACTACTTATTATTCTGGCATTTGTTGAAGAGTTAAGCGTGTTTGCAAAATAACTTTCCCATCGTATTGGTAGCAAACTGGCAGTTATCATAGAAAACCTCCATGTCAAAGTTCAAATACTTTTAAAACGCCTTCACTAATAGACATACTTTTATCGGCGCTCCTTGGCGAGAAGCCACCGCTAGTTTCATCCAACATTGCACTACACGCTATATTTGTGATAAGAAAGACTGCGATATGATAAATACTTGATGCGAGGCTACTCAACTGATCAGTCTGACAAGAGTGCGACTCGGAAATTGTTGTCATTGCCTTTGCTTGGAGAAGCGTTGTCCTTTTTTGAGTTCGTCGCCATTGTGTTGTTTGCTCGGCCAAGATGCGAATAGCCGTGATAGGAGCCGGCGCCGCGGGGTTGGCGGCTGTAAGACACAGCGTCGCGACGCCTGGCAAGCACACCTGTATCGTGTTCGAACAGTCGAGCCAGGTAGGGGGCACCTGGGTGTACACTGAGAAGACAGGCGACGATGAGTTCGGGTACCCGCTTCATACCAGCATGTATAAAAGTCTAAGGTATTGATGGGTTTCATGATCAAATATCAGTGTTTTGTCATATGTGTTTGCTATTTTCATATTTGATTTGATTTCTAGAACAAATTTGCCGAAGGAAGTAATGGGCTATCCAGACTTCCAGGTTCAGGACGACGAAAGATCGTATCTTCCTGCGAAAGGAATTCTAGATTTCTTGAATAGTTACGCAGATCATTTCGATATAAGGCAACACATCAAGGTAAAATTTGATAGATTTCGCTATGACAATATGAATTTAACAGAAAATGCTTTTGTTAATCACAATATTTTTGTCGATGCAGTTTCACCATTACGTGAAGAGTGTGGACCCAAACGGAGATGCTTGGGACGTTACTGTGGTGGATGTACGGAGTAAAAACGAAGAGAAATATGTATTTGATGCAGTTATGGTATGTAATGGGTATGTATCACCAATTTCCCACCTATAGCCTTACTATATATTTGATTTTCTGAACGTTCCATGTACAAAAAACGTATGAAAAACAAAAATAAAAGTATGCACCATACACCACCAGACTTATAACATATCTACGTCTCCCCAACGCACCACTTTCTCTAACAAGAAAGTATTAAGTTGCTGAATACGTTCGCTGCAGAGCAACAACAACAAAAAATAGCGAACTTCTCATGCGTTTCTTATTGTTGCTCGCGTTTGTCACAGCCATTACTCCACACCGTACATAGCGGACCTGCCCGGAGCTGACAGATTCCAGGGGGAGCAGCTCCACTGCCACGACTACAGAATTCCGGAGAGATTCCAGGGCAAAAGGGTGGTTGTGATTGGGGCAGGTCCATCCGGCATGGACCTCACCCTCGAACTCGCATCCACGGCATCACAGGCGAGTGATCGACTCGGAAATAATAGCAAGTCGTTCTCGGTTGCAATTCACTTGTTATGTAACTTGAGAGAACGTGCGTCTCGCTTCTGGGCGAGAGAATATAACGATGTTATTTTTAATGTATTTATAAAATATATTTTGTTCGAAAAGTTTAAATTGGTCACGGCATACTAGAAGAAATGTATCGTTTTGTGTATGTGATCATAGATAACGGAGATTTATCGATGCGTTTTATGACTTTATTTAGTACTTTAAAGTCAAGGTGTCAACATGATATGGAGTATTGAAAGAGATTTTTATAGGTCAAGTATCTCGTAGATTTACTGCAGATTTCTGTTCCTAACTAGATTTTTTTTTCTTTAACGCAATTTCCGAATGTGTATTGCATTTGAAAATGACACAGAAACGTCAATTTCTTGCTTGGGTTCGGTATCGAAATGATCGATCGCATGATAACGTGTCTGTCCCATTTCTATCAATCTTTTAGCGTATCTTGATCAAATCGTATTCAAGATAAACTCTGAAGTGAATTTGTTGTAGTTACTTGATCTAGTACGAGATAATTTGCTAACAATTAAATAATAAAACCACATTATCGCATTGACGGATTGAAGAACAAAACAATGTTTTTGTCATCTTCCTGCCAAATGCATCTGTTGTTGTGATTGGTGTATCGATCTTTAGTAGTAATTTGGGATAAAATGTGAGAGCCATAAAATGATACCCTGTTGATTAAAAAGAAACATTTTTTTTAGGTGATCATGAGTCATCACTTAAAAGATGAGATCAACACAAAGTTCCCGAAAAACGTTCTACAGAAGCCCGATGTAGAGGCAATTGCTGAAACGTCAGTTACTTTCCAAGATGGCTCTGTGTTTGAAGTGGACGTAATTTTCTACTGCACTGGTAAAATTGCATTCTTGATATTCAATTACTTGATCCCAGTCTTAAATGGTTGAACACGAAATCACGAGCACACCTTATACAGATGATACTCCTATAACTCCTTGAGTTGCTCTGGATTATTTTCCAATAAAGAATTTACAATTAATATAAAGGTAAACTAATACGCAGTGCTAGTAACACATCTGTCATTGTAACAAAAAGATTTATCAGTACACCACAACACAACAAAAATAGCAAGGCTTTGTTGTATTCATGCACAACTATTCAAGCCCATTTCATTTATTGTAAAGATTCTCTTTCTTTTTCGCTCCATAAATTTGCTCGTGACGAAACTAATCTTTTAATCTTAAGCACACAATGGTTTTTATTCTTGCAGGATACAAGTACAGTTTTCCATTTTTGACTGAAAAATGCAAAGTAGTAGTTGAGGACAATTTCGTGCAGCCACTTTACAAGCACATGATAAATATCGAGTACCCAACCCTTTGCTTCATCGGTCTGCCTTTCTACGTCTGTGCCTTCTCTATGTTCGATCTGCAGGTAAGTTACAAAGTAATGCCGAATAATACCGGGTTATACGCTATGAACTTCGCGTACGCACATTTGGCAGGTACCACCGGGACAAAGTTGACGTGCCCGCCATCACTTCTGCTCCATTGGGACAGTATGAGACGCTGAGAACGAGGAGGAAATTAATTCGCTGGATCCACTGAAATACGTCTTGTGTAATTTAGGTGAGATTCTTCTTGAAGACATTAGAAGGCTCGAAGCGGCCGGCACAGGAAGCGATGCGTCGGGATGCGGAACAGGAGATGGATCGGAGGCTGGCAGCAGGGATGAGCTACAAGCAAGCACACATGATGGGTCCACTGCAAGGGGATTACTACGCCGAGCTGGCAAAGCTGGCTGACATTACACCATTGCCTCCTGTTTTGACGAAGCTCCACAATGACAGTAGCCAAAGATTCCTAGATGACCTGGTGCACTACAGAGATGATATTTATAAAATTGTTGACGATAATACATTCGTTCAAGTGAAATAATTTTGAATATGTCTATTAATACGCGAAACAATGTAATTTTTCGAGTTTTAGGGTTTGAAAAGCTTTTAAAATAGTTTTTATTTGTATTGTAAGTAGATTGCTTGTGTTTTAGCTTAGTGGTTGTTTTGTGTTTGCATTCCAATATTTACAATTGAAATGAACCTTGTTTTGTTGGGGCAGGGCGACTGGGAAGTTAAAAAGGAAATAACTCGACGTGAAGGTCCAAGACGCAAGCAATTTCCTCGTCTGGGAAATTGAGACGCTAAAAGTGCGCAGCTCATTTAGAGCTCATTTCGAAAGCATTCTCCATAAAAAAATATGTTCTTTATTTGAGGCAAGAGGTAACTAATTTAAAACTGAAAAGTTTCCGTTGAGCCATTAATTTAGAAGTTAAACTTTCTTGTATATGCATGGTGAACTAAGTGCATTATTATAAGAAAAATGAGAAAACACGATAGAGCCATTTCATTCTTATAAAGTGAAACTATAACATCATAAGATTAGCGATTTGATCTTTGCTTCTCATATAAAGTTGGGTATGAGAGCGGACATACTAATTGGCAATATCTCTGGTCCCTGAAACTATCTAAACACACTATGCAGTTAGCGTCACGCGAAGTGGTTGGTGGAAATGTGGATAACTTTTCTTGTCGCAATTTGCTTGAGTCGATTTTAAACCATATTCTGCGCATTTAGGAAACCTGACCGTGTTTCCTCGCTCGCTTTACCCTAGGGGTAGGCAGGTGGTAGGTACTCCAATAATGCCGCTGGGTTCCCGTACGTGCACGTACGTGCAGGCGACCACCAGAAATGGCAAGTATTTGGATCACACCGGTAGATTATATTCCTAGTGTTAAAATACAATAAAGACATAAGAAAAATTCATTATATTAAAAACGATAGAATTTTTGATATCAAACACCAAGAAGCAATTTATTTTTAATAACGTCGTTAAAAGATTCGTCATGGCAGGCTAGTACCATCCCATGGCGCTAGCTTGCGGAGCGCAGCGATATACATGCACACCATCTGAAAAGAGCAGGTCACGTGCGAGCCAAGTTATCTCGGGTAGGAGATATTTTGGGATGTTCTCGGTTACTAGGAATTGGGACGTCAAGCCGCAGGCAGCATCCGTGGTCCGTGTCGATAGTCACAAGCTTTTCATCTCCGAGGTGAGTTAGCCACACCACGGGGAACGGGAGGGTTGAGGGTAGCGGGTGAGAGAATGTGCATCGAGTGTGCACAAGAACACCCTCATTTATTACCGGTGACCCGGTTTCGATCGATAATTAGAGATTAAAGGAAATCCAAATGTCAATTACGAGTTACCTACTCCTGGAAAGTTTCATTTGTAAAGAGTTCACACTTTTAGTCAAATACTTTCATTCCAACAATAAAAATATTCAATGTTGACGAAGACGAAAGTTTGAAGGGAAAATCACCTTCATAGTGTCGTTCTCAGTGTTATTTTGTAAGGAATGCTTTGCGAATAATCTTAATTAAAACTTGAGAAAACTCCTTGAATGCCCGTTTCTCTCATTACTTGGGGAACTTTATTAAGCTCGCTTCAAATAATCAACACGGCTGGTGTATGTGTAATTGGAATTAGGCATTATAGAAATTTGTAACAAAGACGCGTTTTAGCAAGTGATATGTAAATTGCACTAGTCCTGGACCTTAGCAGACGGGCAGTTTTTGCCGGCTGCGAAAAAACCCTGCAGCTGGCCAGCAAAGTTGGGAGATTTGGAATTCACGCACGTTTTCAGCGTATAGAACCAGTAAGTGCAAGTTGCTGTTAGTTGGAGCCAGGGTGCTCGCTGTGCGAGTTATTCACTGAAAAAACTTGACGCCATGGAAGAAAATTGAAAATTGAACATGTTCCTAGAAATTAATTAGAGTAGACTCGTTGTCGGTGACACACTTTTCCGTGCTTTCCGTCCAGTCGTGCGTTTCTTTTCTGTGTGTAACCTACCCATGCTTATCACCAAGAACAGCGTGGCTAACCGACAAGCAAAGCGTGGGCGGGGGGCGGGGGGCGGGGGGGGGGGGAGGGCAAATTGCTTGAAGCCAGCCAGTTTGATAAGCTGGGAAGCCGTCGAATCGAAGCTCTCAACTAGATCATAGATGAGCAGTGTACAGAGAACAATGCAAACAATTGACTGGCGCCTGGCGCCTGGTGCTGAGCTCATTGCAGCTAACATTTGAAGTTGGTGTTCGACGTTCGGGGCTCTTGGCGCTCTCGGACGCGAAGCATGGATTTGTTTGTGCGCTGATAAAGCAAATGAGCACCGCTATCAAACAGAAATGATAAACTTCGTTGTTTGTGCGCTGATAAAGCAAATGAGCACCGCTAGCAAACAGAAATGATAAACTTCGTTGTTTGTGTTTCGTAATAATGACGATACAAAATTGTGGTAGCATTTTTCAAGCGTATAATATAACTAGTTGGTTAATTAAATGTAGCGTGTCTGTTAACAGGACTTCCATGTGCTTGCAAATGTGCTAACCTATCGATTTTCTTTCAGCAAACAAAGAAGATTATAACGGAAGCAAGACGACCCCGAATAAAGACACAGGAAAAAAACGCACGCACACAACAAAGCATACTTGAACGATGTCTGACTTTGATCAAATTTTCAATACAGTATTAGAATTTCTGAGAAGTCAAGAGCGAAAAGACGAGCTCTTGACTAAATTTTCCAAATTACCAACGGACAGAGAAAAGGTTGAAGCTGTTTTAGCTCTTCATCAGTTGCACGCCTTGACTGTAGGCAACTGTTACTACACGAAAGACGCCCGGCAAGCGGAGAACACTAGGTTATTGGGTGATTCATCGGCGCTAAAGGGAGATCAAGAGAGTGCGCTGTCAATGTACTCGAAGGCCCTTCGATTATCCCCTCAGAGGAGTCAAACCTTGGCGCAGTGCTACCTCGCACGATGCACATTATTACACGAACGGGGGTTTTATGGTCCGGCACTAGAAGATGCCAAGAGCGTGATTCAGATGGGAGATGGGGACCTGCTCTCCCCAGAAAGCACGATCAAGCTCCTGAACATAGCAGGCTCCTGCCACCAGCAAAGGTGCGAATGGAAAGATGCGACAAAAATCTACCAACAGGCTTTGCAGCTGCTTCGCCAATCAAATATCGACAACGAGAGGAAAGCTGTTTTTACTGTTGAGATTATTAAAAATATCAAGATGGTAAAACAACATGAAAATAAGAAGGTGAATTTGTTTTGTGTTCGCACAACTTACTCGATAGTCAAAGCTTTCCTCTATGCGATTAATAGTGAAGGTGATGAAGTATGCGTGGACATCATAATTGACGTATATTTTAGTTAGATATCTTAAGCTTTATTTTTAACTCATAGTCTGGCAAAGAGAAAGCGAGCCTCCCTACATTAAGCTCCGGAGGAAACACAAGGGTTCCTTCTTGCTCCGCTGCCGTCTCGATGGCTTATTCTCCAGAGAAGGGGCGCCATATGCTGGCCAATGAAGACATCGACATCGGTGAGTATTGACGTGTTTATACTGCTCTACTCAAGTAAATCAAATTGTCTTTCTGTTCAAACTTTCATTCTCTTGTTTGATTGGCAGGAAGTGTTTTGATAGTCGAAGAGCCATATGCATGGTCTCTTTCTCCTGACGCGATGGTCGACCATTGTGCCCACTGTTGCTGCTTTGTAATCGCACCTATTCCTTGCAACGAGTGTGCCTTGGTGAGTATCATTGGCAATCTATCACTTATCGGCGCTAGCAGTCGCTACGAATGGGCAGGCAGTCCTTGTTCGAACAGAGCAGACCAACATTAATAACGCTATACATGGAGGAGTAAGCCGATGACATTATTTGTGTTTGAGCTTATCACATGATTCATTGATAATTTTAGGTCGGCTATTGCAGCAGTTCGTGTCGAAATGCATCGTGGAAAGCCTACCACCGACTCGAATGTCATGTGCTGAATCACTTGCTGGCCTCCGCTCAACTGACCATCATGGCTTCGGTGGTGTATCGAATAATTGTCACTGCCGCCTTTAGCATGCAAGATGACTCTTCGCCTTCGGGTACGCTGGCCAAGAACTTTTCTCAGCTACACGAAGGCAGTGGGCCAAAAAATCAAGAAAAAGACGAAAGCGCATTTCTAAGTAATGATTACAAATCCGTATTTAATCAAATAACAAATTCATCGTCGAGGAGCGGAGGGGATATGCTTAAGAGGGCGATAAGTGCAGTATTCTTAGTTCGTTGCTTATTGAAAGTTTTGCCAGAAATTGGAGACGAATCGACATTAGTAACGGCCATGTACAGACACCTTCAAAGTTGCTCGTGTAATGCCTATCAAATCAACGAGTTACGAGTGCCGGATGGCAACATTCGGTTAGCTGAAAGCACGGAGTTGGGGGGAGCGGTCTACCCGACGATTAGTCTATGCAATCATAGCTGCAACCCCAACATTAGCCGACATTCCCACGGGAAAGTGTGTGTTGTTCGAGCTCTTAGACCAATTCGCAGGAACGAAGAGCTTCTGGATAACTATGGTCCACATTTCCTTTCACACTCTCTCGATGAGCGCCGTGAAATTTTGAAATCACAATATTCTTTCACGTGCACGTGCGAACCATGCAGTCAGGGGTGGGCTACAGCGGATATTCTTCAAACCAGAGACGCGCAGTACAAATGCAGACACTGCAATACAAACTTAGGATACAAGCTGCCTGAAATTTGTACGCAGTGTAGAGGGAAATCCGATTCGAAGAACACCATTAAAAAACTTGACGCAATGTCCAAAAAATACAAAATAGCCTTAGAGAGCCTTATTTGTGGGCGAACAGAAGAGTGTTTAGAGATCTGTATCAAATATGCAGCATTACTAGAGAGCGTTGTGGTGCAACCAAACATCGATTTGGTTCGTTGCCAACAAACCATCAGCCAATGCTGGAGCCTAATGGCCAACGTACACGGCCGACAGACCATCTCTGATCATTCGTAAGTCTTGAAACTTTCATCCCCAACGGAAGTTAAATAATAGGTCATCCAGCTTTTCAGTTGGGGTCGATCTAGTGTCAGGATTAATGCTACAAACCATACGTTAGGTCTTGACATATCTCAAACAATTCATTTTTGTGATGAAGTAAAAATATTGAGGGTTCTGATTTTGTTCACAATGGCGAAATTGAATCAAAACTTTTCTCCCTGCCTATATCACAGCATTCTTTTCGCCCCCGCAAGGGTCAGGCCCAGCACGCGATACCATTATCAACATCTCTACTGTTGTTTGCGTTGCAGAGGAGTCCGTGTAGATAATATTATCACATATATTATGTTTCACTACCGACCATAGTGACCATTTCACATGGCACATAGGAAAAAACGATGATAAATCATGTAAATGCATTAAAATTCTGTTTGAGATTCTTGCAATCGCGTCGCTTGATTCAAAATTACGCCTGAATAAAATATCTTGAATGGCAATCTCTTTAAGGCCTTTGTCTATTTTGTACCCAATTATACTTGAATTTGTCTGTACAAGTTTACATAGCACTGTTCATATCATGCAATGTTTATCGGTTTGTTTAGGAATTGGTTGTTCGAATTTCGAGTGAATAATAACGTCTGTTTCCAAAAAAACTATTTCAAACTGGGATTTTAACGTTCAATCAAAAGTCTCACTGGTTTCCCGACGTTTCGTAACATATGATATAGTTACTTTATCAAGGGTGATAGCTCGACTGACGTTAAAAACGTGAACAAAAGAACCAGTAGCTGTTGTTCTTTAATCTAGGCGTCCTAAATTCTAATGATCCTGACCAAGTCCAAAAAAAATCAAAAAAATGAATTTTACCCACCTATATTTCAAAAACCATCCAAAATCCCAATGAAAGACGACCTCAAAAAAATTTTTTTTTCAAAATCAACATTTAATTTGATGAAAAAGTCAATTATTCGTGATCTTCATTTTATACTAACTAATCTTATCAAATGTGATGTTTCTTATTTTGTTTTTTCTCATATCACATGGATAAGATTAGTTAGTATAAAACGTCAGTCGAGTGATCACCCTTGATAAAGTAACTTTAGCATAATATATGTTACGGGTAACCAGTGTGACAAATCCCAGTTAGAAAGTTTTTTTTCAAAACTAGTGCTAAAGATTTATGAATAGTAGACAAGAGTCTAAGAAATTTGATAACTTCTGTTTCCACACAGTATATTGTCAGATAGCAATCTGTTTGGTGTATTGGGATTTGTTTCTTACCTCACGGCGATTCAGCCAAAATACCTGTCAGATATCATCAACCAATCAATTAATCCACCAATTCACAAATCAATTAATTCACCAATCAATTACAATCAATGATTAAAATCGCAAATTGTTACAATTCGACGCTTGCTAACTACAAAATTTTCAAAAATGTCTCCTCATCAAAGATAATATCAACTGCAAGGAATAATTTCTGGACCCCATGCAATACACAATTCAAAGTTAGCTGCGATTGCTTTTCTTTGCAAATTGAACTGCATAAGAGCATGCCTTAGAAAAAAATGTATAATGCATTAAATGAATGTCTTATTCACAAAAAGAAAATCGAGTTTATTTTTTGTTCATTATATTACAATTTTTAGTGTTTTTGTCTAAATGCAGATATCATCTATTTCTATTCTCGACATATTATGCACATACACACACTTATATTCTGATATTGACATTATTATACTCTCGTTGTAAAAGACGTTGGTAGGTAGTTTACCTAGATGATAATATACCATAAATATTACCTATTTATATATTTATTCTATATGTGCATAATTTATTCACAAGGGTTGAATAGTTTACTTATTAATAACTACAATATGTATAGTCATAAAGTTATGCACAAAGAGTTGACTTTGACTAATATGCTTCGTAAAAAGACTTATTTCTAGGAGCTTCTTTACCTTGATTCATTTCTTGGTCCATAATTTTGTCACATTCTACATTGTTTTTCTGGGGCGTAAGTTAGGGTCACACATTACAAAAGAGTGAAAAATGAACAGCTAGTTGCTTTGTTATTTCAGCGCAAGAAAAAATGTATTGGCAAAGCAACACCAAAAGCCTCGCTAAAAAGAACCCGATTTAAAAACTGTGCAGACCCGCAAGTAGTTTCTTCCACCTCGATGCTGGTGAGTTCGGCAATGGGTCTTCGGGCCCTTGGGCAAAACAAACAAACGTATGTCCTCACTGAATCGACGTTATTAAAGATAGAATTACCTCGGTAGCTTACATGATGCAACATACTAAAAGTATTCATACAAAACAAGTCCAGTCTTCGCGTTGTTTTAAAGAAGCATATTTGTTTAGCCTATGAGGCTATGTTCAAGCAGTCTAAGCATATAACTAAAATTTGGCACTATTATCGCGTACGACATCAAATTAACTCAATAACACAATCACTAAATACCGCCAGATAGCAGGACTGCCGACAACAAAGTGTAACATAAGAACACAAAGCATAGACATTTTATCTGATTGACATGGTTAACAATAAAAATAATTAAGTATACATAAGTTATTGTAAGGTGTATTATAATAATATCTATCACAGCAAAGACGTTTGAAATTCCATCACATATCATATATTATATATAATGAAACATTCCTTTTCTCTCTGACTCTCGAAAAGGTATGTTTCGAACCAAGGTAGCACCAAGCAATAACTGAAAATTATATACTTGCTTTTGATGTAATTAGTATGTACAAAAATAAATAAGTTACCATTGTGTGATAAGGGAGGTGAATGTTCTGTTCATCTCCAGACCAGAAAGAGGCTAATTGCAATCAGCAGAGGAACCTGCCCCGAATTGCGACATCTGACGCAAGCAGCGTGGTTCAGTCGCGACGACTCGTGCACTCCCACGCTGCTGTAAGTTTTTCTCTTATCACTCTCCTCCGTTTCCACTACATTCTCCCCTTCTTCTTCCTCCTCTCCTTCTAGCACTAGATCATCGTGTCCCCCTTCTCCCAGCTTCTTCCTGTGTTTTGGTTTTTTCCACCGGTTGTTGGGACATGCATCCCGTACCTGGTAGACTTTCGTGATATTGGGATAAAACGCCTCAACATTTTCCAATCCCTGGAAAAAAACCGTATGAAAATTGAAGCAGATCGTCGTGATAGACTCCAGCATCAACGTTTGGCGGCGACGCCACGGAACTATATGAACCATCACAAAACTGCAAACATCTCACGAAAGAGGGTAAAAGAGGCTAGCTAGGTGACATATATTACTTACCGGTAATTGTTTTGGCTCCTTGCCCCAACAAAGGGGTTTGAAACTACCCTTATGCGTTGCATCCTGAAAGCTCTGGAAGTTATGTTTCCAGTCGTATGAGACCAGCCGCATTTCCAGAGTCATATCCGATAACTCGGGAGGCAACTTGATCTTTACTGAGCGCGAATCTCTTGAGGAAAAGAAAAGAATAAGAGTTTTTTTACTGGACGTTATTGAAATAAATCACAAGTTTGCCGAGCATTTTGTCACTTACGGCCATAGCTCCTGAATGCCAAGCGAGTGCAGGACTGTGGGCAGCGAAGGGAGGCTGTGGCACAGCGACAAGTTGATCCTCGGGTAATACATGCCGTACACAAGACACTTTTCCTCCCGCGTAGTCAGCCCTCCCAGGGTGATCGTAGTGCGTTCCTCGCTGTCGTAGACGCACTCTGCGATCAGGTGGTCTCCCTACAAGCCAGATCGTTAAAATAGCACATTTCTGTGTACGCTTATCCAACATTTAGTCAAGCACGAATGAAGAGCAGTGAGTGAGTGCTGAAAAAAGTAACTAGCACTTGGAAAATCTTCGAAAATGCATGAACATCAGTGAAAGTTGTTTTACAGCGGACGATAAAATATATGCAGTGAGTATAAGAATGAGTGGAAAAAGCAACCGTTTTATAGAGAAAATAATAATTCAATTGTCGAGGGCGTTTCTTTTTTAAAGCACGAACATTTAAGTTCGTCTAGTTACAATGTTTTTAGTGCATAAGCCTTTAAGGCAACTCTAGCCATTAGAATATTGAGAGTATTCATCTTTGTTTGCGGCATATGCATATACGACACGACAAAGACAAAACCAAATTTCCAGCGAAATAATCTAGCGCACGATCTACGCAGACACGACGAACCTCTTAATTTTCACAAGTTCCTTAAAACTTCAAGTCCTGAAGCACCAATATTCACTCAAATATTCACAGCAAAATATTTAGCAAAATCGTATTTAAAATGTATTATGCAAATGAAAGACTGTCGTGACTTTGTTTTGGAATTTGCCCGTATATGAAACTAGTGCGTATCGACGCTAGCTGGTAATTTAGTCGAATGGCAAATCATGTGCCGCGTTTCGGTTTGTTAGAATGTACCGCATTCTTGACATGAGCACTTCTTAAATGACTATAAGTATGAATCGCGATAGTAATCGGCCGTTCGTTGCCTGGTTCGCTACGTTTTCAACTCCCCCCTATAGCTGTTGGTGTCAACCAGTAAAACATGATATCATTTTTCTCTGTCTCTACTACGGAAATATCATTATTAAGATACGATCATAATTAAAATCTCGAGAAGCATTACCTATATTATCACATTTTAATTATCTGGTAAAGAACGCTTTTCCAGCAAATTACAAACTGTAATGATACATTTTCTTCGGTCGAAAGAAATGAAATATAAATACTTGAAAGTCGAAACTAGTCCCTGATTATTATATCTTCCTGCTGCAGGGTTATTTATTACAGTTCAACTTCCAATGTCGGAAACTTTCCGTATCTCTCGCTCATGAGCTGGCAACGGCCCTTCTAGCCCCCCCCCCCCCCCCCCTGCCTAACATTCGGCAAGAAATACACCGATATACAAGTTGAAAAAGTTTATACATTTCGCGTAGCAACAAGATAAAAAGCGTATAACCTAACGGTGGCTGGACGGCGGGACGCAGTGCAGAAAACGACAACTGTGGACTGGGCAGATTGACCCCGGACCCCGGACCCCGGACGCGTATTTCCGAACGCTAACTGAGCCCAGGGACGGATCCCTGAACTCAGTGAGGGAACGGAGGCACAGTTCGCGCTCCGAACCCTAACCGAATTCAGGGATTCCTCGATGCGCGGCAAAGACAAACGCTGCTCTCGGCGAACTGTTTGAGCTGCTGCAGATCAAGTCATGGCCCATCCCATACTCTGAATTTTTGCACAATGTAATTAAATTAGACGACTGGAAACACTTTCGGTTACATACTAAAATAAAAAATAAAATAAACCCTGGGACATTGATTATGTTATCCAGTTTATTGCAAATGTATCTATCTAGACCTTTCATTGCAAAAGAACGCACAGTTTATATTTTACCATGTAAAATTGTTATTGTTGTTATTATTGTTATCTCTGTGAGAACTGAAATATAAAATATGTGAAATATTAATTATATTATATTATAATAATATTAATATGAAATATGAAATATTGATAATAAATTATGTTAACAGCATTATAACAAAGTAAAGCAAGCAAAGCAAGTACAAGTAAACGAAGGAAAAAACGTGGCCTAATGGCCTTTTCCATGAGACTTTGCGTTGGGCTGGTTAGCGGCAACATTGACATTGAGACACCTCTTCTTTTTTCCCTTCGAAGCGCTCTTGCCTGATGGTCGTCCAGATTGGATGCGTTTGGCGCCGCTGGTCATTCCTGGACGGTGCGTTCGCCGCGAGATGGCAGTAGGCTGCACCCTAATTCGCTTGCCTGTACTACGATGAGCGCTAAGGCTTGCAAAAAATTCCAGAGCCTGAGCTGGAGTGGTGATTTTCCCCAATTTGCTGACCATTGAGTTGACCAATTTTGAGGCGTACGCACTCGGACTAGAAGCCGCCAAGCTCGCTACTCTTTCAAAGCCGGCGACAAGCTCATCTGTATGCACTGGCTCGACAACAGTGATGTCTGGCTCTGTATAATCCATCTGTTCTTGCGCATTGTTTTGATTGATTTCGCTTGCTTCTCTGGATTCATTTTCATTTCCATCCATACTTTGAAAAAAAGTCGCGTCCACAGTGCCCAGCGCAACCTTGGCTAACGTCACCTTGTCCTCGAAGGTTAACATAGGGTTGCTCCTCAAATTTAACATAGTTTCACTTTGAAGGTGCACTGCACACAAATGTTTGCAAAAACTTCCTCCCTGACCAGCGATGCAGCTACATATTTCTAATTCTGTGTCTACGGTGTATAGCATATATAAGTCTTCAGATGAACATACGATAAAGATATTTTCACCGTTGTTTTCGACGACTAGGTTCTTCGCTTTTTGGCAAAAACGTTGGTAGTGCAATTCAGGTTTTGTCATGCGAGAACTCGCATACTTCACTAATCTTCTTGTGTGATACTTCTCAAGAACGTTGGCTACGAAATCAACTAACGCGACAGCATTGAAAGCCTTACACCGCTCGAGGACGACGTCTTTAAAAATTCTAATCGAAGATTCAACTAGATTATTTGTGTTGTGTCCCCTGGTGATGAGTGGCGCGATGGGACAAGCACCACTCGTCGTTGCGCGCCCACAAATCTTGAAAGTGATTCACAAACTGGGGGTACAACTCTGCAACCTCGTTATTTTCGCATAAATCGAGCATTAATTCTTCACATGATGTCTTGTCTGTGGCAAACATCACCCCGCGGAAAAGCATCATCAGCGCTTTTCGATGGTGCAACGCAATAGCGTGCTTGGAGTCCCAAAGCCAGCGCCACATCGCTTGGCACACGTGGAAAATGCACAACAGGAGGGTGGCGGAGGGGAAGACGGCGTGCAAGGCACTCCTCTCTGCAGCGCTGTCGTCGGTCATGACAACGCCTGGTTCGCCCTTTCCTCCGAATCCGCTGGGCCCTATCACTTCCTTTAACATGTTGAACGCATGCGTGTAGTTTTCTGCAGTTTGCAACTGGTGAATCACACAGCCGAGAGGAATCCCTCCTACCTTGGTAACTCCAAAGACAAATGTCACGCAGTGACCTTGCTGGTCACAAGACCCGCTGCTGTCGACAAACACAATTTCTCCCGAGGAGTGCAGAGAGTGGGCCCTTTTCATAATCGGGGTGACGATTGCAATTGCGAAGGGATTTTCGGATACAATAACATCGATGCCGTTTTCTTTATAGGTGTTTTGTTTCGAGTCGATAATTTCTTTCGCGGATAGACATGTCCTCTCTCCAAAGTTGTCTGCCCTATAAATAAATAAAAGTTTGTAGGTACTTTGAAGCTCCTAAATTTATGGATCGCTAATCGCGATATTTTTTTTGTAGTTTTATTTTATCTAAAGCGAGTGTATTCCTGATAAGAAGAATGTGTTCTATATACTTCTGGGAATGCAAGTGGCATTTATTATTAAATAATAGTTGTTTGAAATCTAGTGCTTTACATATTATGGACAATACACAAGTGTAAGACATAGAATAAAGGTATAGCATGTTCGCGCGCATAAATAATAATATCTTGATCAATAACACCGAATGGATCTGAATGGCTTTTAAAACGACTTGTGCGATGTTCAAAGACTGATATTATTTTACAATATTTTGCAGGACCAATAAAAAATAATGACAGGAATATTAGCGTGCCTCGTAAATAAAGCACGGATTTAATATTTTATTTTCTCAATGGATTCGAAGAATACGCTGTAAGTTGTAAGTTTCCCAGACTAAACATTTCGACAGGCGCCGTCATCGGTCTAAGCGCATGCACTTCAATAACCAGCTGTAAACAAAGTCTTCAAATGAATGAAAAGTCTTACCTCCATGTGTCATATAGATGGTAAATCTGCCGTTCTGTGGGATTTGATTGGGCGTCGGCCAAAAGTTTGACCAAGTTGGTGGAGTCATCAGCTGATGCGAGTAGTTCAACCTCGTGCAATTGCTTGGCTGCGGCTGGTGACATTCCTTGGCTGAAGTCTTGAGTGAATGTCGTTCTCATCGCGTCCGTCGTCCTCAGGAAGCTGTAGGCTTCGGCCACGTGAACCCTATGGCTGTGATTGCTCTTTACCTGAAAGTGTGACAGCGATAATAGGTTTATAATTAATTGCAATGACGAAAATTAGCAAAGCATCTCCCATTAGAGCGATGGAATTTCATTCTAAAGTGATTCAAGTATATAGGTAGTCAAAGAAAATATCGAATATCGAATACACGATGACATATTAATATGAATCGCTTTTCACATTGGACTATGTTCCATAAATTAAAATAATACACCCACCTTGATGACAGCGTTGAGATTTTTTCTCATGAACGGGTCATTTCTCGAACTCTTTTTCACAAGAATGTCAATTGATGCACAACATTCTTTGTTTCTTGCTCTGGGTTTAGAGCTGTCAATTGCCAACCATTTGTTTTTCTTCGAGTGCTGGCATATGTATGTCTTCCGATAATCCCATCTCTCTAGATTGGGGAATGTCTTTGACACAATCAAAGATGTTTTTGTCGCGAGAGAAAAGGCAAGTACCCACTTATCACACTGCTGGCTATAAGTCAATGTAGAATCATTTAGTGGCACTCGAGCAACAACATTAAAACTTGAGTCTGCGGTAACCGAAATATTCTGACAAATTGTATCGGAACTAACTTCTTTAAATATTGCCTCTACTTTATCGGTATCCATTACAGTAAATTATTTCTACTCTGATTAATTTACGCACACGCTTCGCCATAGGCTGACATGACACTCCAGAGCGCGACACGACCCGAGGCGAATTATGCCGAGACTTTGCGAGGGAATCCCTGAATTCAGTGAGGGTTCGGAGCGCGAACTACAACTCCGTTCCCTCACTGAGTTCGGGGATCCGTCCCTGGGCTCAGTTAGCGTTCGGAAATACGCACCCCGGACCCCGGGCCCCGATCGCTGCCACAATTTATGCTTCCAGAAATAAACGGTTATAATGACACACTAACGACTCAGCGGCCAGTGGTCACTTACCGGTAACACTCTCGCCGGCTTCGCCAGTTGTCTGTTTTCCTGGTAGTTGAAGTCGTAGTTATTGTCGATGGCGATCGGGGACAACTCTTCTCCGTCGCGTATTTGCCGCAGTCGAATTTTCCTGCCGATCAGGTGAGTGTGGAGGGCGATGCCGAATATGTTGATGCCCTTGGGCGGAAATGTTTGTCTGGTGCAATCCGCTATGCAATGTCCTTCGGACACCACCTGGGGCTGGCCAGGAGGGATGATGTGCCTCCAATTCGGGTCCAGACCCACTGAGAGGACGCCGGCGTCGTGCTGGCGAAGTGTCTTCGTGTAGAAGATGCGGATTCCCGAGCTGTCCACGAGATCGATGAGTTGCATGCCAGGGTTGTTGTAGTGCGTCTCGAGCATGTAGTACGAGCCAGGGTCCAGGGGGTAGCCGGCCTCAGGGGGGAAGCTAAAACCCTGAATACCAACAGAACAGATTATGAATGTTTTAAAATGAAAGTTTAAAAAAGCGATTTTATTCTAGATTTCTATCTTTTCCATCTCTTCCTTCCACTCATCTGCTCCTGTCATGCGGCCCTGCACCCTTTCGGCTCCCGGAAATGTTTTAATTCGAAGACATCAAGACATCCTACTCAGCATTTATCTAGAGATAAATAGGAAGCGTGGTCGTTGGAGAGGAAAGGATTTTTTAGAGCTTTTTTTGAGTCAGCCATGAGCACCATTAACTCGGTTCTGAGAATGGAGGTGCCATACGAACAAGGTATGAGCTATAGGCTGGAGCACGATCAATTTTTACTTCCCCGTTTAATGTTCACATGGTGTTGTCATGCCTTCCCGCAACACTGTTTATGATTTGCACCAGACCGCGCAGCCAAATGATATGCCACTATACAAAGTTTCATGTATTTTATCACGTACGCCTTTTTAATGCCATGACCAACTGGGTCAGCTGAGGCGGCTTTAGAATATGGCCTAAACTTGATTACAAAAAGTCAGGTGATTCAAATCAGGGTGGTATAAAACAAAAGGCTATTTTATTATATAGATGTGGTATGCTGAATTAAAACGGGAAATGCATCAAGGGGAACAGTGCCATGAAAACCGTTCGCTCCTATCAAATCCCAAAGTCCGAACGCTGAACACACGAAGCACGAAGACAATTGTTTGTTAAAACAGAGCGGTTAAGTGCTCAAAGTGTTTCATATGGTTTGCCTTTGCAGCATGCATGTATAGTACGTACGAATTTAGATACATTAATAATATATATCCATACTCGAACCTTATCCAAAACAATTCAAAATTCTATAAGCAATATTTAAGCAATATAATATAATAAAGGTACTTACTTTTAAATTATGATATATTTAGAAGATTCAAAGTAGATACGAGTCCGGATCAAGGTTTCAATTCCAAGCCGTATTATATCCGATGTAATGAGGTTAGATTTAGGATTACGCTAGTCGTTCATTTATGTATTTAGTCCCCTCTCCCTCTCCCTCTCCCTCTCCCTCTCCCTCTCCCACGCCCCACCCCCACCCACTTTCCACCTACCCCTAACACTCACTATCACACCAAATCACTTTGAACAGCCACCGACAATTACATCATCAATGTAAGCACTCCATTGATGTAGCATTATTGTCTATGAGAAACTGAAAGTAAATTCATATAATATATATGATATATAATATTCTACAATTGTATGTATATATAGGAGCGAGGTTTGTGCAATTGCGCCTGCATTTGCCAAGCGAGAACTGCCAGTTCTGTAGACACTTTGTTGAGAACACGTCGCAGCTTTTACTTCTATTACCGCCACCCTCTTTATACATAATGCCCGGCGTGCACGAGCGGTGAGCGATGCATCTTATTGATTAATGACCCAGCTACAACAATGGGAGATAACGAGGGATAATCTGGCTTGCTTCTATCTATTTAATTCGACCACCCAAAGCACGACAATGGTGAACGCATCCATGTTGTCAAAGCGTGATAATGCGTATAGATAAGACACTGCCTACTGATTTGAGTGGCGAATCGGACATAAACGGATTTACTTTAGTAAATAGCATATTGGTAATGCTGATCAAATCAAAACCACTGGTAAACTATTCGTTTTATTTTATTTCATAGTAACTTAGTTTTAACTATTTTCACTGATTTATCAGATGTGCTTAAGCTAATTGTTCGGGGTTTATTAGATATAAATAGATTTGGTAAAATTCGGTACTAATTAATTAAAAGCTTGCTATAAGAAGATTAACATTTAAAACCATGTGAGGCTAAAATAATATTGCTCGTTGGAAAGGGGGCCGTTTGGTGGTGCTGAATAGGGGGGAGGAGGGGGAGGGGGGTACACCTACGCCTACAAATTATTTTCTATCCGTATATCTAAACCAAAATTACTAATGGCATTTCCAATCAATTGATTGGGAATCATCCAATTTGCACACAGGCTTTTTGGGGTAGAGAGTGGGATTTTGATCAACGCTTAGCTCTGCTAGCAAAAATCTAGCTCCCGCATGCAATTGTGGAATGATATCAAGCCGTTGAATGTATATAGCATGGACTTCTACCTTTTTCCATCTGAACGTGTCTGGACCATGTGAAAAAGTGGATCGTTATTAGAGGCAAATCCCGATCCGAAGATTGATTCAAAGTTGAAAGTACCGAACTAACAGGGAACAGGGAACAGGGAACAGGGAACAGGGAACAGGGAACAGGGAAGTGATTTTCGTCGCACGGCTGCCTCCTGTAATTATGTTTTGATCCCGACTCGCGCCGAGCGCCTTACAAAAGATCCGATTGTTGGCGTCACGCGTACTGCAAAACAGTCACTCGTATTCATCTCATCCGTGTTACTTGTGTCTTAAGATTATACTATTGGAAAACTCGTATTCATCTCATCCGTGTTACTTGTGTCTTAAGATTATACTATTGGAAAACTCGTATTCATCTCATCCGTGTTACTTGTGTCTTAAGATTATACTATTGGAAAACTCGTATTCATCTCATCCGTGTTACTTGTGTCTTAAGATAATACTATTGGAAAACTCGTATTCATCTCATCCGTGTTACTTGTGTCTTAAGATTATACTATTGGAAAACTCGTATTCATCTCATCCGTGTTACTTGTGTCTTAAGATTATACTATTGGAAAACTCGTATTCATCTCATCCGTGTTACTTGTGTCTTAAGATTATACTATTGGAAAACTTGTATTCATCTCATCCGTGTTACTTGTGTCTTAAGATTATACTATTGGAAAACGTGTATTCATTATAAAACAAATTGAAGACAACTTGGCGAGGAAATTTTGGGCTTGATTTATGAAAAATGTTCACTTTAACCGACATTTGAAGAAACTAAAACAAAGGCGCACACGTACAGAAAATTCATTTTTTTTAGTATGCTTTTGACCACATGAATATTTCCATTTATGCATATCTACCAAAATAATCCTCTGGCGAAAACATAATCCCTGAATTAGATTGGACACATAATTAACCGAGTCCTATCACTAGCAAAGAAGTCTTGTGTGTTCTCATTCATTTGAATTTCCGGGAACGAAATCCATAATATTATCTTCGTTTCTACGCTATTTGCCGAAATTAACGATTTTTCTCTTAATTAAAAAAACCCACATGCTTCAAACAAAAAGCAAATAACGAAAAGGCCTCGAGCGCCGGGTAGAGTGAGCCCCATACCTCAGACCAGGCCCGGGTAAACTTTGCGCTTTTTAGGGTTAGTTCGGTCTTCACTCTCATACCAGCCGATTTCCCCCACTACCCGTGGCTGAATAGGCGCCGGCGCCGACGCCGACGCCGACGCCGACGCCGACGCCGACGCCGCCATCCAGTATGAGACCGAGCGTAATGAATGTGCTTGTCAATAACTTTTGTGTAAGTAATCGCCTTGTCCCCGCTCACTGAGTTTGTCACGAGGCGAGTGAATTTTGAGACCAATGAAGTGCATAATGCCAGGGCTGGGAGGAATCACAATCACGACTCACTACAGGAACACACAGCGGATCACAAAAGCATCACGGAGCTGTAAGTGACCTTTTCCATCGTAACCATAGGCCATGAAATGTGCATTTGTCGTGCTAGTTTGTGTAGATGAGATGAAAGGAAGGTAAAGCCGCTAATTAGGACACTTCTAGGTGACTTTGTAGCTTGCATTACTGTTGTAAAAATAGTGTATTTTTATACCGGACATGCGTATTATTTCGAGCGATTTTTTTTTCTAATGAATGATCAAAGTACTACATGGTGTGTATATAAATCTAAGCTCAATAGAAATATGTTATATTTTTGGAATCTGTTCAGTGTGCTATGAGGGTCGTTTTTGCAATCGCTGAAGCCTTAGCGAACACCGCTGGACCTTTACTCCATGTACGAACCTCAACGAAGCGCAGTTTAGCGCTACAAAATGTAATGCTTTGCTCTACTGTGGGCTGTAGCGGTACAGGTGCTGTTTCAGATGCTGTTCCGAATCCCAGTGCTTAGTGTACACGCTATGAGGACCAACAGCGCAGCGATGATAACGAAGATGGGTTATTTTACGCGCAATAAGTAAAAACAGAATAATATTTTGTCAGCTTCATGTTTATGAGGATTACTAACGTTGATGTCTAGTATAAATATGTACCTTCGTATACTTACGAAATACAGTAAAAATATGTACATTGCGTTCTGCAATATAATTCAGCATCAGCTTGGTATTTATAAACGTTATTTAATTAAGCTTGTGCAATGTAATAAGCTATGGGTACTCAGTGTTCGGTAGTTTGCACTTCGTAATTAATAACGTTAGAATTTACATCATAAAAGGCATTAGAGAAAAAATGGGCTTAATATTACCAGAATTAATATAAAGCAGATCAATAGCCATAAAACCTCTCGTTTTACGAATAAAAAAAGTAAAGGTCAGTCTGTTCTAAAACGTTGTTGACATATCAAGTGGAGGTATTATTGCTTTTGCTAACCTCTGATCCATGATTCCAAGCAAGTGTGATCGTTGAACAGTGGTGAAATGGACTGCTTGGGTGGAGACAAGGCTGGCCCGTGGTGTCCACAAACTCATCCAACTCGGCTCCTCCACTGCGGCACTCGTACAGAATGATCGCTTGCAAGTACTCCGCGTTCGCATTTGAAAATAACGGCTCAAACTAGAAATAAAACAGGACGAGTCAAAGCTACAACAGTCAGCATGAATTCGATATGCCAAAGTATAACGGTTACCATTGGAACTAACTTAAAATTCACTTTACTAATATAACTCACCCGTATTATGTGATGCTTCTGTTTCAAGCGTGGTAGCTGAAATATTCGACACCAATAGATGGAGTCGCCACTATCCGGTATCTCCACCTTTAAAATAAAAAGAGCACAAAATATAAAATTAGCGGTGCGATCTACATATACAAACCATATACAATTATATTACTTCTTGCCTGGAAACTTAAAGGCGCGACAACTTTTCTTTCGTGAACCAGTAATTTTGTTTTATCCGCGAATAATTTAAGTAGGTATACACATACTGTATACGATGCAACTGTAGAACTATAGCTACCCGTTTGCACAAGTGGATCTAGATAACTGATAAGTGAATCGCTGATGCATAAAGAGATATTTAACATGGTGCAATGTATAACATATCTTGCTGCGTTTCGGAACCGTGTGCAAGCAATTGGAAGAAAAGAGAGGCTGAACGCAGGTTTCGGCGCAGCAAAAGGACTTCAGTGCTGCAGCAGCAGCATCAACAGCGGCATGTTTTTCAATCCTGCGGTGGTCTTCTAATGTCGCCGCATTCTACGCAAGCGCGACATGGGAGTGCCATCGCAATAGCTAACAAATGAGTTAGAAGTAACCGGTTGCAGATATCATGCTGATTGGCTGCGCTTACCATAACATTAAAGCCCGGGATACATATACAATCAAATTTAGATTCATTTACTAAAAGTTTGTTGGAATTTATGTTTTTGTCCATGTCACAATGTTTACTGCTACTTAACTCTATACAGCAGAAGTTTTTTTTCATCGTGTGGTAGAAGGCAAATTCTTTCAAATTCGGCAACATTCTAAAAGAGGATGGTAGTTTATTTTACAGCTCTCCGGGATGCAATAGCATTATTTGTCCCCATACGATCTCTAATGGGTAGTCATAACGAGCGACCCGGACCATGGGTGATCACAGTCGAAAAACATCTCAAGACTCTTTTCAAGAAGTTTCCATTGCATCGTTCATGTGAATGGTGACTAATACTAAATTTATAAAACTACCATTGAAAGAGTTTGCACAAGTTTGTTCCCCCGGCAAATTGAAATGCATACAGCAACACGAACGCGACACTCGCTCCTGTGCGCGGTGATATGCCAAAGAGCAATTTTAAAAAATCTTCCGACTAAAACTGAATATTTACTTTTATTCCAAGCACGTTTATTTTCGCGTTGTCTCGTTGGCTTTTCCGGACGATCGTGGTGTAGTATAATATTCGATGGAAAGCGTGAAAACTGATATGCCTGTTGCCACGCGCCGCTGCTTGCAGGAATAGAAGGTAAAGGCTCCGTTTTTTCGGAGGGCCCCCACCCCCCATCGCTCAGCCTCCAGCATAAAGTGGTGTGAAAGCTGACAATTTAAATGACGTGGCGGTGGATGCATTACTCCTGTGAATGATAGCGATTTGATCGGCAGTAGTAATTAGTGCAGGTGGATCAGGGATGCATAGAGGAGGCAGGTGACTTGGTCTGGCATTATACTCTTTCATGATCCCGAGTTGCAGGACGACAGGGCCCGGGGCCCCCGGCTCGCAATGATGCCACTACGAAATAATATAATGCCACAAAAGCAACTTATTACAACTTCTAAAAACAGTTCAATTGATGTTTTATAACTGTGTTTTGTATTTTGAATGTATCCTCGACAACAAATCAACCGGAATAGACCCTGTAACGTTTCATCTGATACGTTACATTGTGAACACTAGATTTATTTTACTACGAAATAATGCATCGTTGTGTTGTTTGATACGTCCCTATTAAAGAGGATAACACTAGGAATTACGGCATCATACTCGTGGTACTTTAATAGGAAAAAGTATCATTCATTCCATTAGTTATTTATTTGTACATTTTTTTTATTGATATGCTTGTAAAGGATCGCAGTGAGCTTCCTCGAAGACACAAAAATATTGGCGAAGTTTCCAGGTGAATAAAAAACATCTTGCTTTAAAAATGTGGCTGGTATTTGAAAATCGAATGAAAATTAAGCAAAAGTAAGTAAATTGATTGAGTTGATCCTCGTGTATTGGGCATAAATTGCAGCATCAGTACGAATCCATGTCGGTCAACAACATCAGCAGTACACGGCCCTCCAGCCCCCAGCCCCCCCACCCCACCCGCCTCGCCTCAATGTTTGCAGCAAGTTGTTACAATTTACAACTGGTGCATTTACAGCAGAATAGAATCAATGGACTGTTGCGTATATTTAGCCAGTCGAATCAAGAATAAACTAATTTACCTTTGAACGAGAGCCGGAGAGAAAGAGAGAGAGAGAGAGAAAGAGAGAGAGAGAGAGAGAGAGAGAGAGAGAGAGAGAGAGAGAGAGAGAGAGAGAGAGAGAGAGAGAGAGAGAGAGAGAGAGAGAGAGAGAGAGAGAGTGAGGAGAGAGAGAGAGAGAGAGAGAGAGAGAGAGAGAGAGAGAGAGAGAGAGAGAGGAGAGAGAGAGAGAGAGAGAGAGAGAGAGAGAGAGAGAGAGAGGAGAGAGAGAGAGAGAGAGAGAGAGAGAGAGAGAGAGAGAGAGAGAGAGAGAGAGAGAGAGAGAGAGAGAGAGAGAGAGAGAGAGAGAGAGAGAGAGAGAGAGAGAGAGAGAGAGAGAGAGAGAGAGAGAGAGAGAGAGAGAGAGAGAGAGAGAGAGAGAGAGAGATCGAGTGGGAGTGAGAGTGCACTAACGAAAAATTGAACCATTGAATATTAAATGTAATAAATGAAGACGGCAATTTGCTGAACATTTTTCGGTTTTGACGTCTACTGGGGAATGCAATTTTAATTTCATTTGGGATACAAATAAATGTGTGCATGAATATGAATCGCCGTACACAGCTCACAAGTAGTAACTTAATTAGTGGAAAATCATTTCATGATTCGCAGCATTGGCAAAAAATAGGCAACAAATTTACAAACAGCAATACATTAGAGAGCAGCCGTCAATGTTGATTGTGGATATTGCGCTCTAATGCATGAAGGGAAAAGCAACTAATATGAATACTTGAAAGCCCAATCGCCAATCTAAATGAATACCTGTTTGTACACGCGAATTCGATAGCCAATTAAATAAACCCAGTGAGAAAATAGTTTGCAAATTGCTTTAGTGGTAAAACCCGTGCATTCACAAATAAGCGTAACGAGAGGTGCCAATTATTTTGCACTGGCACAATTGCACCTTGGTGCGCGTCCCCGAATCCCTGCAGTATCCCATTGCAAATTGCAACCAACTGAAGCTGGAACAGGAGCAAAGGCTGAGGGAAAAGGAAAGAGTCAGCTACGACTAATTCATTCCTGGCTAACCAAACTCTGAGCACTGGACGCGCACTGAACTTATTCACGGTGGAAAAGTTCAGTTAGCATTGCAAAGAAAACCTCCCCATGCTCTGAGTCAAATCATTAAGGTTTCTCTGTACTCTGGCCTGCCAACTCATACAAATAGAGGACATCACAGAGGACAAAAATATGTTATTTTATTTTATTTGTACCTTATGCTTGGCTATATCGGTCGAAATCTTTATGCTGGGCAAGGCAAACTTTTAACTATTTAAGCCCATTCCAAGTTATTGTTTTACCGGATCTCTGTGAAGCAGAGAAAGCTTAGTAATCAAACTATTCTCAGTTCTCAAGCTTTCTACAAGTTTCGTAAACTTTTAATCGCGAAGGTTCACAAAATACTACAAGCCCGTTTCCACTCGTGACGCAGTGTTTTCTGGCTTGCAATGTTGTGCTATCTAAGCTTGCTATTAATGCAAATAAAAGGTGACAAAGAATTTCTCACTGATTTTCTCGCAACTTTCTTGAGGCTATAGTACAGTTGTCTACAAAAACGATCGTTGACAGAACACAAGTTTTTGGTATCGCTATAGAGACGGAAAAAAAAGTTCGCTCTTGCTACACATTATTGCAGCAGCGCGTTAAAAAGAAACTTCGAAAAGTGACCAGTTTCCGGCTGATTTGGTCTCCAGGAGCAAGATTCAAATGTAGTACTCCAGCGAAAGGCTGTATATAGGTATTAGCCGAAGTTCTAAAAGCGTTCAGTAACTAGCGCTGTTAGCTCTAACTCCAATCGAGTAGAATGCTCTAATCGAGTAGAATGCTCTAATCGAGTAGAATGCTCTAATCAAGCAGAATGCTCTAATCGAGTAGAATGCTCTAATCGAGTAGAATGCTCTAATCAAGCAGAATGCTCTAATCGAGTAGAATGCTCTAATCAAGCAGAATGCTCTAATCGAGTAGAATGCTCTAATCGAGTAGAATGCTCTAATCAAGCAGAATGCTCTAATCAAGCAGAATGCTCTAATCGAGTAGAATGCTCTAATCAAGCAGAATGCTCTAATCGAGTAGAATGCTCTAATCAAGCAGAATGCTCTAATCAAGCAGAATGCTCTAATCGAGTAGAATGCTCTAATCAAGCAGAATGCTCTAATCGAGTAGAATGCTCTAATCGAGTAGAATGCTCTAATCGAGCAGAATGCTCTAATCAAGCAGAATGCTCTAATCAAGCAGAATGCTCTAATCAAGCAGAATGCTCTAATCAAGCAGAATGCTCTAATCGAGTAGAATGCTCTAATCAAGCAGAATGCTCTAATCAAGCAGAATGCTCTAATCGAGTAGAATGCTCTAATCGAGTAGAATGCTCTAATCGAGTAGAATGCTCTAATCGAGTAGAATGCTCTAATCGAGTAGAATGCTCTAATCGAGTAGAATGCTCTAATCAAGCAGAATGCTCTAATCGAGTAGAATGCTCTAATCGAGTAGAATGCTCTAATCAAGCAGAATGCTCTAATCGAGTAGAATGCTCTAATCGAGTAGAATGCTCTAATCGAGCAGAATGCTCTAATCGAGTAGAATGCTCTAATCGAGTAGAATGCTCTAATCGAGCAGAATGCTCTAATCAAGCAGAATGCTCTAATCAAGCAGAATGCTCTAATCGAGTAGAATGCTCTAATCAAGCAGAATGCTCTAATCGAGTAGAATGCTCTAATCGAGTAGAATGCTCTAATCGAGCAGAATGCTCTAATCGAGTAGAATGCTCTAATCGAGTAGAATGCTCTAATCAAGCAGAATGCTCTAATCAAGCAGAATGCTCTAATCGAGTAGAATGCTCTAATCAAGCAGAATGCTCTAATCGAGTAGAATGCTCTAATCGAGTAGAATGCTCTAATCGAGCAGAATGCTCTAATCAAGCAGAATGCTCTAATCAAGCAGAATGCTCTAATCGAGTAGAATGCTCTAATCAAGCAGAATGCTCTAATCGAGTAGAATGCTCTAATCGAGTAGAATGCTCTAATCGAGCAGAATGCTCTAATCGAGTAGAATGCTCTAATCGAGTAGAATGCTCTAATCAAGCAGAATGCTCTAATCGAGTAGAATGCTCTAATCGAGTAGAATGCTCTAATCAAGCAGAATGCTCTAATCGAGTAGAATGCTCTAATCGAGTAGAATGCTCTAATCAAGCAGAATGCTCTAATCGAGTAGAATGCTCTAATCGAGCAGAATGCTCTAATCGAGTAGAATGCTCTAATCAAGCAGAATGCTCTAATCGAGTAGAATGCTCTAATCGAGTAGAATGCTCTAATCGAGCAGAATGCTCTAATCGAGCAGAAGACTTAGTTAAACCTGTTAAACGATAACTTTTTTATAGGTATAGGTATAGCCTAGCAAGAGAACATAGTGCATTAAGCTCCAAGAATGTAAAACATCGCGGAGGGAACCAATGCATTTTCATAATCATATACCATCTCGGGCTTGTTTAAACTGAAAGCAAATTCCTGGCCCGTGAAAGCAATGGGTGCTCTGACTAAAATGTAAATTGTAGGTACATCTAAAGCCGTGGAGTCCGATCGGTGTGTCTTCCAAATCTCTTGCCCCCCCCCCCCCCCCCCTAGCCAGAGACCAGTAAATCGCAAGTTGGCAAGAAATTTCGCTGAGGTATCAGACACAAACAAAAGAGAGTTGGCTGAAAAGCGAGGAGCTCTTTCCGTCAACATGGCTTGAAATACCATAAAGAAAATGTTTCATGGAACCGTTCCATGGATCGGCTCACAAACGGGCGAAAGAGAAATGGTCCAGAAACTTGCATGCTCCGAGTTGATCTGGAAAGCAAACTTTTCAAAGCGCACCAGCGAAAATATTCAGGCAAATTATGTAGCTGCCTAGTTTGATAATTCTTGGCTAAGCATGGCCACTGCCACATTTCGGATTCAAATCCATCTAGTCAAAAAATAGAAAGCTGTTCGTAGTTTATCGGATCTCGCATGGCAATATGGTTTGCCAAAATGCTAAGTTATTGTTATGCATATGCCGCCTTAGGACAAAATTCCGTAAAAAAAAGCATAAACATTAAGCTATGGCGAAAACAATACTTTTATAATTATATATAAATATATAGCGGCCAATTTAAACCGAAATGGGAGGCACCAACAACGATATGGTGTTATATCAATTTGAGGAAGGCATAGAGCTGGTACAATACCTGTGCGTTGGTGACGTCCCAGACATGGGTGTCTTGAGCAGGCTGCTGGGCCGGGGGGTTCTCCACCAAGTAGAGGCTGCGAGAGCCCCTCTGAAGGGGCCCGTGGTAGAGCAGGGGGCCCGTAGAGCCCCCCACGGCCGGGTCCTTCGAGTGGTACGCCCACAACACTCGCATCGTGTCATTCTGCAAGCCATCACGATGTCATATGTCAAAGTCCAGTGTCAATTTCCTTTCTGCGTTTGTTACTTGACTTTCTAGACGATGTGAAACTATGTGGTGTGTGTCAAGAACGCAGTCGGATCATCAGAGGTGGCCGGCCGGCCCGGCGCGGGTATAGGCGCCATTCTGCCGAATCAATTCAACTTTTTTTGGCGTCGAGGGTGGACGTGCGAAAAGGTCCTTGTCGCGAGGAAAGTATAAGTTCCTTAACTCTTGGAGTCTTACAATAGGAAATCTTGCAATTCAGGTCCAAAGATTTTCACGGCCCACTTCAAGCAGAACGAGCAGTACCTTTATACAAAAAAAACATTCTCTTCAATCTGAAGTAGTTGAAGGATCTGGACTTGCGAGTCTGTAAAATGGTTAATTTAGCGTCGGAATAAAATATGCTGCTTACTGTATGTCCCTGTGGACTGGCCACGGTAATGTGGAAGTCAATATAGATAAAGGGGAGAAATGTTTGTGGCCAAAATGTTGACGGGATTTTCAGAGCTTCGGCATTAATTGTTCATCAGTGGAGAAGCCAGTTTTTGTTACGTCAACTGACACGCATAGTGCAATTTATGACAACGTAAATATGTATTATGATTGCCATTTGTGGTAAACAACCACAATGTAACGCATTTAGATAGGACCAATAATTGTTCAATAATCAATTCAATTAATACAAATGTTTACTATCAAAATTATCTTTGTTTAAATACATAATTTACTAGGGGGAGTAGATTTACAAAGTAGCTGGTGTGCACTTTGTAGTAAAATGTGTTTACATGACATATGGAGTTCATAACTCCCTAGTCGGGCCAATCAAACAAAGTGGTCAAAATTTGAAAGGATATTCAATGAAAACTTATAATTAGAAATGTTTGTAACAAAATACATAGTAAGTGACGGAAATAAAATATGAATGCATAATATAATAGCGATAGCGAATACGCACGATATTTTCGAATTCAAACCCAACCTACCTCATCTCTCGTGGGAAAACCGTTCATTTTTCATATGTTCTCCGCGTATATGTCTTGCATCCGGAAAGCGAATGATCTGACGAGGCGCCCGCGCCCAAGGCTTAGCTATTGTTACAGCGTTACCGCTAGGCGTCTACGATGTGCAAAGAAAATACATGAGAGGATCGACGAGGATCGACGAGGATCGACGAGGATGGACGCGAATCGCAGAAGGCAACACATTTTGCTGAGGCATGAGGCATCTTCACACTTCACACTTCACACTTCACACTTCACACACATACATATATCTATAGTGCGTCCAGTGGTGTATTCCAGGGTATGCGCAGGTATACGGCGTTTCCTCATCTTTTATTTTCGAAATTAGCGTATGCTCTCCTTTATTTTAAATAAATACGCTGGTATACGCTGGTATAAGTAATCTAACTTTTGCGAGTTTTCCATACATGTTCTGTGTTTCACACTTCATATACCCATACACCTTATCTTACCCATTTCCCACCCATCCATAGCACACCCAATTACCCATTACCCATTTTTCCATTTACCTTTGAGGCGCAAATCATATATGTGGACGCGTTTTAGTGAAACCCAAGCGAAAATAGTCGTAAGCGCCAAACAACAATATATGATATGCGAAAATAGGATTTGTTGGTAATGGCGAAAATGTGGAAATAAGAATTCAGTTTCATTTTTACTGCCCCACATTCCCATCCCCTTCCCCCCCTTGCCCCGTTGACGAAAATTTAGCGTATACCCTCCTTTATTTCCAGCACTAAACTACTGAGTGCATCCCATGTAGCTTTACGTGAAAAGCTCATGCCATGTTCCAGATCGCTGCATGAATACAGCCATTATAACTTGAAAATGAAAATGCTACTGCGGACCAAGATCCTTTTATGAATGCAGTATATAGATAAGATTGCAATTAATAAAAATAAAATAAATTTAAATGTCGTTTATTGAAAACTGAAAAGCTTTCGCAATATTGCATGTCGAACTAAAAATACTTTGGTCTAAAAAGGGATGCCTTTCGGTGTCCTGCATATTTGCGTGGGTGCTGTCCAGAGCTTCGGGGGTCAGGTGGACACTATACATTTTTGCGCGGAAAAGAAAGCTTTCTAAAATTTTTCAACTGCAAAAATTACGATTCGAAGTCCGGAAAAGAGTCCGTGCGTAAGCAGCAAGAAACGCTACTGTCTATGGACTGATTTCATGTGTGGTTTTCCTTTTCGTACCCAAATCAGACCTGTGTTTTATCAAAATATATCAGACAGACCTTCATACAATCGCGGTTTTTCTCCAGAGCAAAGGCACGCTTTAAAAAAAAAGGAAATCCGACTGGACTTGAACGAGATTTGGAATACATTCCCCGTGACGCACTCGTATTTTGACCAAGGAAGTTAGCATGAGTGTAAAGGCCAGAACACTGTCCGTATAAAGATCTTACTTTCATTCCACGGCCAAGCTTTTCATTACGGATTTCATCGACCAGCCACAATTGATTGGCATCTATGGAACGCGAGACGTAGAACGTAAACATAGAACGTAGAACGTTGAAAGTTGAACGCACACCGTATACCGTATACCGTATTCCGTAAAACGTATTCCGTAAAACGTATACTGTAGAACGTATACTGCAGAACAAATACCGTATACTGTATACCGTAGAACGTATACCGTAGAACGTATGTAGAACGTATACCGTAGAACGTATACCGTATACCGTATACAGTATACCGTAGAACGTATGCCGTAAAACGTAAAACGTAGAACGTAGAACGTAGAACTACGAGCGTCGACTGCATACCTGTACATCTAAGATTCGGATGCCAACATAAAACCGGTATTCTACAATGTTATCGTATCATAACTAATAATGCCCGATAACCGGAGGCGCAGACAAAAGAATCTGATACGTACTGTAGCACATAGGACGTAGGACATAGGACGTAGGACATAGGACGTAGGACGTAGGACATAGGACGTAGGACATAGGACATAGGACATAGGACATAGGACATAGGACATAGGACATAGGACATAGGACATACTACATAGGACATAGGACGTAGGACATAGGACGTAGGACATAGGACGTAGGACATAGGACGTAGGACATAGGACATAGGACATAGGACATAGGACATAGGACATAGGACATAGGACATAGGACATAGGACATAGGACATAGGACGTAGGACGTAGGACGTAGGACGTAGGACGTAGGACGTAGGACGTAGGACGTAGGACATAGGACATAGGACATAGGACGTTGGACATAGGACACGACTTACCGAGATGCGAATGTCCCGGTCGTCGCAAGTGTCCAGCAGCCGCCGGAAGCGCAGGACCGTGTGGGTGCCGTTCTCGTAGCCCAGGAGAAGCTCGTAGTCCTGACTGGGGTCCACCTCCGGCTCCTCTCGTCCCTCGGCATAGCGATCCTAGAAGCAAGATACATACACAAATTATTATAATTTGTTTTTTCAACTTTTTAAAAATGTCGGTAAATTGAGCAGGCTATTCCTTATGAAGCATTAAAAAGTTTTTCTGTGGTATCAGTAATGATGGCAGGTATATAAGCCTGGAGACATTTTATATCCGATGAGAGGTGAAGTCGTAAGAAAGAAATGCTTGCATATCCAAAGGAAAGTTGGGGAAATGTAGAAAAGAAAATCGTAATAAGCCAAAATGAATAAAACGACATTTTTTGTGGCGTCACTCCATCTCCAGGTTTCGCGAAATTAAAGTTAATGCAATGATGAAGTACATTCATTCCTCGACTTTTCTTCGCACGTGTTTTAATTTCTTGAATATCATAAGACACTATTTTATAAAGTTATACTTTGGATCTCAAGTTTGATTAGTGACGAATTCACATTCTGTCATTTCAAATTTCAATTACAACTAGCCATTCAGTTAGCAGCGAATGAGCCCAACGTGGATTCCATCCCATATGTCCCGGAATAATAACATATAATGACACGCGTCTTAATGAGACTGTCGAGTGCGGAGACCGTGGGCAAGTTGCAATCCTTAAAGCGACAGTATGGTTATTATGTATTAACTAGCAACATATCCAGTAGCCTACCGCCCCTCCGTCCCAAGGGCGGAGAACTGTGTCGTTGTAGGTTCAAGAGTCACGCCTACCACCCCACCTCAGCCCACCTCAGCCCACCTCAGCCCATCCTCATTACCAGGCCTAATTTCAGTACTCTATGACGATGGAGATGCTATTGCTACCGAAAACTAAGGACATAAGCATCGATAAACCACCGAAAATTATTCATCGCTCCGTAGTGGAGCAGAGTTGCTCACAGGAATATTATCATAGTGTATGGAGGGAATTATTAAGTTGGTCGAATCTTGATCGCGAGTTTCAGTAGTCGGTGTCACAATTAACTGTTTATGCCTGAAAGCATTGTATAATTTTACAGCACAAGACTCATTTGATAATCTGGTCACGATTAGCTATGATTAGGGGTTGATACTTCGACTTGTTACCGACGGAGATTACGAGCAGAGTGGCTTGGCAAAAGGCTGGAAGCTACAAAACATGTCGACAATCTATAGCCAAGAAGCTCTTCCAGTTTGCAATTAAATGAAATTATAAACTCCGGTAGCTATGCCGGCTAGCACGGCGTATGAGGCGCATGTCTGGCAGGAGCCGGCAGGACGAAGGACGAAGGCGCAGGACGCAGGACGCAGAACACTTGCTTGGCTGTCCATCGCTGACATAATTGACCATCGTTTCTATGCATGTTTCACATTCCTGGTGAACGCCGTCACATGCTGCCACGGAGGAAAAATGTGGACGCATCGTTAGAAAGGGGTCAGGCTCGGCTCCTGTGGGTATTCGAATAGCTTAGAGCTTCGGCGAAATTTCATCCATATTTGGCTGAGATATGCCACCGGATTCTGACTTAAATATAAATCGATTATTTGGGGAATATGTCTCGAAATGATTGGAGATCCTAGCCTCAAAATATGGGGACATGATTCTGACGAGGTCATTTCTGTACAAAATTATACGATGAGAAAATATGATCGATATTTTATTTGATATGCGTGCAGGATCAAAATTCATCTCACGAAAATTGTTCTTAATTTGTAACTGCATATACCCACGTTATGCTCAAATCAAATAAAACACTTCGTACAACGAAGAAATCTTATTAAATTTAACGAACTAGATCCAGTCGTGCAGAAAAATTAAAAGAGAGCTTTCAAACGATTTGGTTTAAAAATAATGTCAAATTCTTAAGCAGGAGAAGCCCCCGCGGGCCGCGACAAGGATATTTTCTATTTTGCTTGTGTATATAAATTTGAGGGGTAAGAAGAAAACACGGCAGAAGTATGCAGAAGGGAAGCTTGCGCTTGAGGATTTCCACTCCATCATTGAGGGTGACAGGAGAAACCCAAGATATAGGCACTTCTTCACCACATCCACACAATACAGCGCAAGGCACACACGTCCCCCATCCATTATTCAACATTTAAAAAACTGCGTCGCGTCCCAAAACAGAGCCGGCTTTTTCTCAGGATATAGATACTGGCACCGCTCGGGGGGGGGGGGGGGGGGGGGCACAGCACTAGGTCGTAGCTTACTCCAGATTGCTCTATGACTGTATTGCATTAAAGTATGCACGAATCTGCTCTTCATTACATGAAGTAAGTGCATAATAGATCCGACCCCAACCCCAATTCCCTACCAAATAGTTGCAAGGTAAAGTAAGAAGAGCAAAGGAAAACACAAAACACATTTCCCTTCAAAAAAGCTACACACTCACAGCGTCCACTCGTGAATATGAAAACAACGCAGAGAATATAAAGCTTTAGATTTTAAATGTGAGAACATGTGTTAAAAGCATCGTATGGTTTTTCCCCCGTTTCCACTTCGGACTTTGCACGCTTTTCATATGCACCTCTGACTTTCACGCAAAACATTCTAGGCAAAGCAATCACCTGATAAAATATTCCTCTCTACGCACCTAGTTCTTTGTTGTGGGTTTTCCTACATCCCCAATCGTCGGTGTACCATATACTAGCTTTTGTACTAATAGTGTTGTAATTACAGAAAACGGCGAGCCTGCAAAATGTAGCATAAAATTAGATTAGGGTTGTAGAGCAAGACTTTGCAGTTGGCACAGTCAGCAGGGAAGGGCCGCTGTGAGTTTATTCAAATATTAGCTAGAAATGTAATATTGCAGTTGTACTGGTGCAGACAGACTTTGTCAAGGTATGTATGTTCTTCGTATATAGGTATACATCGAACAAAAAAAATGTAACAATACTAGCAATATGGGCCAGTGCTACGCACGTACATGGTTTTCTTTGCGGGCCTAGCAATTCTCTACCCCAAGCACTGCCCAAAGACTTGAAGACTCCTTTCTTTAAGAAAAAACATTTTTTTTTAAGGAATCCAAACGCTCTGCCCTGCACCGTGCCCTGTCCGAAGACTCTAAAAAAACACAGGAACAAACTCACCAATACCAAGAACAAGAAGATAATGTGAAGATCATTCAGTGTCGGTCCCTAGCTGTAGTTTAAAGCCCTTTCCCTCTCTTGCTAGTACCCTATGCCCTGCGGGCTCATATATGGCCCTAGGCCATAACCTAGGTCCTAGGACTTGGGACCGAAACCTTGCGACATTTTGTAACTGACTTAATGCACATCTTAGTTAGAGAAATGGTCAAAACTCGCAGATCTAATTTCGCAGAGAAAAATATTTTTTGATCCATTGACATATTACACATTATTGACACATACATTGAAACATTTTTACATCTACCAATTTTTTTAATTGCTATAGCAACTGTATAAATGTTTTCGTAATTTTAGGAACGTGCAGTGACCATTCTAATTTATTTTGCTGCCTAAACGAGTAAATGTATCAAAATATATTTTTCTCTGAGAAAGTAGATCTGCGAGTTTTGACAATTTCTCTAACTTAGATGTGCATTAAGTAAATTACAAAATGTCGCAAGGTTTTGAAAGCTATAGCTGTCAAAAGTTGAGCAAAGAGAAACATTTCAACAAATATTCCATTTATCAGTTAAAAATTTATCGAAATATACTTTCAAAAAGTAGAAGAATGCACAAATCATTATAAATATGCATCCATTTTCGTTTAAAAAAAGGTTTAAAAGCAATTTAATTACCTCGACCTGGCAAGAAAGCTAAAACTTTGCTTGCTGCCTACACAAAAATAACAATTTGAATTTTATACAAATCAAGATCTTTAAAATAAATTTCTAGACCGTTTTGGAGATGTTTGTAAAGACTTTTGATTTCTGTACCCGATGAGGTGTGAATCCTCAATCGCTCCTCAATTCCTCAATAGTCCTCAATTCACTGCTCAAGTGAATATAGCAGGAATTCGTTCACCTTGCAGTGGTATAAAAACCAACAAATGAATGCGTTCCTATCACTCTCTATGCAAAATCATGTCACAAACTATACGCATTTACAGAATATAGTAGTACCCGCTGCCTAAATGCCGATCCCAAAGAATTAAGACCAATTCAGGGACGGTCTCTAGCTGCATAGGTTAAAGCTAGTATACTCTATGCCCTGCGGGCAAACCCGAAAGTCAGATTATAGTTTATACGTGGCCCAGGACCATGGCACCAAAGCCATTACGATTGTGCAATACAGCTCAAAACTTTGCTTGCGCCTACACAAAATTAGTAAGTTGGACAATTTTGGTGCTAAAATCTAAAAAAAATCGATTAAAATTTGTCCGAAATAGTCAATTCCTTACATTTTATGCAAACTAAAGCCCGTTTTACACGGTAAAAGATTTTCATAAAATCTATCATAGCATCTTTTGTAACATATATCATGATATCTTTTACAAAATATTTTACGAAAATGTATGATGGTATTTACACGGTCCTAGAAAAATGTGATGAAAAACACATGGTTGTGACAGAAGCACTGCCATCTATATGTCATTCTGTATGAAATTCAAAAGGCGGTGGATTAAGAAAATTTTTAATGAAGGTGCAAAATTAAAACTGTCAATATGTGTGTAAAATTAAAAATTGAGAGGGATTTGGCAGTTTTGGCTAACATTCAGGCTCTTGCTGATACTTTATCCATTTTAGATGTAGTAGAGAAGGTTTTGAAGGTTTGTGAACCAAAGAAAAGGAAGAGGAAATGCTGGAGACGTGAGCATGAGCTTTACAATCTTGGCACAGTACACCATCTATCAAATCAGTATCTTTCAGATGCTGAACGCTGATAGGTTAATTTTCATCATTCTATCACGGAAATAGAACCGCGCCTAATTGAAAATATGTCATCAAATCTTTTATCACATCTATCATGATAGACCGTGATAGGATTTTTACATCACATTTTTGCATTTACATGGTGATTTAGGTACGTAAAAGATATCATGATAGATATTATGAAAATCTTTTACCGTGTAAAACGGGCTTAAGACCATTAAAATAAGTTTCATATCTGTTTAAAGTTTCTTCAAAACAGTTTTGCTTTCAATACCCGATGACGTATGAATAACTATTCACTGCTCAAGAGAATATAACAGGAATTCGTTCACCTTGCAGTGGTATAAAACAAAACAAACGAATGCACACATGTCACTCTATATGCAAAACCATTTCAAGTTAATGTAAAATTATCGCAAATAGAATCTTTTACGCTCAACTTCATTAATAACTTCATAATGCATACATAAATGAACACCCAGATGAACCGGATCAGTAAAAGGAATGAGATTTGCACGATTGAAAAATCGAGCTGGGCTGCAAGGTGCTACTCAATCTTGCCAGCCAAAGGCAATCAGTATTTTCAATATTTCACCAATTAGGTAAACAGTTTAAAATCACTGAAAGAATGTCGTCTCGGGTGTAATTGTAAACCTGAATTATGGCCATTTTTTGAATTATAAACCATTTCCGACCGTTTTCAGCCGAGTTTCGCGATTTCTATTCATATTCATAGCGGCGGTCGCCGCAAAGACGTCTTTTATATAGCATTAATTAATAACATCATCAAAATCATCATATCAATAATCGAATCATCATAAATCATCATCATCATCAATCAAAACGGTGACCACCACTAGGTTTACTGTGCGGGACTCGGAACCCGTTGTTCTATTCAAAAATAGCCGCGGGGAAACTCACGAAATATTTAATTTTGGGTTTAATCTTGATCAAATATTTAGTTCATTTCTTTCGGGGCTTACCTTAAAACCTAACGCTTCGATATAAATTGCATGCAGTCACTAAAACATCATATTTTAGCCAAAAAGATTATAGAAAAATTTCATCCGATTTCAGAACTCCTTTCGTCCGTCGTCTGCTAGTCTCGGTCTTTGTGTACACCGTCGCGTACAGAGAGCGCCACATGCTTACATTTGGTGTGAATGGTTGCTGGCGCCGTCTATCTAGCTTTTTCGGAATTAGTTTCGGATCCTCGAGCGTGGTGCAGTCCGTCCCCCTAACCGTCGCGGTCCTGTTGTCCTTCACTAGTCGACAAGCGTGTGCAATAAAAGTGACAAAGCACTTGACGTTCCACAGATCTTTGGTCCACGGCATATTGTGTAGCGGTCTGTAGCGGTCTGTACGAAGGCGGCTCCAGGCGGCATCATAATGAACCCAAAGTTTTGTGCATGAATTTAGATTTTCGCGAAAATAGGAAATTTGAAATAGTGATATCGATTCATTTGGATGTTAAAACGTTTCAGTTACTCTAAGAAATATAGAAAGGAGGCCGAGGCTAGATATATGTTTAGGTGTGTAACCTTTGCGCCGCCAACCTTTGTTGACAGCCAGAGCAAGTATATTCAAACAGACATGGCGACTGCCATTAAAGCATGATTTGAACATGAGTTCAAAGAATAATTCGCGATTGAGTTGTAATGAAATATCTACCATGATATAAGACCAGAAATTGACATCTTCAATTGACAAACAAAAATTAGAGGCTTGATGATTGAATAGAGGTCATATGCGTTTTGTAAAGGCAGCATCCAGAAAAAAGTTTAAAAATCGACATGTCAAATGACAGTTAATTATCTGCCCGTGTCCACCAAAACAACATAACTTGACCAAATTACTGTAAAAACTTTGTATACTCTACAGAAAATGCACTACAATGCATTGCAGAGAAATTCTAGCCTAATTTCGAAAACAACATAACCGGTCACAGGGTTAGCGAAACCGAACCCGAACCAGTATTCGAATTAGTTTTGAACAACCGAACTCGAACCGATATTATTTTTCGGGTATTCAACACCCAGCGTTTTATTCAATTGAGCAGTATACTTTCAGGAGTCAGGCAATGTATTTTTGCGGAACTTTACCATAATGTAATATTTTAGATATTTGCTACGTCAAAATACGGACATTAGGACCCAAGCTATTAAATGGAAAAAGGGCTGAAATCAACCTTAAACCAAAACAAGTTTGAAATCTAACGACGTCTTTTATAAATGTGCCAGGAACAAAACTGCTAGCTATGAAAAGAATTGAAATATATGTATCAATACGTCTTTCCACAGTTTCCACTACCCCAGCAAGGCCGCCGAACTGTGTTAAATTACTTCACAGAGAAATTAATGCATTAGATAAATTTAAAATATATCAAATAAAGACGTCCCCCCTCCCGTGGCTATCCATAAGCCATATATATATATATATATCTATATATATATATATATATATATATATATATATATATATATATATATATATATATATATATATATATATATATATATATATATATATATATATATATATATATATATATATATATATATATATATATATATATATATATATATATATATATATATATATATATATATATATATATATATATATATATATATATATATATATATATTTGTACAGAAAAAGGACACGTGGTAGACTTCGCAAACGCCCGGACGGTGAAGAAGGAAGAAAAACTCTACCCGCGCATAATAAGGGAATCTATAGAAATAGAAAAGCGCCCCGCCACAATGAACAAACGGGATGACGCCAAACGACTGCCACAAGTTTGGAAACTAGCACCCTACAAAATTACAGCCGCATCCCCAAAATCAGCATCCGCGTCGTACACTAGAGAATCCATGCGTCATCCACCCACTCCTACCCCTGGTCCCATGACAAGAAGTAGGACTACATCGGCAAGACTGCAAAGTCAAGATAATCGACCTTGACCTCCTGGCTAAATTTTTTCTTTTGAAATGTCATTTTGTAACTTTGGTTTATTTGTTGTGATTATCTCTTGTACCTTGTTTTGTTTTTTAGTTATTGCTTGACCCTTGAAAATGGCCATACAATTTGGTCGAAACGTTGGGAAAGAAAATATAACTATAACACAGTTCAATCCAAAAAACAACGATTTTAATAAACCTTGCTGCGAAAATCTAAATACACACACACACATATATATATATATATATATATATATATTCAGGGTGTGCTTTCTTCTACAAGAACCAAAACAAAACTACTCTAATGACAAAAGTCATAGAAAAGTGGATCATTAACAATACAAATGTATAAAACTGACACATAGAAAAGACATAGGTAGTTAAAATCAGGGTTAATTAAGGAGACAAATTATTGAGTGCTGCATATCGGCTTCTGGTAATAGGGCCACGATTTGTTGTTGTGGGGCATGCGGTTTCGGTGTCGATTGCAGATTCATTTTAAGCCGAATCTGCCGTTGTGTCTCTGTGGTGTACTTTGGAAGGTTTCATGGTATTCGCTTTCCGTCATCTCGGCTGTTCATAGCTATGAACATAGTTTCATAGCTATGAACATAGTTCTATAATAGTCTATAATAGTCTTTATTTCTTGCAAACATGGTATACGTACATAAAAATGTCAACGTTTGCACTTGTGGTGCATTCTTTCCCCTTACCATCTGATTATATTTTTTTATTACATTTTTAAAGTATTCTTTGAACCCTGTCACGCTATACAATACATTTTCTATTAAAAGTTTTTTTAGTTCACATTTCAACTTAGATACGGCAAGGTTACACATTTCTCTCGGGAGATTGTTATTAAGAGGGTTCCTCACGGTTAATCCTTTAATCCCCACCCCCACTGAAAAGCTGAATGCAGAGGTTCAAGCGAATAGATAAATGAACCCCTAAACGTATTCCAATCTTTAATTTGAACATACCAATAGATGAAGGAAGAGTATCTAGTCATGGATATAACCACCAAAATTTGATATTTTCAAAAATGTGTATGGTGCACACTTTCAAAAATCTCCTAAATGAGCTCTAAATGAGCTCTAAGCATAGATTGAGAAACGATACCCATGAGTTCTTTTTCGGAAAAAGATTGTTATCCATGACTGCGCTCACTCTTTCCCTATGCACAGTTTTTTTTCAGCGATTTTGGAGCACATTTAGGCTCTCTATTTTCTCTTCGCGTAAGGGTCTGCGCCACTAATTTTTAGCGATCACCCTGTACGGAATTGTCAACAAGAATCGTTCTGTTGCTTTTTTTGTTAGTTGCGTGGAGATGCGGATGTAGAGGATTAAGCCACGAGCCCGACGTTCGGAGCGCGGATTAATTTTTATGTCTCCACGGGAATTTCAGAAAGTCTTGAAAGTCTTGTAGAATGGCCATTTGGAGCACGAAAACTTTGATTCAACATCGATTGTAATCAGCTATCAAAATCAAACCCTATCGTGTTAATTACAACTCAATATTCAAGAAATTATATGTTTTTCACATTTGATGAAACGTGTTTGTGCTAATCTCGATTCCCGGAACATTTTAATTGCATTAATCTCGGAGATTGGTAATTATTTGTGTGTTCGCACTTGCCATGATTGTTGTGGTTGTTATCTTAAGCTGCGATAAGCGGATTATATGCAATGAGGACTCTTAAGCTCACATCTTGAGTTAGCTGGGACATTGTTGTCCTCTTTTGAGTTTCTGCGAATAGGTATGAGCTTTTTGCAACCACCTTATACAGGTAGCTGTGGCTACAAAACGTCCCATTTGAATCGCACTGCTTTACCATGCTAGGCGGTATGTGGTGTCTTCCTATGTCAAATAATAAAATCAGCTTTGTATGGTAATAGCATCAATAAATAAAAACGCAACCAAGAATCTTCAGCCTTTTAACATCGTTCTACAGAACAACAATGGGCTTAGCGCATAAGGGTGTGTGCGTAAGGAATCGCCGTGATGTATGAGAGACGCCTAATTCCCTGTGTGCACATAAGTACATTTTATGTATCGTTACTGTTTATGCAGACTGCACCTGCCAAAATACAACTAGCAAGGGGCTTAACATTGAAAATGCGTTTGTCTTGCTATGTGTCATCGGCACATGTTTTTCTTTTTATTTCAATCCATGGCTTAGGCCAAGTGTATGCCAGTCAAATATTTTGATGCATTGTAACATTTTCGAGAAGAAAAATATTTTTTCTCACATATTAACCGTCAGATTTCTGTTAATAACTAAATAACTTATACAAAATTCATTTAAAAAGGCATTAAAATCAGAACAATTTTAGTCGATATCAGACAGAAATCTCCTTGTAACAAACTCTATAGAACCTGACTTTCGAGAGCTTCTGTTACTGGAATTTTGTATAGAAACAGTTGACATTCAATAGTATCGAAGAATACCTGCTTTGTATCATGTTCGTATGTCCAGGACAATATTATTTTTTGGCCGAGAGGCACGAACGAATTTTATATTATAGAATGTCAAGAGGAATTTTTTAAAACCGTTCTCTCTTTAGTCTGCGCTGAGCCGGCTGTTTTTGGGGTGGGCGAAGTCCCCCCAACCGATCAGGCAGACAGCCATTTTATGAGTTATGATTATTATAGAACACGTTATGATAATTATTATACGAGTCATGTATGACATGCCTAAAGCAGTTTGGATGTATCGTTGTAGAGGTATAAGGTTCTCCTCAGTCTTCAGTACAAGTATATAGTTTATTGTCAGAGAAAAAATAACTTGCTTAAAGAAAAAATACCTGATTTAAATTTGTCCCAATGAATGTAGTAGCCCGATATTTAGCAACCAGAAGTTGTGCCTGTGCCATTTTCCGCGTCATATGCCAATCAAAATCTAGTTTGGCTGATTGCAACTCTAAGCAAGGACAAAAAGAAAATAACCATGTTAAGTAAATATTGAGGGTGAGCGCTAATGGCAGTTGTTTCTTTGTAAATTCCTTCTTCCTCTCTGTTATGGCAGTCTATGGGAGGCTACAGTAGTTTTCATTGGACAACACAGAAGGCACGTTGCGAGCGTAAGTACAAGATATCGTTCTTATAGGTGCTCGCTAAATTAACGTGTGAAAATAGCGTTTTATATGGGAATAAAATACGCATTTGAATGCAAAGTTGTTGCATGGTTCAGTGACTCCATCCAATCCAGCATCTGCATTTAAAGTAATCCGACTTGCTCTTCTATCTTCTATAATCTTGACGCATTCCAGGCGTTGGACTGTCCAAGGCTTGAGCCCAAAACCTTTTGCCTTGATGATCAAGTGAACAGGTTTCAATTTAGCCGGTGTCCGAAAATGAGCAAGTAAGGTTTTATAATGTATGCAAGCCAAGGTACTGTCTTGCAATGGCGTTGTGGGAGCCTTCCGGATGTACCTACCTGGTTAAAGTCCTTGGGCCCCCCATCTGGTAGTCTGTATGCAGGAGATGAGAGCAAAAGCCTATCAGCCTCAAAAACCCATAAATGTGGCTATTAAATTTCTTAGACTCATGTCCACTATACTCTATCCTTTATATCCGTTATATCCGTAAAAAACGCAAACGTTTTTAACGTCAGTCGAGCTATCACCCTTGATAAAGTAACTAGCATACGTTACGAAACGTCGGGAAACCAGTGAGACTTGATTTAGCATTCAAATCCCAGTTTGAAATAGTTATTTTCAAATGTACGGCTATTTTCACTCCTATATCTTTTTTTATCACTTTTCAATCATTTCATCTAATAGATCTGCCTAAATTTCATTACAGTAATGAAATGTCTAATTCAGCAGACCGACTTATTCAAATGGCGCATGCCCAATCAAATACGAATGTTTTAAATTTAAATCGTTTGAACTTCTGATTGAAATACATTTAAATGTGTTCCATGTTTGTATGCATTGAAAACAATAATTACAGCTTATAAGATATTCCCAGTCCCACCCACGTGCAACTGTCTGACGCTGTGATATTCAATCGAAAGGGCGTTCTCCTGCTCGGCAGATGCACAAGCACAGCACATGGCACAGAAACAGGCACAGGCACAGGCACAAAGGCCTGTACTCTGGGATACAGGTTCACGTTCAGGCAAAGCATTTGTCACGGCGAGTAGATGCTCATGAGAAAGCTGGGAACTCCCCAAACCCGAGTGTCAAGTGCAAAATTGCACATTAATCTTCAGCAGATAACCATAGCAGGCATGTCAATAATGCTTGAAATAGCATTAGCCCATCATGGTATTGCTATTGTATAGGATTTATACAGTATTATTACAGCGTAAATTAATTTGGCTGAAATTGTCTTTGATTCAGTAATATTGTGTAGACTGTAAATCTCAATTTGAATAATCAGACGTTTTCATCTCTGGCAGGCCCCACGCACAAAGTCTATGTTATCACTTATTTACATTAATTGTTTATTTAAGCCGAGAAAACTATGAAAAGCATAAGGGAATACATGTAAGAGATTCCTTAAGTCTCCATAGAGAATAACAACATAATTGTTATGCGAGCACAGATTCGTACATATTTAAAAAAATGTACACCTACAAAAGGCTTACCTGGCTTACCTACCAATCTATCTGATGGCTGGATATAAGTTGGTGTTCGTAAGCCTTATGGAGGTCCTTCATGCTCGCAGCATTCAGAATGTTTTATGCGTTTTCGGTATTAGAAGCGATATGGACCCCTATGGATTAAGCACCCCGTGGCTTTATCGGTGGCCTTTTAAGTTGCCTCCGCTTGCAGTTTGGTATTACGAGGTAAACGTTCGAGCCACAAGTATTATTGCCATCTGATGGGTATTGAGGTTTTGGCAGCTTGAGCTGCTATTTGATACGTTTTAACCTAAAACAATATATTATTCCGAGATGGCGTGACGAGAAATTGACTGCAGAAGGTAATTGGCATCGGAAACCAATGTGCAAACAGTTTCTGGTACACTTCTTACGCTATCAATGCTATCATTGTGAAATAAGCATCGCGGACATCGTTCTGTTGACATCTGAGCTAATGTCAAGCTGGAACCAATTTGCTTGCTGGTAATGTTGGTCTCGTTCGTGATATGTAGGGAATCGATTATAGCCTATCGGCAGATTGAATAATTTACCTATAAGCTTTATAGCTGTTTCGTTTCGTCTACCCTCATATTATATTCGCATCCCTAGGTAACAGACTCTCGAAGGACTTTACACAAGGTGGAAACTCGCAATAGGGGGAAGAAAGAGGGAGAATGAGAGAGCAAGAAGGAAAAAAGGTTTCATCGTTAGAAAAAGTTTGGCATGTGTAGGTTTGCATAGGTACTGTAATAGACCAGCAACAGTGAAAAATCCTGGGTCTCATTCCACTTTTCACATTTAACTCAATTGTCTGGCTTGTTCAGAGTTTGCTAAATTGTCTTTCTAAGTATCAAAATAATATGATGAATCACTTCGCAGTTTGCATCGGATGAACTGACACCAATCAGCGCAATAGCCACAGACACACGGTTACATACATGTGGCGCTGGTGTAGTTTTCGGCCGTCACAACCGGTGCTTCATATATTTGAAATGTGAACGGCAATTATAATTGATCGACATCAACCGTTTCAAGTGGTGTAAAGTCCCCCTGGAACATCAACTTACCAGATCGAATATCAAATAGCAATAAATACATAAATAGTTGATTTCTTCACCATCGTATATACTAAACGTTTTTTCTCTCATTTTTGGAAATAGAGCTGAAGTCGTCGTAATGTACTAAGTTCTCGGCTGACTCTGGTCTTCATGTAGATAGGGGTGGGGGAAAACCCCGTAGCTTCCGACCCCCCCCCCCCCCCCTCCCACCAACTGCCAAAAACCGAAGTAAAGAGCCAAAATAAAAAATTTACAAAAAAAAATGTAGAAATAAAAAAAACAGCGGGTAGTCATTACTTATTATCATGTCAAACAGACGCACATGCAGCACAGTGAACCTGGCACAGGCTCGAGGCGATCGAAACGTGAGAATGTAATGATAGGCGACTGGTGCTTGTATAAAACAAACTTTCCACACTTTTCACATAATACTGTCGCATAATCACGGTCGTCCAGCCACCCTACTCTTCGATCTATACGCCATACGGTATATAACTACATGGGGTGGCTGTGAAATATTCACGTTAAATTTACTTCTTTGTACATGTACACTGTCCAATTGAATTGAACAATATCCTAGTTACGTGGACGGTGCAGATACTAGCAAACAGAGGATAAATTCAGAAAATTGGGTTCTCTGGTAGAGAGATTGGAGATTCAATTTGATTTCCGTGAACCAATCTGCTCTAGACTATTCCCAAGCTGTTGGTCAGAGGTCGAAACAAGCGAAGAAAAAAACTTTTAAATATAAAATATATAACCCGTTTTATAATGATTTCTTTCGTTATAAGCAGACATGAAGATATTGGATAGAAATGTATACGGTTCGAAATGAAAGTGTTGCGTTAAATCACAGTGGTTGGGTTTGGGGATTTGGGCAGTGGGTTCCTCCTTTCTTCCTACATTGCCAGAAACGATCGATGCCCACATTCTTTATAGGCAATATGAATGAGAAAGCTTAGAAATATTGAAGTAAAGGTACAAATGAACAAGAATGCCACAAGTTGTCCCATTCCCTGACAGCAATGCATACCTCCGTGTACCTCCAATCCTGAGGCTACATACACTCAAAATATATTTGCCAATTACTTTGTAAAATCCTGATCGCACCGAACAAAAACAGGGGGGCGATTGTGTAACTTTGCAGTTTCAAAACCATTCGTTTTAAAATCACTGCCTATGGTTTCACACGGGCAGTGATTTGAAATCGAGTGATTTCGAGCCAAATCGAACGAAGTAAAATTACACAATCGCACCCCAGGTGACATATTCTGTCACATTTATCAGTAAAATTACAACGGTTGCATAGAGTCAGCGTGATTGTATAATCACCACAACAAGCTATAGCCGACGATTGTTCAAAAGTTGATCTGGAGTTGATTCACAATGACCAGTTGAAAAGTCGAGCTCCACCCAGGCTCATTACTGTGGATGACTGCATTCAGTTTAATTTCCATTGATTATCTTATTAGTTTGATACTTTGTTTCGGTGTTTGGGACCGCAGTGAGCGTATTGAACCCCAAAAATACAGTAGGTATAGGACACAGGGGATCATCAGAACTCAGAATGATCATCCAGGTCCATGACTTTAGCGAAACATAAGTCCAAACTGTTATTTGGCAGATTTTATAAGCCATTTGCTGTAAGAAGACAGACATTAGAATGCTCTTTATAATAATCTATGTTTGGTCGTTCGTGGGAATGGCATAATGTGTCCTGTAACCATCAAGAGCGCTGTTCTATTCTCTATATGGCTTGCATTTAATGTATTCATCGAATTTAATTGGAAACCCACGAAGCCGAAGGCAAAATTAAATACAAGCAACTAAAATAAGGATAAAAGAGAGTAAACGGAATTTGATTCACGATCAACGTTCGGTTTAAATTACCTGGCGACTGGTAATCACTGGCCGATTATCGCTCGAGTCCGCGACACAGAAACTCAACTTTCCTGATCCGGCACCCGGCACCCGGCACCCGGCACCCTGCACCCTGCACCCAGCACCCAGCTCCTGTACCCAGCACCCGGTACCCGGCACCCGGCACCCGGCACCCGGCACCCGGCACCCGGCACCCGGCACCCGGCACCCGGCACCCGGCACCCGGCACCCGGCATTCGACAGCGTTGGACAGATTTCAGGGATGGGCATTGGGCCGGTCCGGTCATCAGGTAGCTGCATCTCGAATCTCGATCGATGCCATTAGAAGCTAATCGCTCAATAGATTACAAACCCAATTAAATCATTTTATAGAAAATAACTGGGAGTGTGCAACAACACTAGCAAACACGGGCGGAAATATTATGATTCACCTTTCATCTACCAAACAAAATCCATGTACTTAAATAATTACAGTTACTTGACCTTTACAGAAATTAAAACCATAACTATATTAACTAATTAGTTTTATCAGATTGCAAATTCTTCAAATATTCTAATAATGCCATTTTTATGATACTAAAAGGCAGCTGACAAATAAATGAAACCATTATAATTTACGTTCTTGGTCAGTAAAATACACGATGAAGTTTTACTGCTTCTTTAAAAAAAGTTATACGACGACAACATTCTTAGCTCACGTTTCCAGCTTCATAATATCTCATCGCATTATCACATATTTGTGTATTTCAATTGAAGCACCGACCACGCATTTTATGGAGACATAGCTTCAAGCTTTATACTCTATTTTTTCTTTGCCAATTAAAACGTCCTGAAAAACAACCTTTTTCTAATGACGAGCTCGGTGGTATTTGATGTAACTGATTCCGAAGAAGATGAATCAAAGTATTGAACTAAAGTCTGCCGCCTATCTTCCTTTTAAGCTGAGATCCGATAGGTAAAGATGCAAGGCTCGAGATACGAGGGATGCTGTTATCTGTGCTCGGGCATCAGGCATCAGGCATCGGGCATCAGGCATGAGACATGAGAGAGCAGACACAGTATCATATACCTACCTACTACTGTTGAATAAAGGGTCCTCCGTTGCGTCGTTAACGCTAATGATGGTAATGTAAGTAACAAGACTAGAGCTGAGCTCAGCGGAGCGGAGCTGAGGTGGTGCATTCATACAAAAGAATCTGGCAGACTCGCAAGCGACAGATTTTCACTCAACTCTTCAGCACGACGGTTAATTTAGGCCGTTTCTTTAGGCTGTATCAGCGGCTGGGTGGACATTTTGCCAATCGTGATAGCTGTTCGAATGATTCCAGGCGGGATTTTCGCTTCGCAAACACCAAATTAGCCCAAGAATGTTTGTAGATTTGATTAAAAACTACTTTTGTACTAAAGGAATGCCACATCAAACAATTAATATCAGCTATCTGATTCTATGCTATATTCCGAAAGATGAATGAACTTAAAACAATAAATTGTTATTTTTTATTTATAAACAAGCTTTCCTGTTTTGTGAGGATCTAATAATTTGTACATATATATAGGTACTAGCAGGGTGGAAATTTTGGGCCGCTGTAAAATGCACATTGAACCTCGTATTCAGCTATATTCGTATTCACTGGAAAAAGCGAGAAATGTGACGTCCTCTATATATGCACGATTCAATTCATAAATAATACCGATCGAATTTCTTGTATATTCATTTTAATAATAATATTTAAATATTTATTTTCTCCTTTGTTGAATATCCCTTGAGTGCATGAATTCATTTTCGCCCATCTGTAATTTTTTCCTACCATGCTATAATATCATGGTCGATTACGGGGCTTAATGACCGCACGACCAACCAGCAGCGCTGGAGTTTAAATATTCATTTTATGAAAATACCTTACTTTCCAATCGATCAATTATTTATAGATTTAATTATCAATCAAAATGTATGCCATATATTCAGGTAGAGAAGCAAACGCATATAAATGTTAGCTAGAGAAGATGAATCTGCATTTTATAACAGCATTATCATGAATCATGAATATAATCATAAATATCATGCATATGAATAATCAAAACGTTTTTATGCTTGCAGTTTTTAACAGTAAAGCTTTTTTAGCACACACACATATATATATATATATATATATATATATATATATATATATATATATATATATAATATATATATATATATATATATATATATATATATATATATATAAATATGTGCTAAAAAAGCTTTACTGTTAAAAACTGCAAGCATAAAAACGTTTTGATTATTCATATGCATGATATTTATGATTATATTCATGATTCATGAATAAAACTATATATGTTCAAAACGTTTCTATCCTTGCAGGTATCAGAGAATAAGGAATAAAAGATCTCAATAAACACAATGCTGTCAAGAAAATACAACCATGCTGAACTTATTAAAAAGATAAAGGCATTTCAGCCTCAGAATTGCACAAAAAGTGTGGCACACTGTCGAAGTCAAAACAACACTTTATTTCACTATGAAGATAACCAATATTTATTGATGAGCGTAGCGAGCGAAGCGAAATCATAAATTTCACTATACCTACTGCTAAAAAAAAGCACTTGTGTGTGTGTGTGTTTTTTGTTTGTTTGTTTGTTTGTTTGTTTGTTTGTTTGTATGTGTGTTTGTTCGCGCTCTACAGGCCAAACGCCTGCGTCGATTGGGATGGAATTTTCATGGTGTCTACTTTTTTTCTCATCTTAAACCCCCTGCGTTTTTCAATAAAATCCTCCATGCCTCTTCCCTTCAAAGCAGAAAAAATAGCAATATTCGGCAATTGAGAAAGTTTGGTAAAGTACGAAAATTTATTTAAAAGTGCGTATTGTTAAAAATTTTCACAATTTCGATTGTTGTCTTTAGAAACCATCGGAACCAAATTGAAACATCACTTGATCTTTTGACATCAAGATTTGACAGATATTAGAAATTTTGTCAATTTCGTGCATGCAAGTTCTTGAAAGTAAGTCCGCTGCAGAAATATATCTCCAACTTAATAAAAACCCTTGGGCATGAGTTACATCTATGTATTTACGTGCACATTGCTCAAAGAGCTCAAAATGAGCATATTTCCGCTACCCACAGCTCGGACAGAAACAAAGAAAGGTCAGAATCGTTTATATTTTCAAGTGATCAAAATTTTTGAGAAAGCAATGGTCCGGCTTGCCGCTTCATGATTTTCACAGGCTTTTTGCCTCAATCTTTGTATGCGCAATATACAAACCGCTACGCTCATCTTCAACGCAACACAAATTGCGTTCGCGAAGCCCTAGGCTACTAATAAAATACGTATATTTAGTATAGTATATTATAGTATAGTACGTAGTAGATAATTTTCTCTTTTCGACAAATAAAATAGAAGAACTAACCTTGTTATTTTTTTACATTTATTAACGTAAGTACTCTTTATACCTTGGTGGTTGTTATGACCGCGCCACTTAAACATCTGAGTAACACTGACAATTTTGCTGTACATTTCTAGATCAGTGGAAAATGTTTGATATCGAATGCGGCCGAGTGTTAAATCAAACCCCGAGAAGCAGCCGACATTCGGGAATAAATTCAAAACCACGTGGTTCATTCTACACAAACCGTCTCATTGATTAAGTAGCACACAACTTCTGTTCAGAATTAGCTGCTACCATGTGATTCATGGTATCAGACAATTTCCAAGCTTATGTAAGCTTATATATTTCTGGTTGCACTTCTGCTTAAATTTCTGCGTATATTTTTGCATTTGGTGGATGGAATGATCACTATTGCGGTATCGAGGCATCGAGGCTTTCAGCTGTTGAGGTTTTAAGGCTTCCAGCCGTTAAGGTATTGTTATTGTGGTATTGATGTATTGAGACATTAAGGTAGTGCGGTGGTACACAGATATAATCTGCATCTGCACTATTGGATTAAGCTCTTACGGCCGGACGTAATTGGTAGCGCACAGGGACTAGCCGCAAATCAGGGAAGCCCCGCAACCAGAATCCAGGATCCAGGAGTCAGGATCCAGGATCCAGGAGTCAGGAGTCAGGAGTCAGGAGTCAGGAGTCAGGAGTCAGGAGTCAGGAGTCAGGAGTCAGGAGTCAGGAGTCAGGAGTCAGGAGTCAGGAGTCAGGAGTCAGGAGTCAGGAGTCAGGAGTCATAATAACCCGTCAGCAGCCCAACCCCGCTGAACGTGCTTTCTCACAGATTTAGAAGATTGAACACACAGAAGTGATCGCTTGTTTCGTCATCGCCATTTTGGGTCGTCATATGTCTAGGATGTATTGGTGTTATTTCAATCAAATAACACAAGCCCATCAGAGTTTATATCTCTAAAATATCATCTCATCTACATCTAAGTTAATCTGGGTACAAGTTTGCTGAAAGAAAATAATAATATACGAAATTAAAAGGACCTAAAATAAAAAAATAAAAAACAACGTAACAAACAACGATGTAGCTCTGTTGAAAAAGGTGTGAAATAAATTCTAGCTTTGCGGTACCAAAGAGAAAAACACGTTGCCATAAAGGTACAGTGAAAATTAAAAAACAACCCCAGGTTGGATGCCTTGAATGCCTTGAATGCGTCTGCTTGCGCCACCTCCACCTGTCTAGTGCTGCTGTTGTTTTCTCATCCCATCTGCTCGAATCTGCTTGAATCTGCTTGAATCTGCTTGAATCTGCTTGAATATGTAAGCATTATTTAGAAACACACGTCACGATAAAATCACGTAAAAATATTTGCAAGCCTTCTGCATCAGCAATGCTCCTCTGTACCATCCTCGGTACTGACAAGCTGTGACATGTTCCATTATTTAAAAAAAATATGTCGTGTGTTTCCTTGAACAGAAAAAAACCGGTAAAGTGTCGCACATGTGGGTAAGACCAATATAGAGATTCATTTTTTGGAAACAAAATCTCGTAAAAAAATTAAAAAACGTGTGACGAACGTGTGAAGCGAATGTCATTTCAGGGATGTGGCTTGGGTGGCAATTCGTCGCGATGTATTATAGTTTGGAGTTTTGGGTTATAGCTAATTATACCACTGGGAATAAAATAAAAAATAAAATCGGACTGAATACAATTTGGTAAAGACATTTTACTTCGATGGCATTATTCCGTCTAGTAATTCCCAGCCCACCATCTTTGCAATAGCACCAAGTATTATTTCTATTTTTGGACTTACAACAGAATGAAACAGAAACAGTTGGCTGCAGCGAAGAGCTAGGCCTCTTTAACCTCCAGCTCTCGTTATTGATAGCATTAGTTAGGGGCCTAAAGGGAAATCATTTATTATTTAAGCATCTTGGCTTCCCAAAGTTCTATATTATTCTTCCCTATCAATAATGAAAGGGAAACTCGCTCTCCGATGGGCGATATGGTCTTCGATGCTATCCGCCAGAGTATGCTGCCATTGGGCCCACGACTGCCGTCTACCGTACCGATGGCCGATGGGCAATGGGCAATGGGCAATGGGCAATGGGCAATGGGCAATGGGCAATGGGCAATGGGCAATGACACACTCATTTATGAAACATCGCCGCTAAGAACTCGTAACAAGGACTTATGTGTCCCGGGCGAAAGATTCGTTTTTTTAAATAGCAGAGTGCTACATGCGGTGATAATGTGGTAGGTACCTACTATGTACAAACATGTATCACGTATGTCCTTCGATCTTGCAGTGGTGCAATGCATTCATGCATTTCCATGCTTTCTTCCGTATAACGGAAGGAACATGTATCTTTAGATACACTAGATATTACACTTTATTTCGTATATGCTTGCTCTCGCTCAAGCAAATTCTATACACATTTTCTATGGCTGTTGCGAGCTCACACCTCTCTGCTCAAATACGATGTGAAAAAAATCCAAATCCTGTTTTTGCCATTCTATTCAATTCTATGTTTATTTTCAAGCAACGCGTAAAAAAACTCAATTTTATAGTGTAGCGAAAACGAAAGCAGACCTTCATTCGTGTGCTCAGTCACTCTTCCGACTATTCCCTTCCTTTCTTGCTTTCTGGCAACTTCCCCTGCTCCACGCATTGGCAAAGTAATCGCTGCGATGCGGCACCTCCACCGAGAACCATTACAAATAATTGCTTTGCTAATGATTTCATTTGAATCTGATGCTCAGTGGTGATAAGGAAAGAGGGAGGAAAGAAAACCTATTAAAAGAACTAGAATTCTGTAAATGTGGAATGCTTTACTGGAATGAGAGTGACTAAAAGCAATGCAGCATATTATACTACTTTTCTAATGAGAAACTGTCCAAGTAGCGGAATATTGAAAACAATGAATTTCACAGCCTCCTTTTCGCGCTGTCGTTGCGTCGTTCCTTCCCTCCAAGCAAACGCAAACAAGATCGTAAGTATGTTCTATATGTATCGGCAATTCTGCGCGATCGACAAACCGGTCTGGTTACCACACGCAACTAATGTCATAGACACGGTGTGGTCGCACAGAAAATAGCCATTTATTTTGATATTAATGACAATGGGAACTTCTATTCCTTGTTACCGTGTAGTTTAGGGGACATCATGATGCTATTAATATCAAGCCTCCCAATAAATAATGAAACAGCATTGTTGTTGTTTTTGGTATAAAATAGTATATTGCAAATAAACTAAGACTGTATATTATTTATTATTATGCATATTTGACAGCATTATCTGTATTTGTATTTGAATAGAACCTGCGAATAAGCCACACGTATACGTTTTTTCTCCTTTTTATCGTCTCACAAAACGATCGAAGACTTAGGTTGCCCCTCAGAGAATATCGAATATCTCTGCGTTGTATATTGTTTTTTTGGAAGATACATTTGGCCTGTGAGGTGAGTGCAAAGACCACATGATAAAGCTTGGAGTGTAATTGGAACCGTACGTCAAATTTGACTTGAAATAAGACATGGCGGCCGAGCGAAGAGCAGGCGGAACAAGAGCATCACGAAAGTGGGTTCCCGGGGGTTCGGGGGTTCGGGGTTCCCCGTTTTGGCGAAAGATTTCGGTGACGAAAGCAGATGTGCTCAAGTACAGGGTGAAAGCAAAGGAAGAAAATGCACGCTTTTGTTTACGTGATATAGTAACTTTGATTTCAAGCTGAACTTAAACAGTCAGCTGAAATGTATGCACAATTAAATAAAATACTGCCGTCAACTCCAAATCTTTTCATAAAGAGAACTTAATAGTTTATACTCATAATTATCACTATTACTATTTGCATGAAATGAACGCAACCTAAATTGAATTCCTAAATTGAATTCAATGTCCACCATTCAAAAGTTTCTTTTAAGTTTTTTTTAGATTATCATTCAACTGAAACGTGAATTTCTTGAAACGAATTATCATTTAATCATAAAACGAAAGAACCGCAAGGGCACGAAACTTTTCACTTCGCACTGGAAAAATCACCGCTTCAAAAGCTTTAATATTTTATAGATTACAATTTAATCGATTTTTCGTGTTTTCGGTTCTCATGGTATTCATGTCCTTCATTCAATAGACACACAAGTTTATGACTACTGAATTTTATCAGATTGACTAAAACCCGACTGGCTGTCTTGAGGAATGTTCGAACCAAGGTCGAGAAATCCCTTAAGCAGCGGCGTTGTTTCTAAAGCTGCGAACTTCGAGGGCATACATCCAATCAGCAGAAAGGAACCGAAAATGGTCCAGATAAGACCTGCGTAACGTGGAGGTTAAGAGGTTGACGTGAATACGTAACCAAGAGCAACCGAACGGAAGCCGAAAAAGACAGCCGAAGGTTTGGGAAATAGCAGGTCGGGTCGGCACCGGCAACGGGCCACTGGGCAGGAACTGTGTTACACAAGTTGCCATGTTCGAAGCGTTTTTTTTTTTTTTTTTTTTATGTTTATTGTCATATATTCACAATTAATAGGAATGTACAGACATATTTTCTTAAGAGCTAGTTACTACTTAATGCTAGGGTTACATAAAACATTATTCCCTGTTGTCTTAAAAAATTTAAAAAAAATAATCAACACTATAAAATTCATGTTCCATAAGAATGTTTCTAAGTTTAGTCTTAAATTTGTGCTCAACCATTTTTTTTAAGATTGTCTGGTAACATGTTAAAAATAGTCAGTCCTTGTTGTTTAGCTTGGTTTATGATTTGGGATCTATTTTCCGTTTTAATATTGAAGTTTCCTTTGTTTCTTGTTTGATAATTGTGGTTGTAGACGGGAAATTGATTTGAGTTTGTTTTAATGAAAGATAGTAGTTTAAATAGATATAAGCTGGGAAAAGTGAGTATTTTTAAATTTTTAAAATGGGTTCGGCATGATTTCCTTCGATCTGTTCTCACTATTGCTCGTATAACTCTTTTTTGAAGAGCGAAATTTTTTTTTCCATGCGTTGAATTTCCCCAAACGATTATGCCATAGGACATGTGTGCTTCGAACAGTCCGTGGTAGATTATTTTAAGTGTAGTCATTGATGCAATGGGTTTTAACGTTCTTATGGTGTAATTTTGTTTGGCTAATTTACTTTGCAGTTTTTTATATGGCCTTTCCAGTTAAGGTCGCAGTCAAGTTCTATTCCTAGGAAGGATATTTGTTCCGTTAACGTCTCGTTTCTCGTTTTTGTAACGTCTCGTTTTCGACTCTCACCTTAGTTTCTATGGGTCTTGCATTACCCCTTGTTTTGAATAACATAACATTTGTTTTGCTTGCATTCAACTTAAGCTGATTGTTTGCTAACCAGTTGTTTAGTTCTTCCATGGCCTTATTTGCATTTTCATTTATTTCTATTTCAGTGTTTCCTGTTATAAGAATGCTTGTGTCGTCAGCAAATATTATCGAATCTCCATTTTTTAAGTGTCCTGGCATGTCGTTTATGTATATTAGAAACAATAGGGGCGCCAAAATTCCACCCTGGGGGACACCTCGCTCGATGATACCCTCTCCCGAAAGATAGTTTTTTATTAGATTTTTGGTATTTTTTTCTCTGATTACAACTCGTTGTTTTCTTTTTTCCAAGTAGGATCTGAACCATTTGTTAGGTGCGCCTCTTACTCCGTAGTGATGTAGTTTCCCTAATAGTATTTCGTGGTTTACTGAATCAAAGGCTTTGCTTAAATCACATAGTATTCCTGCCGCATATTTGCCTTGACTAAGAGCATTTGTTATTTGTCCAATATATTCAAAGATAGCTGTCTCGGTGGACTTAAGTTTCCTAAAACCATGTTGTTCGTCTACAAGAATGTTATTTTTCTCTATGAAGTTTGTGAGCCTGTTGAATACCACTTTTTCATATATTTTAGAGAATGAGGACAGTAGTTGTACAGGACGATAGTTATTTGGGTCGTTGTGGTGTCCTTTTTTGTAAATTGGTATTATTTTACCCTTTTTATACAAGGTTGGGAAGTGACCAGTGGTCAAAGATTCGTTAATGAGTTCCGTCAATGGTTTAATAATGTAATTTATGCACTTTTTTATTACGGTAATGGGTATCTCATCCAGTCCAGAAGATATTTTGTTTTTAAGTTTGTCTACGATGAGTTTAAACTCTGTTTCTGTGACAGGGGAAAAAAACATTGAACGTGGACATGCTGGACCAGTTTGGCTAAGGGCTTTTTTGGGGTCAGTCTGAGAGAGCCCTAAGTTTTTTGTGTTTGTTATGTTGTTTATGAAATATTTATTTAGTCCATTTGCAACTTCTTTAGCTTTGTTTAGTGCAATTCCTTCTATAACTAGCCTTATGCTGTTGTTGGTCTGTTTTATCCTGCCAGTTTCTTTGTTTATTATGTTCCACACTGCTTTATTTTTGTTTTCGGATTTGGAAATTTCATAATTTATTTGTCGTTTTTTTGCTGTGTTTATAACCATTTTTAAGCATTTAGCATATTTTTGTACATGTTTATGCCAAATCTCACTGTTAGTTTCTTTTCCTATTTTAATAATGTTTCGTTTATGTCGACAGGATATAATGATTCCTTTCGTAATCCACTTTGCCCGTCTGAGGGGTCGTAGTTTTATCTTTTTTAGGGGATATGCTTTGTTAAAGCAGGAATTGAAAATATTTGCGAATATTTCTACCTTTTCATCGAGGTTGTTTGCTTTCTCCATTCCTTCCCAGCTTTGATCTGAGATTTCTGTAACCATTTTTTGGTCATTTATTTTATTGAAAACCCTTTTATATGTTACCCCTGTTACTTCGTTTACATTCTTTGGTATAATCCCTTTCATTTTCATGTATATTGTTATTGATTTGTGGTCCGACAGGCCTGATTCTTCGACCTTACAGTTCACATAATTCACATGTAGGTTTGTAATTATGTTTGGTTAGTGATTCTTGTTGGTTCGTCTATTAGTAGATGGAGGTTGTATGATTTTAATAGGGTGTCTAATTCCTGTGTGACGTGATTATCTACCATAGTGTTTATGTTTAAATCTCCAATAATAAGTATAGTTTTTTTGTCATTTTCCCTTGTTATTTTTGTAATCGCTTGTTCTAATTTTGTCATAAAAGTCTTTATACAGCTATTTGGTGACCGTTGGGATTGGGATCCCCTTTCAAAGAATTACATTCAATACGAAGAGGGTGGCAGGCAAGCATTTTCGACAGAAGATAGACGAAATTATTTTCATAAATTTGGGCATAAGGTTATCGTCATTGTTTCATTATTGTCGAGTTAAATCTTTTCTTAACTATAATTTCCCCCTCTCAAACGCACGTTTAATTCCCTATAGTATTTATAATATTAATTCTATATCAAATGTATATTGTGAACTATTCCTATAAACTAGAAAGTATAAGTATTGTTCTCAGTCATTGATTGCGCTAAGCCCCAAAGCCACAGAGAAACTCAAGTCAGTAGTATCAAATAAAACAACCCATAATAAAGCCTGAACATCGTACTATGTAGTGCCACGGCTAGCAAGTAGCAAGAAATCGAGCGACAACTCGGGCGCAACCTAGATGAGGAACACGGCACTGAGAGTCGCCAATTCCTCACGGAGTTTCGACTTTGAGACAAGCCGCATCTCGGGGAAAATCTGCGTGCTCACGTGAGCAGAGGTTGCGCGGGGTGGGGGGGGGGGGGGGGCTGTCAATTCCCGTGACACAGAGATGGATGCTGGGGTAGACCCTGGAGATGCTTGGGGCACGGGTACAGGCACGGGCACAGGCACAGGCACGGGCACAGGCACAGGCACAGGCACAGGCACAGGCACAGGCACAGGCACAGGCACAGGCACAGGCACAGGCACAGGCACAGGCACAGGCACAGGCACAGGCACAGGCACAGGCACAGGTACAGGCACGGACACTGGCACAGGCACAGGCACAGGCACAGGCACAGGTACAGGCACGGACACTGGCACAGGCACGGGTACAGGCACGGACACTGGCACGGGTACAGGCACGGACACTGGCACGGACACTGGCACGGGTATAGGCACGGGTATAGGCACGGGTATAGGCACAGGCAACAGAACACTTTCTAGTGGGAATGTGTCCAGGCCTCTTCGCTGTGCTGCACATTTGGGCGCTTGCCGCGACGGCTGGGTGGGTTAGAGTGGGGTGTGGTGGGTGGGGTGGGGTGTGTGAGAGGGGAGGGAGGAGCACATCCGTGCATCCGAGCAGCACGTCGCTCAATTTCAGCATCCCGTCCCCTTTTGAAAACATAACCAACACGTGCTGTTCGACGTAAAAACGTAATGCAATAGGAAATGAGTAATGCCGTCCGATGACAATTCATGGGACATAAATAATCCGGTCTAGACATTATATTGTATGTGATCTCAAATTAAAACCACAATCCAGGATCAAATATAGCCTGGTCTCGGTCCCTTCTTCGACTGTGGATGCAGAAATCCTACCCGTTGTGCTGGTGATCCAGTGAAATCCAATTATATTTCATATTTTGATCAGCAGAAAGGGGAAATACGAAAAGAGAACTGTTCGCTTGATGATGCCCTCGACTCGTGGCTTCTCAGGCTTTACCATGATAGATGGAAGATGATTGTTTAATCATAGCTGCTTTGTATTGTTAATGCGACCACTGTAGGGGCAGCAGCTTAACACATTTCCTAAGCGAAGTCACTTAATACGCTGTCAACGTCTTTCTAAATTTTCATTGGAAAACTATAGCTGCTTATTTTAATTTCCTTTTTGACAACGTTTTAAAACTGTGCTGCATAACTTTCGAAAGTAAAAGGTTCCGCTAAGATAAAATACGACTCATCTTTAGATATTGCAAAACAAATTTACTTCAAGTTATGGGAAGAAAATATAAAACTTCACAAAAAATAATAAAAACAAAGATAAATGTGTAGATTTACTTTAGTACTATAAATACATTGATTATTAATATTTACCAGCTGAGCTTCAATTAAAAGCTATTAGCATCTGAAAGAAAGCTCCCGCTTGAAGGGGAAGTGCCGGTATTGCTTCCCGGTATCACCAGTATCGCCAGTATCGCCAGTATCGCCAGTACCGCCAGCATCGCCAGTATCGCCAGTACCGCCAGTACCGCCAGTACCGCCAGCATTGCCAGTATCGCCAGCACCGCCTGCATCGCCAGTATCGCCAGTATCGCCAGTACCGCCAGTACCGCCAGCATCGCCAGTATCGCCAGTACCGCCAGCATTGCCAGTATCGCCAGCACCGCCTGCATCGCCAGTATCGCCAGTACCGCCAGTACCGCCAGCATCGCCAGTATCGCCAGTACCGCCAGCATCGCCAGTACCGCCAGTACCGCCAGTATCGCCAGTACCGCCAGCATCGCCAGTATCGCCAGTATCGCCAGTACCGCCAGTACCGCCAGTACCGCCAGCATCGCCAGTATCGCCAGTATCGCCAGTACCGCCAGTACCGCCAGTACCGCCAGCATTGCCAGTATCGCCAGCACCGCCTGCATCGCCAGTATCGCGAGTACCGCCAGTACCGCCAGCATCGCCAGTATCGCCAGTACCGCCAGCATCGCCAGTACCGCCAGTACCGCCAGCATCGCCAGCACCGCCAGCATCGCCAGTACCGCCAGTACCGCCAGCATCGCCAGCATCGCCAGTATCGCCAGTACCGCCAGCATCGCCAGTATCGCCAGTATCGCCAGTACCGCCAGTACCGCCAGTACCGCCAGCATCGCCAGTACCGCCAGCATCGCCAGTACCGCCAGTACCGCCAGCATCGCCAGCATCGCCAGTATCGCCAGTACCGCCAGCATCGCCAGTATCGCCAGTATCGCCAGTACCGCCAGTACCGCCAGTACCGCCAGCATCGCCAGTACCGCCAGCATCGCCAGTACCGCCAGCATCGCCAGTACCGCCAGTACCGCCAGCATCGCCAGTACCGCCAGCATCGCCAGTACCGCCAGTACCGCCAGCATCGCCAGTACCGCCAGTACCGCCAGCATCGCCAGTATCGCCAGTACCGCCAGCATCGCCAGTATCGCCAGTACCGCCAGCATTGCCAGTATAGCCAGTACCGCCAGTACCGCCAGCATCGCCAGTATCGCCAGTACCGCCAGCATCGCCAGTATCGCCAGTATCGCCAGTACCGCCAGTACCGCCAGTACCGCCAGCATCGCCAGTACCGCCAGCATCGCCAGTACCGCCAGTACCGCCAGCATCGCCAGCATCGCCAGTATCGCCAGTACCGCCAGCATCGCCAGTATCGCCAGTATCGCCAGTACCGCCAGTACCGCCAGTACCGCCAGCATCGCCAGTACCGCCAGCATCGCCAGTACCGCCAGCATCGCCAGTACCGCCAGTACCGCCAGCATCGCCAGTACCGCCAGCATCGCCAGCACCGCCAGCATCGCCAGTATCGCCAGTACCGCCAGTACCGCCAGCATCGCCAGCACCGCCAGCATCGCCAGTACCGCCAGTACCGCCAGCATCGCCAGCATCGCCAGTATCGCCAGTACCGCCAGCATCGCCAGTATCGCCAGTATCGCCAGTACCGCCAGTACCGCCAGTACCGCCAGCATCGCCAGTACCGCCAGCATCGCCAGTACCGCCAGTACCGCCAGCATCGCCAGCATCGCCAGTATCGCCAGTACCGCCAGCATCGCCAGTATCGCCAGTATCGCCAGTACCGCCAGTACCGCCAGTACCGCCAGCATCGCCAGTACCGCCAGCATCGCCAGTACCGCCAGCATCGCCAGTACCGCCAGTACCGCCAGCATCGCCAGTACCGCCAGCATCGCCAGTACCGCCAGTACCGCCAGCATCGCCAGTACCGCCAGTACCGCCAGCATCGCCAGTATCGCCAGTACCGCCAGCATCGCCAGTATCGCCAGTACCGCCAGCATTGCCAGTATAGCCAGTACCGCCAGTACCGCCAGCATCGCCAGCATCGCCAGTATCGCCAGTACCGCCAGCATCGCCAGTATCGCCAGTATCGCCAGTACCGCCAGTACCGCCAGTACCGCCAGCATCGCCAGTACCGCCAGCATCGCCAGTACCGCCAGTACCGCCAGCATCGCCAGCATCGCCAGTATCGCCAGTACCGCCAGCATCGCCAGTATCGCCAGTATCGCCAGTACCGCCAGTACCGCCAGTACCGCCAGCATCGCCAGTACCGCCAGCATCGCCAGTACCGCCAGCATCGCCAGTACCGCCAGTACCGCCAGCATCGCCAGTACCGCCAGCATCGCCAGCACCGCCAGCATCGCCAGTATCGCCAGTACCGCCAGTACCGCCAGCATCGCCAGCATCGCCAGTATCGCCAGCACCGCCAGCATCGCCAGTATCGCCAGTACCGCCAGCATTGCCAGTATAGCCAGTACCGCCAGTACCGCCAGCATCGCCAGTACCGCCAGTACCGCCAGCATCGCCAGCATCGCCAGTATCGCCAGCACCGCCAGCATCGCCAGTATCGCCAGTACCGCCAGCATTGCCAGTATAGCCAGTACCGCCAGTACCGCCAGCATTGCCAGTATCGCCAGTACCGCCAGCATCGCCAGTACCGCCAGTACCGCCAGCATCGCCAGCATCGCCAGTACCGCCAGCATTGCCAGTACCGCCAGCATTGCCAGTATAGCCAGTACCGCCAGCATTGCCAGTATAGCCAGTACCGCCAGTACCGCCAGCATCGCCAGTATCGCCAGTATCGCCAGTACCGCCAGCACCGCCTGCATCGCCAGCATCGCCAGTACCGCCAGCATTGCCAGTACCGCCAGCTTTGCCAGTATAGCCAGTACCGCCAGCATTGCCAGTATAGCCAGTACCGCCAGCATCGCCAGTACCGCCAGCATTGCCAGTATAGCCAGCATTCCTTCACTTGCACGATGCGATTAAATCAAATGGTAATGAATCACAATTGAGTATTTTACCAGGATGAAATGATCGAATGAAGTGGGAAATGTGCTCATGCCGTTTACAGTTCGAATGTTAGTTAAAATCCGGCAAGTTTTTCCATACTATTCTCATATATACCAATAACAAATAAGTAAGAATTTATATGAATGACAGCAGGCTGCCAAGATATCAAAAAGGATGCAGAAAATAGAAATGTATATATCTATTTATATTTACGTTTCCATGACAGGAAATTATAAATTTGCAGTTGTAAAATCTGGAGGGTGTACCACGGTTACTGCAAGAGCGGCCCAGGGCCTAAGACGGGCTTATGACGGTCCTATGACGGTCCTATGACGGTCCTATGACGGTCCTATGACGGTCCAATGACGGGCCAATGACGGGCCTATGACGGGCCTATGATGGGCCTATGATGGGCCTATTATGGGCCTATTATAGGCCTATTATGGGCCTATTATGGGCCTATGGCGGATACGCCGTGTTTGGGTTTTGGAGATCATATTCTACAACGCATAGCCTCCAGCGCTAAGAATTAATACATGGCCAACAGAGGGCTACAGCACATACGTCGCGAGCTTTCTTCGTCTTCATGTAAATCATAAAGTCTACATGAAAGTTTTGCATTGTGAAAGTTTGCAGTGCCTATAAGGGATAAAAGAGCAGCTATAGTTGAACCGCGTGGCAATTGTTTTCTGCCTGGTCCCACCCACTGCCCGTGGGTTCAGCTCCAGGCAAATTAAGATAATATTCAATAACGAAAACAAGCGCTGGCTTTAATGACTCGGAAAGAACTAACATACGCTCAGCGCGAGATTTCTTTTCCAGTCTCAACTCGGGCGAACGGGGTAGATATTAAGGAGACAGTCGTAGTTTAAGTTTTTACTTAGTTTCTTCATTTAAAAATATTATAGGGACGTGATTTCCGCGGTTGACTTAATTCTGGGAGCCAGGCCAGTCACAAGCGATCATGATTCATGGCTCTTGGTGCAGTGTCTTAATCTTGCACCAAGAGCATGAACCCCGTTTGCCCGAGTTGAGACTGGAAAAGAAATCTCGCGCTGAGCGTATGTTAGTTCTTTCCGAGTCATTAAAACAAGCGCTTGTGTTCGTTATTGAATATTATTTTAATTTGCCTGGGGGAAATTAAATGTAGATGCTTTTAAGTGAGTATAACCGTAATGCGTGTATTATGGCGCTAAGTTTGCCGCGACCCGACAACTCCAAAGATGAGTTGTGCTAGCGGTGAGCATTTGTGTCTGGATGGAAGCTGACAGGAACTTTTCTCCCAAAGTCCCAACTCTCAGTCACATTCACAAGTCGCAAGTCTCAAGTCGCAAGAAAGCAAGAAAGCAAGAAAGCAAGAAAGCTCGGTGCGGTGCGGTGCGGTGCGGTGCGGTGCGGTGCTGAAGCACTATAGATTTAAGTTTGCGCTTTATGCACTATGAAGCAACGTTACCGCTAGTAAAAGTCACAAAAGGAGCACATATTTGTTTACAACCCGGTTAGATCAAACATGGGAAATAATATATTTTTTGTTGAGAGCCATCGCAAGAAAATTGAGTTTGTTCTCACAGGAAATGTTCGAGCAATTGAATGTCAATGCTTTCCTAAAAACAACTATAGGAACAATTGTATTTCCAGTACTATTTTCCTGCGTGCGTCTATGTGTTTTTTACGGCTTCGTATTTGTCCAGTTCGTAACAAAAATGTTACAAGTGTTCGAAACAACGGATTCGTGCAAATTTGAAATGGAAATAGCGAGGTTGATAGCGCGTGAAGTACCTATCCAGCAACAGTAGAGTTTGTAACTTTGTATTCCTCCATGACCCGGGCTGAACGAATCATTTTTTTGCACGGATTTTCATTTATGCATAGGCACTAATGCAGGCGTTTTCTTAGCGAATTTAAAATTTAAATAAAACCTCGAGTTGGAAAATCTTATGGAAAATTTGTTTGACGACATCGTCGCAATTCATTCGCAATTTATTCTTATCGAACAATATTTGCCTTTTTCCTGAGCTTCATCAGGTCTTGAAAAATTCGCAGAGATTTTAAAACAAACAAAAATCGAGAGGAAAGTCAACGAAAGTGTCTAGGTATAAAGTTGAATACCTTCTGCCGAGAGGTTGTTACTTTGTTGTACATGCATAAAACCAGTCCTCCGGATATCTATTGTAAAACGAAAACATTCGCAGCGCATGTTCTCAATTTTATGTTTCAACAGCAACACATTTAGTGTTCTTTCTCCCACTTGATAATTTAGCGTGGAACAAGACGAGCATACACTTACAGTACGTACCTGCTCAAAACAATCCCTTAGTTCCAAATTCCAATGCATATTATACAAGCACAAGCAATGGAAATGGCAATGAGGTTCGAAGATTTGCGAGGTATACCTAAAGCTCCAACTTCAAATAGGTGTATCCACAATTGCACAATACCTATTCTGAGCTATAAGCATTTCAATAATTGCCGATGCTGTCTGCTCGCTAACGCAGAACTACGTCATAACTCATAGGCAAGGATAATGACATTTTGAATCAATTTCGGAAACGTTTCGTGAACGACGATTCCTTTGGCAATTGCAATAATTGATGTGCCGTTCATGATCTTTACGTGTACCTCAATGTGCTGATTCTAGCCAAGCGATGCCACTTCCTGAGCACGCAAATACCTTCATTCCGGCAGGCATCTCCAAATCCTAACAAATACACAACTGTCTCTCAGCCAATTGTCTACCACCACGCTGGTATAAGGACGATCTTTTATCCCAAATAAGGGTCGAAGTCAAGTCAGCAGTCCAGTCAGCTTTCCGCCAGGAACCTTTCATCCCGAATTGTTTTCATCAAAGAGTTGGGTTCACTATAGCGTCACGGGAAATAATCAAAACTCCCACCCAACTCTGGCGTCGTAGCCAAGCGCCCCCGCCCCCGCCCCCGCCCCCGTGAAAACGTTTCACTTATAGACGTGTTCTAAGCGAGGCTGGAACGCATCTGCATAAAAAAAAACGTTGGCAAATCCGATCTTTTTGAGCGAGTTTATTGAAGCTAGTTAGAGAGAATTCAATACTTTTTGACAATATGGATGTCAAATGTAATAGATTTTACGTGTGTTTTCTGGTCTTATATGTAAAGATAACAAATCCATTAAAGTATTTTGAAAATTGCCCGTGTACAAGCGACGGCCATGTCAAGCACATTATCCTTTATACTCTGTTATTTTACCAATGCTAATAGATTGCTGGTTTGCTATTGATGTATACGTGAGCTTGAATTAAAGTGGTCTTAAAATAAGCTTAATGACAGTATATATTCTTCGGCAAGGATAGTATAAAGCAGCTATAATATCTTAACATTTCCAAAAAAGAATGAATTGAAACTTTACCGAAACCATGCATGTCTTCTCTTTATATCTATGTTTAAAACTATTTAAGTTTTAAGACAATCGTAAATAACATGAGTAACTACAAGATGGAAGAGACTTTTTTATAGTTCGCGTCAGAAACACTAGCGTGAAGGGCGTTACTTAAGAAAATCGGAAGGCAATGGCATAGCTTCGCAAAGCAGGGCTGAACCTGCACTGCTTGATTACTGATCAGAGACCGTTCTCGAAATACATGTGCCTATAATAAATCCGGCATGTACCTAGCTGAATATCAATTACGATAAGGCTACTAATTCTGCAAAGCAGGGACCAGTATATTGTTTTAGCAACGTAGGTATACATTATCATGCAAACTGTCTACAGCGGAGCAATTGCCGTCACAGAATATGCGTGCACCATGCAGATGAACATGGAATTGCGCAAATAAACTAAATGAATACTTTACCGAGCAATGATTTGTTTAATAAAATATACAGTTATAATTGATGTACCCAGTGCCTATACCCATACGTATAATAAATATATCATGCGCGAATTCATGGGTGGGGCTTATATAATATATAGGTATCATGGAACTATGGTTATGGAACGTTGGTAATATTGGTCCTGAAATTACACCTCCTATATTGCATCCTTATATTGTCTAAACTTCGTCTCGATAGAGGAGTGGGGAGACATGGAGCACGACCATAACCATCAGGTGCTCCGTGCCGATCTTTCTTGATCAATTATTTTACGCCAGCTTTGTTGAGGTTATTACGAATGAGAGGGTCTTCACGGTAAACGCTATATTAAAAATGCACTCTGGTTTATGACAAAATGAAAGTAGTTGAACTTTGAATAGAATGCGTGTCATAAATTACAGGTATTGAACATTATTTAAAACGAAAATAAATTAACTGCCAATATCATAGGCGAATGAGGTGCTAATCAATAGAAGGAGGAGAGCATCCTGGTTTTATCTCTCACGTCCAAACGAAGCTATTTCTTATTTCAAACCGATAATAGAATATAAATCAGATCTGGTGGAAGGCATGAAGTCCTGCTCTTCTATAGTTCGTCTCAAATTCTAAAGGCAGCAACAGACCGGTTTTCCACAATGTTATACTTATAGTATAGGCCCAATGCCCCGAGGCGCTGGTAAAAGAACATGAGACGTACTATATATGCAGGTAGAAAGATATATGCTCAGAAAATAGAATCCTCAAGCTCAAATATGCAGATTTTTGACCGGACTTTTGAATATAACTGCGATTCACCTAGATGCGTGCTATTTCTTCCATTTATGCTGCACACCAAAGAGAGAAGATTCAACTAGATGCGTGCTACTTCTTCCATTTATGCTGCACACCAAAGAGAGATGATTCAACTAGATGCGTGCTACTTCTTCCATTTATGCTGCACACCAAAGAGAGAAGATTCAACTAGATGCGTGCTACTTCTTCCATTTATGCTGCACACCAAAGAGAGAAGATTCAACTAGATGCGTGCTACTTCTTCCATTTATGCTGCACACCAAAGAGAGAAGATTCAACTAGATGCGTGCTACTTCTTCCATTTATGCTGCACACCAAAGAGAGAAGATTCAACTAGATACGTGCTACTTCTTCCATTTATGCTGCACACCAAAGAGAGAAGATTCAACTAGATGCGTGCTACTTCTTCCATTTATGCTGCACACCAAAGAGAGAAGATTCAACTAGATGCGTGCTACTTCTTCCATTTATGCTGCACACCAAAGAGAGAAGATTCAACTAGATGCGTGCTACTTCTTCCATTTATGCTGCACACCAAAGAGAGAAGATTCAACTAGATACGTGCTACTTCTTCCATTTATGCTGCACACCAAAGAGAGAAGATTCAACTAGATGCGTGCTACTTCTTCCATTTATGCTGAACACCAAAGAGAGAAGATTCAACTAGATGCGTGCTACTTCTTCCATTTATGCTGCACACCAAAGAGAGAAGATTCAACTAGATGCGTGCTACTTCTTCCATTTATGCTGCACACTAAAGAGAGAAGATTCAAGGAAGAGTATCAAGTATTAACGACAGCTATGTTGAGTTACCTACCGATATCGGGGCATATAAGATGCAAAGTAAAAACATTAATTGAGAGCTTCAGTATACGTATCCATTATCCGCTTCAATAATGAAACTGAGAGTAGGTATTGTACCTGCAATGAAGTGTATCTTGAAACGAAACAATGAACAACGTGTCCTACAAAAAAGGCTTAGTTACAGCAATCATTTCTAAGTGAATAATTAAAGAAGGTGGAAGATAGAACTTTATCTCGAGGCACCGGCTTATCGCAAACAAATTAGCTTCTCTTTGGACTGAGAGCGAAACAACCACTCGAAACGTTTTTGTCCCCCCCCCCCCCCCCGCAACCGTGCACCTCCCGGCAATAGCGCATCGGGCACAGAGCAGCAACATCTAGTTATCATTCACAAATCACAACCCACACATTAAGTAATTGTACCAAGTGTTGCTGGTCCAGACCAGGCTGGACCGAGGCGAGGCACGGGTTGGCAGGAGACAGACAAAAAATTCGTTCCATCATGAGCGTTCTACGTTCTACGTTCTACGTTTCACCATTAAGTCATACGCCCTTTCACGCAATTTTCGAGCAAAATGCTCTGGTAGGGCCTACACACTAGTCTGTTATGCCAAGCAAAATGCTCCAGTAGGGCCTACACACTAGTCTGTTATGCCAAGAAAAATGCCCTGGTAGGGCCTACACACTAATCTGTTATGCCAAGCAAAATGCTCCAGTAGGGCCTACACACTAGTCTGTTATGCCAAGAAAAATGCCCTGGTAGGGCCTACACACTAGTCTGTTATGCCAAGCAAAATGCTCCAGTAGGGCCTACACACTAGTCTGTTATGCCAAGAAAAATGCCCTGGTAGTGCCTACACACTAGTCTGTTATGCCAAGCAAAATGCTCTGGTAGGGCCTAGTGCCTACACACTAGTCTGTTATGCCAAGCAAAATGCTCTGGTAGGGCCTACGCACTAGTCTGTTATGCCAAGCAAAATGCTCTGGTAGGGCCTAGTGCCTACACACTAGTCTGTTATGCCAAGCAAAATGCACTGGTAGGGCCTACACACTAGTCTGTTATGCCAAGCAAAATGCTCTGGTAGGGCCTACACACTAGTCTGTTATGCCATGCAAAATGCTCTGGTAGGGCCTAGTGCCTACACACTAGTCTGTTATGCCAAGCAAAATGCTATGGTAGGGCCTAGTGCCTACACACTAGTCTGTTATGCCAAGCAAAATGCTATGGTAGGGCCTACACACTAGTCTGTTATGCCAAGCAAAATGCTATAGTAGGGCCTAGTGCCTACACACTAGTCTGTTATGCCAAGCAAAATGCTCTGGTAGGGCCTACACACTAGTCTGTTATGCCAAGCAAAATGCTCTGGTAGGGCCTACACACTAGTCTGTTATGCCAAGCAAAATGCTCTGGTAGGGCCTAACACTAGCCTGTTTTGCCAAGCAAAATGGCCTACACACTAGTCTGTTATGCCAAGCAAAACATGGATAAGATATGACCAGCTCTATGGCAAGTGCACTGGTTTTCGGAGATTCGAACGAAATTTCAAATTATGTAATGCAAATCTTCTGGCCACATATTCAGTGCAGGTGTGGGGATAGGTGCGTATCTCCCAAGTTTATTTGGGGATTTTTCTTGCTGTCCTCACTCGTAACTGTCATTTTTTGTTTGTTTTATGTGAAATATGTTGCCAACAATTATTTTTTTACTACTGCACCGTCCATCATCTTCACGATCAAAGCTAAACAACGAGCAACCATTCAAGACGCCAATTGCCCTATGGCTGTAATGAGTGACTTCACTTGTACATAATAATATCCTCTCTTCAACAGGCACCTGAACAATAAGATAATCTTAAGGAATCCGTTGCCATGCGAGGCCGCAGCAAATTAACCGCTATTAAGCCAGCTCTCCACCGCGCATCACACCGCCGCACAAATATCAGTTCGTCCTAGCAGCTTTCTCGGCATAAAACCAGCACGACCCCATATACCTATAGTCACTTCGGACGGCATAATCCCCGAATTTACTCTCTAGGGCTACAAGACATGTTTTTTAGTCTAGGGCATGTTTCGAGTTTCGGTTTTTGGATTAAGTTGAGAGGTCGGTGCCACTTTCAAAGAGAGATAGCTGCATCGCACTGACCCCGGCCATCTTATAACGGCTCCTCCGAGAGACGTGGTGACAATGGCCCTTAGTCCCTCGCAGGACAGCTATATGATTTCGCCGCGCAGGCCACGTCCCCTTGCCTCAGCCATGTCCCTGTCCCTGTCCCTGTCTACGGTGATGGGAAAGTATATGGGCGGTATCGTAGTGCGGACGAAATTAAACTTTAACGTGATCAATTAACAGGAGGCTATCATCTAGCATTCCAAGTGTCTTGGCTTATAGGTGGCCGGACGAACATGAACAAGCAAGGTAATGCGAGCCATTGAACCAGCCCACACATCTCTGTTCCAGCATCACTCTCCCTCTTCCTCCCCCCCCCCCCCCCCCCCCCCCCCCCCCCCCGCCCACCACGATAACATTGGAGTCAAGTGGCCCGGAGGAACAAGATGCGTACATGACATTACGCGGATGGACGCCGCGCCACGCGGGACCAGGGATGAGGTGTAACAACTAGCGCAGCAACATCTAGAATCTATAAGAAGCTGTAGGAAAATGCCAACAAACATAACTCACCGACAATAGAAGGGAAATCCGTGTCTTGTTGAAAACTATAGACCAATAGCGATATTCTCCGTAATTTCTAAAATAATGGAGGCAGCAATGTGCACGAGAATTATGGACTACATACAGGAGCATGACATACAAACAAAGTGCCAACACGGATTTACCAAAAATAAATCCACTATTACTGCGGTAGGCAGCTACGTCAATAATGTACTAGAAGCGCTAGAAAATAAAGCTAATCCAATGGGAATATTCTATAACTTTAGCAAGGCATTCGACACGGTGAATCACACCATTCTATTGGGCAAATTAAGAGAAATGGGCATCGACGGGAACGCGAACAGATGGATTAAGTCGTACTTATCAGACAGGTTGCAATACGTCCACATAGATCCGCCCCTGTCAAGAAGGACATATTTGTGGGCAACCGAAGACGAGTAAAGAGTCACAATGATCAACTTAAATTTACATTACCTATATTTTCAGGCAATGATTTAAACGAGACATTATAAATTAAAGTGTTGTATATTGCAGTACCCACCGCCCCCCCCCCCCCCCTCCCCCTTCCACCACCATGGCCTCCTATGGGACCATGTGCATCGAAAGTCGCCTGGCAGACAGAAAACGTGCAATACTGCTGGCTGCGGACACCCACGTAGGCGTGCGCTAGAGCGAGATTACGGCTGTTTCAGCCGTGAAACCGTTGGGTTTAAATAAGACGCTACTTTTTAACCGCTGTTTTTGGCTAAAGTTTTGAAGCTACAAGAACGCCAATACCCTTAATCGATTCGTTATTTTTTTTCGTAATTATGGTGGTAATTGATTAATTCGGAAAAAATATCATTTTCTGTGAATCCCGGAAATGTTCGCGTAAATTACCTGCGCTCGGAACTTATTTCACTGTCTGTACATTTTATAACAGAAAATAATAACACATTTTTTTCTTATGGCAATTGAATAGACAAACATATCATCTGTTTACTATTTTTTGATAACATTATTATCTGGGGAGATATGGTAGAAAGTTTAAAATCCAAAAAACCCCAAATTTCTCCGAAGAATCCACTTTTGAGAAAAAATATACTCGATTTTTCTCATCGTCTAGTGACCCTCTACAATAATCAATCATAAAAAAAAGGTCCCCGCACATTGCAAACGGAAAGTCGATTCTGAACTGGACTAATAGGACAGGTTACCCTATTTGCTGACGATACAACTCATCTAATTTCAGGGCCCAGGGTGACTGACATTGCTATGATAGCTAACGCCGCAGTCGACCAATTAAGCAGTTGGTGCGACGCGAATAAACTGATCATAAACATAGAGAAAACGGTGTGTATGTCGTTCAAAGTACATAGACGGAACGTTGACCATAGCAAACTTATCTATCTGAAAGGAAAAAGCGTCAAATAGATTTCGGAAAATAAATTCTTGGGAATAATAATCAATACAAATTTAGACTGGGTAGAACATATAAAAAGTGTGGCAAACCAAGTGGCGCCTTACTGCTACCTAATTATCTGTAATTAATTGTAAATAATGGGACCTTTTATGAAATAAGCGTCAAAATAACCAGTATGTGTTCATGTTGACAATAAACGAAACTATTATAATTATAATTATAATTATAATTATAATTATAATTATAATTATATTATAATAAATATTAATATAATATAATATAATTAATAAAAATAATAAATAAATAAAAAAACAATAATATAATTTAATATAATATTAATATAATATAATATAATTATATTATATAATATTATAATTATAATTATAATTATAATAATAATTATAATTATATTATAATAATTATTATTATTATCATTATTATTATTATTAACTATAATTATAATTATAATTATTAATTATAATTTATAAATATAATAATAATTAAATTTATAAATATAATTGTAATTATAATAATATATTATATAATATATATTAATAATATATTATATATTATATTATAAATAATTATTACTATTATTATTATAATAATTAATTATTACTATTATTATTATTATAAATTATAATTATTATTATTATTATAAATTATTATTATTATTATTATTATTATTATTGTTATTATAAATTATAAATTTTAAATTATCATAAATTTTAAATTATTATAAATTATTATTATTATAAATTATTATTATTATTATTATAAATTATAAATTATTATTATTATAAATATTAAATTATTATTATTATAAATTATTATAAATTATTATTATTATTATAAATTATTATTATTATAATAAATTATTATTATTATTATTATTATAAATTATTATAATTATTATAAATTATTATTATAATTATAAATTATTATTATTATTATAAATTATTATTATTATTATAAATTATTATTATTATTATAAATTATTATTATTATTATTATAAATTATTATTATTATTATATATTATTATTATTATTATAAATTATTATTATTTTTATAAATTATTATTATTATTATAAATTATTATTATTATTATAAATTATTATTATTATTATTATAAATTATTATTATTATTATTATAAATTGTTGTTATTATAAATTGTTGTTATTATAAATTGTTGTTATTATAAATTGTTGTTATTATAAATTGTTGTTATTATAAATTGTTGTTATTATAAATTGTTATTATTATAAATTGTTTTTATTATAAATTGTTATTATTATAAATTGTTATTATTATAAATTGTTATTATTATAAATTGTTATTATAAATTGTTATTATTATAAATTGTTTTTATTATAAATTGTTATTTTTATAAATTGTTATTATTATAAATTGTTATTATTATAAATTGTTATTATTATAAATTGTTATTATTATAAATTGTTATTATTATAAATTGTTATTATTATAAATTGTTATTATTATAAATTGTTATTATTATAAATTGTTATTATTATAAATTGTTATTATTATAAATTATTATTATTATAAATTATTATTATTTTAAATTATTATTATTATAAATTGTTATTATTTTAAATTGTTATTATTTTAAATTGTTATTATTATAAATTGTTATTATTATAAATTATTATTATTATAAATTATTATTATTATAAATTATTATTATTATTATTATTATTATTATTATTATTATTTTTATTATTATTATTATTATTATTATTATTATTATTAAGTCTGAAAGTGTATTAAGTTATTAAGTCTATTAAGTCATGAAGATAAGTCTGAAAGTTTTGAGAGTATATACTGCACAATAACGTTAAGTGATGCAAGTGCAAATCCTGTCAAAATATGCGTTTTAGCTATTTACAGACCGCCACACCTGAGCAAAGCCTTGTTTGTCTCCGAACTGGAAACCCTTGTGCAGACAAACAAGGCCCCAAATTGTATTATAATTGGCGACGCGAATTTGGATACACTTAACAAATATGAAAACGTAATCCAAAATTATGAGAGAGCCCTAGCAGTAAACGGGTTTTGCAAATGTATTAATGTCAGTACTCGAGAAGAAATTATGTCAGGAAAATTAACTTCTTCCTGTTTAGGTCATATATTTGTGCGCAGTACATTTACTAAAATAAATTCAGTAGTCGTCAAAAGTAAGATATCAGATCACTACATAATAGGGGCCAATCTTGAGTTTAGCAGCACTAAAAGCAAGGCACAAAAAAGGTGCAGTAATACAGAAAATCTCAAAACTTTCAATGAAAACGTACTTAGAGCAAATTTGCATTCTTGTGACTGGGACCAACTGCTGAGTGTCAATGACAGTCAGCAACTATATGATTACATTAAAGAAAATTTAAAAAAATGTTACGAAAATGCTTTTGTATGTAAAAATAATGTTATAAAGAATGTCAGACATCAACAGACTTGGATCACAAACGACCTGAAAGAGTTGTTACAAGAGAGAGACCGTGCTTTTCATAGATGGAAGAAATGTAGAATTGCTTTGAAAGGTGCGTTCTTGTCGATATATAAGAATTTAAGGCTACGTGCCAAAAGAGCGATCAATAAGGCTAAATATGAATTTTACAAATTACAATTCGAGTCATCCAGAGGTGATATAAAGAAGTCATGGCAACAAGTAAATCGCATGCTAGGGAAAAGTAAAAAAATATCAGTAGACGAAACGATTGACAATTATTTGGGGAAAAAATATTCAGTACCTATTATTGTGAACAGTTTCGTTAGTACGTTTGTTGAGGAAGTAGAGAATATACAGCATAAATGTAATTTTACGACCGTACCTAATATCCTTAAAAATGCAGATCAACAGATGCAGTCAATGTATATGCCCCCAACGACGAACTTTGAAGTAAGCAAAATAATAAGTGACCTGGACGTAAATAAATCTCCTGGGTTTGATAATATAAGAATTAAAGATATACAGTTTTTGCTCAAAATTATAAGTCCAGTAATAACACATTTAATAAATCTAACATTGCGTGATGGTTGTGTACCCAGCGGTTTAAAAACATCAGTTGTGAGACCGGTGTTCAAAAAAAATGACCATTTGCTATTTTCAAATTATAGGCCCATTTCACTTCTATCTATCATAGAAAAAATAATGGAACGATGTGTTGCAGAGAGACTTACAGCATATCTAACGAAGTTTAATATTATAAATAAAAACCAGTTTGGTTTTCAAAAAAGAAAAAACACTACGGACCTTCTGGAACAATTTTCAAATTTAATAAATCAAAACATAAATGATAACATGCACTCGTTGGTCTTGTTCATCGACTTCACAAAGGCGTTTGACACTTTGTGTCATAGTAAATTAATTAAAGCTCTAGAAAATGTTGGAATCAGAGGTCCTCTGTTGCAGTGGTTCATTAGCTATTTGGATGCTCGTCAGATGCTTGTAAAGGTTCATGATACATTCAGTGACATGAAAAACATTGTAACAGGAGTACCACAAGGTTCAATTTTAGGCCCTACGATGTATTTAATTTAATTAAATGTTTAAAAGTGTTGACAAATGCAAGATATTTATGTATGCCGATGATACGGTTATTGTAGCAAGCCACAGAGATGTTAGAAAAGCTGAGGATATGTTGCAAACAGACTTTACCAGGATTTTGCAATGGACTCATGACAATCATCTTATTTGCAATGCAGAGAAAACTAAATTAATGCATATTTGTTCACCGATTAGCCATGAAGCCCATGCACAAGTCAAAATTGTCCATCACGAATATAATTGTTTGCACATTAACCGTGGCCATAACTGCAATTGCTCAACATTTATTGAAAAAGTGGATCAATTCGTTTATTTAGGATTAATTGTTGATAGGTTCGTTTCTTGGAAACCACAGGTGGAACATTTGTGCAGTCGTTTACGATCAATAGCATTTGGACTGTACAAATTACGTTCTTCAGGTGCTCCTAAATACTTGTTACGAACTGTATATCTAGCTTTAGTTGAGTCACAATTACTCTATGGTGTGCTCGTATGGGGTCAAGCCTCAGTAATATATCATAGACAAAATATCATCATTACAATTAAGTATAATGAAAATCATTTCCTCTCACACTGCAAACAATACTTGTACTAATGCCAATATTTTGTTCCATAAAATTAATATTCTACCTTTTCAAAAGCTTTTCGAGTATAGATTAATTTTAAAATATTATCTCGATGACCAATTTAAAATTCTAAAATCCGATTTTGTAATGAAGGCTAGGCTGAGAAACAAAGACCCTTATTATGTACCAAATTATTCCAATAAGCATGGAAAACGTCTATTTGATTACATTGTTCCCGTATTATTTAATAAATTGCCACAAAAACTACGAAACTTAAAAACATATAGCATTCTAAAAAAAAGTCTTAAAAAATGGTTACTGGATGAAATTGAATAGAAATATAATTCATTGTCTATCTCACTTTATAATTACCAATACTTACCTTTAATATTGTATATGAAAAAAAATATGTATAATTTTTTGTTTCATTTGTTTAGTATTTGTGTGTGCTTAGGTTCTTGAACGCATATGAGGTATATTTATATTTGTGTTAAATTTATTATTTAGTTCGAAGTATTAACGTCTGCTCAGCGTTTTATTAATTAAAAAGTGATATTATTTAAACCACAGATGAGCCGTCATGGCTTTGTGGGCTTTTTGTCTGAGAAAAAAAAAAAAAAAAAATTATTATTATTATTATTATTATTTTTATTATTATTATTATTATTATTATTATTATTATTATTATTATTATTATTATTAATAACGTATAATACTAGTTCGATGCGTATATATTCCAGTAGTGCTTTTGATAGCGCTTTTGTCAGTTAAATGTACAATGGTATACAGTCGGCTAGCAACAAACGTAGATAGTATAATGATATTATTTTATGGAATGCTTATTGTTGCACAATGTGAGTTCCTTCTCTATACGGGAAAATGTGGTAGCATGATGCTTTGTTTTATCATCTTGCCTGACAGACGGTGCAGTTTCATCTCGCCAAGATTGCCACGCGATATGGTGTATAATACCTGCGTGAACCAAGGGCATTCGGTTTGCGATTTGCTATTTGTGACCCAATGTAACGAATTGTGGCCAGCAATTGGACTGCTCATAAAAAGGAGGGAGAAGTCAAATTATAGCGGAACTTGGGGAAGGTTTGCGAATTGCAACTGCAAGCAGCACAGTAATACATCTATGGTAATACTGGTGTTGTATACGAAATGCTTATTTCGACATTTGCTGTTGGCCGGATCCCTCGAATAAAGCGGGTGGCCACTGGCCGACCGAAAGCTGAAGAATATGTAACCGTAAGAAAGCCAATCATTCATTAAAAACTAAAAGAAAAATGAGTTCGCTTGTGCTTTTGTGAGTCAGTCTGAACCTGAACTATGTTGCAATCTGCAATTCGAATCTTTTCCACATCTTCAAGAGTCATTCTTTCGGAGCTTTTCTGATTTTCGATGACGAAAAGTTACGTTCGAGCAGCTTAACTTTTGTTAGGGGGTTTGCAAGCATCGACACTCATTCCTGGGATGAAATTTCCTTTCCCCATCCCGTCCTGGTCTCAACCTACCCCAAATCACCCCCCCCCCCCCTCGTCGCGTCACCTCGTCGGTTTCTTTGCTTACGAACGCGTCAAACCTCGGAACAATGGTGTCGGGGGACAACTAACCGCACACGCTCACTTCCCTCTTCCCATTTCCCACTTTCCACTTTCCACTTTCCACTTTCCACTTCCCTCTTTCCTTACCGAATCTTTCCACCCACTCTTTCGTTTTCATTTTTCAATCAATTCCTAATTGCATTTGGCTAAGCGATAATATGGTATAGGAATGGCATGGCACGGACCGATTGTTCCAGTAAATATTCGTTTCTCAATTTCCTGTTTTTATTCGTATTCTGTTCTGCATGTACCTATAAGCATGAACATTTTTAACGATGAAACTTTGAAGTAGCGGTGATTATCTGCTGCACGGCTTGTTCCGTGCTAATATTATTTTGAATCCATATGACAATTGGGAACGCTCCGCGTGGTCGGAAGGTAGACAACCCCGAGCTTGTTACGGTACGCCTTGCGAGTAAACAGAAGCCAATGACAGATGGAGTCTGAGAATGTTCCAGCTATGAGTTGGTCGTTGGTCCACATCTACGCGTGCAGCGAAGAACCATGTGCTGAGATGTCGGATGCGCTCTCCAACGCAACCCAACTCAAGGCAGAATTCGGAATCAATAATTTGCAGCTTCTCTTGGAGAACGTCACCCCTAAATACACAAACTGGCGCTGATTGGTATGAAAAATGTCACAAATCAGAGATGCTCAAATCAAAGATAAATGTATCGCGAAAGGAGCGCGCCAGATATTTCTTGATTTTTTATAGAAAAAAAAAATTGTTTCTCTTTGTTTGATTTCTTCTGGCAACACATTTCGAAGCAATCTTCAATCGGTTCGTGCAGGGGTTAGATTTGGCTTCTCGTGGTGTTACTGTTAAACTGCTGCCGCAAACCACCATGTCGATTCCCGGGACACATTTTCTTACACAACTACTAGCTATACGAACCACGGAAACTGTTTCCTCGCTTTTCTTTTACACTCAAGGAAACACAATTATTTCTTTAGTCCAACAATATGTTAATCCCCGTGATAATGGGAAAATAATTAATATTTAACATTTTCCGTCTTGTCAGAGGCACAACACATTACGGGGCTCGTTGCGTTGCGTGACCATTGCAATTATAGGTCGAGTGAGTCAGGAATTCGTGTTATGCTAACAAAACACCGGGTCATTAGCAGGCAATCATTCTGTTTCTCACAGAATTCCTCCTTATTGACCAGTATATGATCCATTGCCAATCGCGAAAGACACGATCTAGTCCTTACGCCGGCGGCGGCGGTGGCGGGGCCATGGAGTCGGGAAGTCCTCAAATATTTATCATTGCATGATTGTTGGAGTGCACGTCGAGAGGCCAGCACCGGCGGGCCAGTCTCGGCCAAGGGGCAATAAGTGTAATAGACGTCATGTCCAGGACGCAGAATTGGCCCGATTGCATGGACATTGACCACGGTAGAGAAATGATCGAGACTGACTTATGAAGTAACGGGCAAAATACCCTCGAGACGTTCAATCGGCGATCCTCAGCCAAAGCGCACACCGACCGGCGCGATGGTGTGAGCGAGCAAACTTGGATGGTGAGACTACATGAAAATATTATGGGGTTGAATTGCAGAGGTCGCGATGGGAGGCAAGCTATCTAGATACGACGAATACAGAAGAACATGTTACTGAAGAGATGTAAAACTTCTCTGTGCAGTTAAAGTAAAACTCGTTTTCTGCTTGGTTTAGAATAGAAAGGGGCAGCGGCAGAGAAGTGAAGGAGGAAAGAGAAAACTTTCAATGCTGTTACATCTGAGAAGCATACAAATTGCCTAAATCGCACCCCTAAAGGCGAACCAAACTCACCACTCAGCCATTCCCCACACATAACACAATCCATTCTGACAAAAGCGATCAACTTTACGCGAGTCTGTATTTTCTCGGCTGGGCTCGCCATGCTATTCCAAACCCGACGTAAATCTAGAGCAAGCGCGACACTGAAGTGAAGACTACATTCGGCCCCCGATTTTCCCTCTCTTCCGATTTCTCTCTTTCTTTTTCTGTGCAGTCAGTACTTGCAACTGCATTCGTTCGCCTGCAGGTGCTTTAGTCCGCGAAACTGTACAGTGCAGTTCCTCGGTGGGCCCAACTTAACCTGGGATTGCAGATGTAGCACAGGGTCCACAGTGTGGACAGTGTGGACAGTGTGGACAGTGTGGACAGTGTGGACAGTGTGGACAGTGTGGACAGTGTGGACAGTGTGGACAGTGTGGACAGTGTGGACAGTGTTGACAGTGTGGACAGTGTGGACAGTGTGGACAGTGTGGACAGGGTGGACAGTGTGGACAGTGTGGACAGTGTGGACAGTGTGGACAGTGTGGACAGTGTTGACAGTGTGGACAGTGTGGACAGTGTGGACAGTGTGGACAGTGTGGACAGTGTGGACAGTGTGGACAGTGTGGACAGTGTGGACAGTGTGGACAGTGTTGACAGTGTGGACAGTGTGGACAGTGTGGACAGTGTGGACAGTGTGGACAGTGTGGACAGTGTGGACAGTGTGGACAGTGTGGACAGTGTGGACAGTGTGGACAGTGTGGACAGTGTGGACAGTGTGCACAGTGTGAACAGCGTATGCACTGAACGTTCGTCCACTGAATGTGCTTGAATAATGAGTACCTATCCTGAATACCAGTCCTCGCCTGAGCATATTCCCATCAGTGTAACATGTCGCGGTGTCTTTATTTTAATAACGCACACACCGTAGGCAAATAATTACATGGTAATATAAGCATGACTGGCCATGTTTAGTCCAGCCATGAGCGCTATACGCACTAGTGCCGCCATGCCGCTGTCGCTGCTAGGAAAGGCGCTACAGCAAGTTCTTTAGGGGCACTCCGGGTCCGGGCACTCCCCAGTCCCCATCCCCATTCCCATCCCCGTCCCCGTCCCCGTCCCAGACTATCGAGCACAAATATTAAGTGAAATTAATTTGCTTACTTATCTCTCGGAGATTGGCTAGAGACAGAAGGCTTGTTATGTGGCTAATTATACAGATCGCCTGCGCATAATCGAATTCAAATTTAAATTGATGGTACCAATTTTCTTGTCATGTCATTTTGCATACAAAAACGTATAGCGAGGACGCAGCGCATCAGACTGTCCCTCGATCGAAAGAATTTTCCAACTAAAAAATATGATAATCTAAATAATAAACATGATTCTAGCTAGGCATGAATCTATTGTTCGAAGATGGCGGTGTAGCGGACAGGCCGCTTTTGTGATCTCAATCTGAGCCGTCGGTCAAGTCGAAGGCTTGCAATAATAATTCGCGTCCGTGCTACAGTCCCGCGGACTTCGCTATGTCCCTAATGACATTCGGCTAGGAGGACTCGCGATTAGCAAGAGAGGAGACGAGCGAAAGAGCGGAACGGAACTATTGTCAATGGACCGCGGATCTGGTTTTTCTGCTCCTCACGACTTGAGATGCTTCAGATGTGAAGGACGTCCATCACCCGCTCGTCACATCTATTCAAGTCCGAACAAGTCAGCTACGTCCACGGTGCAGTCGCCGAGGCAGCTTCTGGTCATGTCAAAGGCAAATTACGAGCTAACTTCACTGGTCGATCTGATGCCCTAAATTCCACAACCAAATCCCGCTAGAGTCCGCCAAAAATAAACAATGTCGCGCTTCGACACAAATCATTCAATGACAATCGCAGTTTTTTTTAAATACGCTCACGAAGAAAGAGCACCTATGACTGAACTAGTCGCAATACAGAACAATAAAAATGGCGTTCGGCCAAACCGTGGCGCTTTTATATCATAAAATATTGATAAAAATATAATATTAAAAAATATATATATCAAATGCGAGTTTGGTTACCTGGAAGAAGACTTGATTGTCGCGCACCCACCCCACGACCATGTCAGCCCCCGGCATCTGGCCGTCGACAGAGAAGCCGAAGCCGACGTAGCCGAGAGTTCGGACTTGCACTTCGAAGGTGACGTGTTGCTCGGCGGGCGTCCAGAACAACGAGTAGTTGGCGTCTAGCTCCTTGCGGTGCGTCCAGTGCGCCGCTAGGACGCCGTTGTGCGGGTGCCACGAGGAGGCGGCGACCAGCGCCAGAAACAGCCACCACGCCGGGCCCCCCATAGACGTCGGCCACCGGGCACCACCGCCACGATTAAGGGCACTGCGCGCGGTACGGAGCGACGCGGCAGGAGTTGACGACGGTGGACGCCGTGGACAAGGTGGACATCGTCTCTTGTGGTCTTTCTGGAACAATGGAAAGTGATATGATGTGTCTGTTTATACTAGAGTAACATGTTGATGGAGTTTAGAGACTAAGTTCGTAACGGTCAATAGATGGCATGACACATTGTTCGCATTGGATAACATCCTGCGGAGTTGGTGATAGATATGCTCTGCTCAGTCGTTCTGGAACGGTTACGATATTAACGTTGCAAAGTGAGAAGTTAGTGGCCTTTTAGGAGTTGAGGTGGCGAGCTCGTATACACTTTGGCTCGTAACGGAACACGCTCACTTGTTTTCTGTTATTGAATTTAATTGAAAAATGTTCTGCCATTCAATAAACGCATTGGTAAAGTTATACATAATATATTTATCCAGTTTTCCTTTTCACGGATGAAAAGAAAGCGACGCAAGGCTGCACGACAAGTCTGCAGAAATATCATCTGCTTGAATTTGGACAATTGTGAAGGAATGAGATAAGTTTTCCGCGGATGAAAACTGTCAAAAACCAGGAATGAATTGGAAACTGTTTTTATTTTCCTCGTCGTCGTATATCCAAGTTTTATTTATCTGGTGTCTTGACAGGTCGCCTTGAATGCCGCGGCATAAACTGAGGACAGTCGACCGCCGAAATTATATGGCTATCCTTATACCTATATATAGAAGAGGCAGAAGAAGAAGCGCGAAGTGAAACCTGTGATTTATTTTTATGAAAGTATATAAAACGTATTTTCTCTGAGAACCACTAGAAAATTGAATCCGCCATTACTCATTAATGGCGATATAGAGGCAATAGAAACATCAGACTGAGAAAATGTGAGCCTTGCACAAGGCTTTTTTCCTCTGTCCCACATGTGCCAAATTGCAATCTGTTTGGGTGCGATCATGCAGCGTTCATTGGAGCCAGATTTCCGAGGATTTAAGGACACACAATTCGGGTTTCTTATGCCGAGTGCCGAGTGCCAAGGGGCAACGTGCTGCAGAGGCCCCCGGGCCCCCGGGCCTGAAGACCCTGCTATCTTCACCCGAGTAGTCAACTCAGCTCCATTTAGTTATGAACCAGCTTGCAGTCGAGGAAATTAATAACTGCCATTGCCTTGTATCAAGTTACGATTTTGTGAACCAAGTTTACTGGCAAGTATGGAAAGCAATTAAATAAAGCTATGCTGTAAAGAGCGTAGGTATTTGAGGGTGGCTGAACGCGAAGGTACAACTAAAAGACATCCACTGACGGAAAAATGATCAATACGATTTTCTTTCTTTTCTTGTTCCAAGTAATCAATGTAGCGAAAGAAAAAAGAAGTATTAGCGATGTAAGCGTATTGTGAATACTTCTGTTGGAATCATCAATGGGATTACAGGGAACGTGTAACGAGATTGAGTGAAGCCGCCGCAAGAAGAGAGAGATGTACGAAGAAGATGAGAATACGCTCGTGCTACAAGACTGGAATTTTCTTGCTGGAAAGGGAATTGTGAATGTCTTGAGCTCAGGGTAACTCGGAACTCGAGACTCGGAACTGAGGAACTCGGAAATAACCGGGAAGTGTATGGATGTATCGGTGACTGGACTAGGTAATGCAATGCGGTTTAGCTGGTGATGTATATGTTTTGACGGTGTGACGAGTTATAAATGGTGTGCCGCAATCATTGTGCAGTAAAACTAACTTAGCAAACCTCAATAGCAACCCCTGACCGGCAATTACTACACACAACAACAACAGGTAATTTGTTCAATTACCTGGAAACAATGTGAAATATAATCGTTAAACTTTGAACATACACCGTACATAGGTACTATACGTATATACCTATACGCGTATAGGTAAAGTTAGTCAAAAAGTTTGGGCACGCGGCAGTTAGTCTGGACCTCGCCCCTCAATTATCTTCTTATTGCTATGAAATTAGTCGAAAATTACCGTTTTGGTCAACTTAACCCGAGGGGCATTAATTGAAGGCCTTATAGCGAGCCGAAACTGCCCGGGCGCCTTGTGGGTAGGGGTACCTCCTGGCACCACAGACCAATACACCACCTATGCTACACCTACAGTGGCACGGGGCAGGGGCAGGGGCATACAGGGCTGCCAGGGCGGCCAGGGCGGCCAGGGCGGCCAGGGCACCCCTGGGTGCCGTTCCATTGGTGTGGGAGCGACCTGCGGACGGAGCGCGACGCGCATTACGAGCGGCCAAAACACTCGAAGTGACGTAATCACCTCGCACCGACATCTCACGGGTCATTTACCGGCGGGGCAGGCGTTAGGCCTGCCTCCTGGACGCCTGCCTCAAAGTCTAAACATATTTTCTATCGCGGCCATCAAGAGAGGTTAGAGTGTAGCCTGCACATCAGAATGCCGCCCTCCGCCCTCCGCCCTCGCCAACCAAGTCCTATATCCTGACTCCAATTGCCACTGCTTTCTTTACTGCGCTTGATGAGACACAACCGTTCGCTATGGGCCAATACACGAATAAACTGGAGACATGAAATGTGGCTTGTTTTGCATAAATTTGCCATTAAAGCCATTTTATGCTCCTCGCCGGAGCACTAGGCTTGCAAAATAACGATATCCCCATTAGGAAAATTCTAAAAGCTCATTGCTTGGAGAGAATTTCCACATTGTGAGGCATGGTAATCGCTCATCCCCTTAAATCCAGAGAGTTTTTCGCTTAGACTTGCAGGTGGGCCCCTCGCTGGACTATTATTCAAAACGAAGATTGCGAGAGATTTTATTGTGGATTTCAAGCGGTAAATTTCGTTCTTCGCTCTGGCATTGCCTGTATAGAAAGGCTTATCAAAATAGGTCTCTATATAATGCGTCGAATCAAATTCACTCACTTCTCGTTTTTAAATATAGGACTGTGATGAAGTACAAGGAACCCTTTCTTCCCCTCCCTATTGCTGTGAGATTGCTGAGATGGCACAATTTTATTTGGCCCCTCGACGCAAATCCGCATAAAATATTGAGTACAAGAAAACGAGAGGAGAAAATAAAGATACGAAAAGCAAAAGAAAAATGTCAACATCCCATTTCCATTTTCATTCAGTTCTATTAGGGATGTGGTGGCGAACTTCACCTTTATTCATGCATCACACAGTTGTTTTTCGCGTATTCATAGGAAACTGTATTTCGGGTATAAGATTCTTTTCTTCTCTCGAAAATCTATACATGTATCGAACGCTATACGCTACGCTAGGTTTCGAATCCGAGAGCCTGACTGGCCCAGCATCAGTGGTTGGCTTTGTATTCACATATACGGATAGTGTGCACCTTGCACAAGGAGGTACGCACCATCTCCCGCAGATACAATGGGTTCGAAAATAAATAAAATAAACCACACTCGAATCATTTCATTCCAGAAATCGAACAGTATAAAGTTATGGTGCAAAAAAACGCCTCCACAATTCGTCTTCGAAAATGTGATTCGAAATTGGGCGGTTATAAATCTAACGGCCGACTGTCAGTCTAAGGATTCAATTTAATAGTTTGCATATCCAAGTGGCACTAGTATCGACAGTCGACACCGTGCACCGTGCCCCGAGCCCCGAGCCCCGCGGACCGCGTCTAGTTGATCTCATTCGATCTAACGCAGGACCGAACCGGAACGTCAAACAGCCTATTTATAATAGTATCTTTGGTCAAACAGGGCGAGATTGGACCGGACGAAGTCACCGGCTACTTGCCGCTCGCCAGCCAGCCAGGTGAGAATAATGAATTATTAGCAGTTGCGCCATTAAAAAAGAACTCACCACCAACTGTTATTCATCTGCTATTCATCTGCTATTCATCTGCTATTCATCTGCTTTTCATCTATTTCGACAAGTGTGGCACAGCGGACTGCGTGAAAAACTGTTCTTCAAAAATGGCGGCGTCGAAACAGAATGAGATTACTTTTAATATTCGAGTTGATTAATTTGGGACGCCATGAGCGCGCCATTTTCGCCCGTTTTTGACGCGTATTTCGGGAAAAACATCGTGTTGTATAACGGAATAGGAGACATGATTATCGGGTAGCGTGCTCTGGCCAATTGGCCGGTGGAACTACACCATACCGAACATGCCAGCCGCGACGGCCGCTTGGGAGCGAAATAGCGACAATTAATTTCCTTGTTGATTTGCTGTTATGAATCCAAGTGTTGACCAGGATATTGGTTGTATAATAATGAACACAGACAATCATTGCCTCTAGTCCCTCGTTCAACTATAGGGTCGGTGCAGCCCCTGCGTTCGCTGGGCTCCTGTATCTTATACCTATATACCTATATATAGCACGCTGGAAGAGTGCATAAATCACGCTCACATCCTCAGTTACCACCATAAGCGCACGCACGTGCTCGCGTGGCGTGGTATCCCACAAGTGCATCCTACCTAAATAATGTTTTTCGAAAAACAATTAAGTTTCACTGCAGCGTGCCAGTAAAATGTTGTTGAATCGCGATCGTTGCAACTAGCTGATGCAAACATTCACATAGCGACTATATAGATATAACCAACGCTGGCCGGATTTATTCAAGCAGCTGTCGTTTACGGATTAATACGCAAAGATTATCCATGCGTATCGAATCAACGTTTATATCCTATACATTTATATCATTTAATAGGTAATTATCCAAATTAATATTTTCGGCTTGGCTTGTCGCGTGGAGATTTGCGTGCCAAAACTTAGATGTGATGCGCAAATCTCATAGGGAGTCAACCCCTTCCCCTCCCCCCCCCCCCTCCTCCCACTCCTCACAATGCTACCCCAATCGCCCACTGCCCGCCGCGCCGGCTCAAATTTTTCCCAACCAGTACCAATAGAGGACGTGTATTTGCGGGCCGTCTAGCTCATGGTACCGGCAGAATATAGTTTCGACCACGCGCTCCACGATTCTGACATTAAATGATTAGCTTTTAAGAATCAATTAGCGAGCACATTACTCGGAGGTCTCAGAAATCGCAATCACTGAACTTTAAATGTGATTTATTCGCATAATGAATGGTATGGCGTGTCGGCTCCTCGGTTTGAGGCTCGCATGAACGTTCGATCCGACTGCCGTAGAATAATATTATCTCGATGATAACGTCTTACCTTAGAATAGAACCTAATTGTATCCAGTGTTCATTAAGTGGTTGTGCGGGCATGGGTCGTCTCCTGCGAGTTCCGCAGTCCCAGTCCCAGTCCCGGTCCCGGTGCGCTCCCGTCCGCGTGCGATCACTGAATCTCACGATCTCTGTGCCCACTTCGACCGACGGCAACCTCCTCGCTTCGGTGCCCGGACGCGACTGACTGCAGACTGCAGTCACTGCTGAGAGAGAAGATACGGGGCCAGCGCGGCACGGCACTATGAACACGGGTCGGCTTTAGACAGTGGGTTATATCGAGATCTGATCATCTTGATCGCGGGCTGTGGTCGTGGTCCAGCCGGGGAGTATGTAGCTAGATCACATCATCCCGTCATGCCAGCGCGCTCGACGCGTAGCATTGGCATCATGGAACCAAATCGAAGTCTGTCTCTGTCAGGGGGAAAACAGACTCGACCGATTTGCAACTTTCAGCTCCTGGGGAAACTTTCCAGCGGGGAATTATGCTTGAGAAACAGGCATTATCTTTTTGTTGTAAATTTTATATTATGGTTTTAAAGGCATTCATCCGTATAATCTGCGACCTATTGGACAAGTATTTATTTAAGACTGTTATAGGAATTAATTATGCTTGGAACTTTCAGCGGCTATATTGCGTAGCTCTGGATCAGTCTGCTTTGTCGTCGAGCCATCCGGCCGGCGATTCTTTTTGTTTTCACATTTTCTTTTGAACGCACCAAATCGGCAGGAAAGGAAAGAGAGTTGATATTATGCAGGCATCGGATTCAATAACATGAGTTGTTTTCAATGCTTTTAATATATTAGTTTACATTGACGTGGAGCTTGATATTACAATGACCATGCCATGTTGTCAAAATGTTGGGCAGGCATGTGAATTCCGAGACAGTCGTCAGTCGGGGTTCCTTCGCAACGTACAATCTGGTCCAAGCGTCTAGTATGGTCCAACGTCCAATCTGATCCAAGCGTCTAGTCTGGTCCAATGTCCAATTTGGTCCAAGCGTCTAGTCTGGTCCAAGCGTCCAATCTGGTCCAAGCGTTCGATCTGGTCCAAGCGTCCAATCTGGTCCAGCGTCCGATCTGGTCCAGCGTCCAATCTGGTCCAAGCGTCCGATCTGGTCCAAGCGTCCAATCTGGTCCAAGCGTTCGATCTGGTCCAAGCGTCCAATCTGGTCCAGCGTCCAATCTGGTCCAGCGTCCAATCTGGTCCAGCGTCCAATCTGGTCCAACGTCCAATCTGGTCCAAGCGTCCGATCTGGTCCAAGCGTCCAATCTGGTCCAGCGTCCAATCTGCTCCAGCGTCCGATCTGGTCCAGCGACAATCTGGTCCAGCGTCCAATCTGGTCCAGCGTCCAATCTGGTCCAACGTCCAATCTGGTCCAAGCGTCCGATCTGGTCCAGCGTCCAATCTGGTCCAAGCGTCCGATCTGGTCCAAGCGTCCAATCTGGTCCAGCGTCCGATCTGGTCCAAGCGTCCAATCTGGTCCAAGCGAACATTCTGGTCCAGCGTCCAACCTGGTCCAAGCGTCCAACCTGGTCCAAGCGTCCAATCTGGTCCAAGCGTCCGATCTGGTCCAGCGTCCGATCTGGTCCAAGCGTCCAATCTGGTCCAGCGTCCAAACTGGTCCAAGCGTCCAATCTGGTTCAGCGTCCAATCTGGTCCAGCGTCCAATCTGGTCCAAGCGTCCGATCTGGTCCAAGCGTCCAATCTGGTCCAGCGTCCAAACTGGTCCAAGCGTCCAATCTGGTTCAGCGTCCAATCTGGTCCAGCGTCCAATCTGGTCCAGCGTCCAATCTGGTCCAGCGTCCAATCTGGTCCAGCGTCCGATCTGGTCCAAGCGTCCAATCTGGTCCAGCGTCCAATCTGGTCCAAGCGTCCAATCTGGTCCAAGCGTCCAATCTGGTCCATGCGTCCGATCTGGTCCAAGCGTCCAATCTGGTCCAAGGGTCCGATCTGGTCCAGCGTCCAATCTGGTCCAAGCGTCCAATCTGGTCCATGCGTCCAATCTGGTCCAAGCGTTCGATCTGGTCCAAGCGTCCAATCTGGTCCAGCGTCCAATCTGGTCCAAGCGAACATTCTGGTCCAGCGTCCAACCTGGTCCAAGCGTCCAACCTGGTCCAAGCGTCCAATCTGGTCCATGCGTCCGATCTGGTCCAAGCGTCCAATCTGGTCCAGCGTCCAATCTGGTCCAAGGGTCCGATCTGGTCCAGCGTCCAATCTGGTCCAAGGGTCCGATCTGGTCCAGCGTCCGATCTGGTCCAGTCCGCCTCTCAGCTTCAAGCGTTTCCCCCGAAAGATCGTGTCCGTTTCGCTGACCGCGAGCTTTGCTGTTCAAAATGTAAATTTTGGAAATCTCCGAGACAAACACTACACAGTTTTCAATTAACCCTCGCGATTGCTTTTCCCCGACTGATACACAGATATATTCCACACATACTTTCCAATTCTCGTAATTTATTTGCTTTGTTCCCCGTCAAAGGAGGCGGTTAAAGTGCGAAGTTCTCTCTCAGCGGAACATGCAGTCGTGAAAGGAAAACGGAGCTCGCCACGTTTCCACATACCTAGCTCATACCTCGCCATAGATTTCGGCTGATTTGGAGATTTTCAGATGTGAGATTAGCAAGAGTGTTTTGGCCATCCGTTAATGTGGTGAACCGCGGTCATCTCTTCAGTCGTCTTCGTCTCCCAGTCGCAAGTCGCTATTCGAAAGGATTCTAATTATTTTGCGGCTTCTTGGGTCATCGCAGTCATCACTATTGGAATCAATTGGCCTAACTTAACACTCACAAGGATCCCGTTTTATACGTTATTAGTACAATTATTTTACAGGTCGAGTTTCAAGTAATAATAACTTTCAGATAAGTGTTGGCGGTATTGGCCCTATTGAACTCTTCAATTCAACTTTTATCCGTGAACGTCTAACGGCTAAGCAACAAAACAAAGCAACGCAACGGTGCATTTTATGCTATTGTCAGCACCGTTTTCCTTGCTAGCAACAATAAGTCGCATTTCGGAACAATGATTGGCCAGAAATGGACGGCACATAAAATGGTGTAGGACAAGATCATTGTATACAAGAATAGAACAAATGAAGTACGTTGAGAAGTGCATGGAGACGAAGAGGAAATAAGATATCTGCACATGGCTAACTGACTTCATTTTCCTAATGGAAAGCCATTGAAAAACTTGCGGCTCGTGATTCTAGTTTACATGGATATGATGCACCTTGGAGCACATAAAGGAGAACGAGCGGAATTTTCTTCATCTGAACCACAAATTGGCTCCTTGTTAGTACGAACAACAGGCTCAATCGATGCGGCGGCTCCTTGGCGTTACAGCACACACAGCCTCCCACTCGGTGGACCGCTATCCACGCACGGACCATGGAAAGCGATGGCTTGACCGGGATTTGGGGGCGGGCGGAAGCCGAGACTGAAAGGGGCTCGTGTTGGCGTTTAGGTAAACAACGGATGTGCAGTGTCGTCAACAGGCTCTAGATTCATCACATTACTCATTACTTAATCATCAGAAGCAAACGAATGGGCCATACATTATTGTCAGCTGGCATGTCGCGTCCGAGCGGGCACGGCACAGCACGGCACGGCACGGCACGGCACGGCACGGCACGGCACGGCACGGCACGGCAATTCGTTGCTGGCCAAAAATTACATCTACTTGAGAAGGTCTTGCTTAATCATTCAATTAAAGAGCGCGCACAAGTATGCGTTGCTCTTTGTTCCATACGGATCTTTTTTTGTCGTTTTTTGCAATGCAGATATAAACTTATTTTATTATAGGCTTCGCGAACGTAATTTGTTGTGTTGGAGATGAGCGTAGCGGTTTGTAGCGGATAAAAGAGTGAACGTATATAAAGTTGCATACTGTAGGCTATGTGTAAAATTAACTATTTCTAAATTCGAAACTATTTTGATTGAATTTCGCATGAAAACCGCAAAATTTTACGAAACAAATGTAAAAATCTGTTAATAAAAAGAAAACAGAGAGTTGCAATCAAATTTTCGTAATTGGCTGGTTTTAGAAATGCCGCACGAGTGATGTTTGATAAAAGCGAACTTGTCAGTTGTCACGCACTCTTAAATCTCTTGAAAGTTGAACCAAAAAAACTATAATAATGAAAACATTTTAATTTACTTTCGATTAATTTTTAATAAACTCTAGACTAAAATAAGAATGCTACATTACATCGGAAATTAGTCGCGTTGTGCGAGGTCGTCAGACCCCCCCCCCCCCCCCCCCCGCCCCTGACACCCGTATATTAAAGAGTTATATTTGCACGTACAAACGCGACCAGCAACGAGCCTGCCTCTTTGTGAACAGTAATTTCGTTCGCCCCGGCACAGAAAAGTGTTCATTTCCGTGATAATATAATGTCAGATCGGGCGGCCCAACCAATTAGCCTTTATATCATTAAAACATCTGAGTGAATGAGCTGAAATGCATATTCGTGCCTAAATGATTTCTTAAAAGCGCCCATTTTCAAGGGTCTGCTATGCAGATTTAGGCTAACGTATTCACTTAATTAAAATAAAATTTATTTCACTCAGATAGAAGCGTATTACTAATTGAAATGAAATTCCATACCAGAATCAGTTTTTTTTTCTCTATCACTAAGATTTTCATAACAAGCACGTATAGAGGTGTAAGTTTCGAAGCAAGGTATAGGCGTTAGGCAGCTACTGTTCCCGCTCTACTACCGGCTTTGCAGAGGACACTCCGTCGAGACCCCAAATTAAATTATAATACGTTTTTATTAATTAGTAATGAATACATTCGCGGACATAAAGTGCTTTGAAATTTTTGCTCCCAAATGCACCTATAGAAAGATGAAGCGGGTTCTAGCTTTTCCCCTTCGGGTGTTGGTTTCGATACTGTATAGTGTATATATACAAGTACCATTCGAGCCGGACAGTAAAAATAAGCCCAAGACGCGGAGCTACCATGGGTGTAATAATTCGGTGCACCGGCCCGCGCTCTTTTAGTTTCGCCGTCTGCAGCCAATAGTGCCGAACTCAGAAGCCCACAAACGCTTTCAAACTCAAACACCCGCAAATGCTGCTAGCCGAAATGAAGTGGATGAAATTTATAACAAGAAATGATTAATTGTCAATGCTAAAAACAACGACTTAGTTGCTCCTACACCCCTTTCTCAAAATGGAGATTGATTACGTGCACACCCTAATGATGAACGAAGGACAATAAGTTCCATTTTAGCTGCCTGATATATAGATTAGGAGTGGAAATCATTGCCCACCTCCATGGTTCTGCCTTCATTTCGCAAATAGCGTAGAATGGGGTGAGATGCGAGCTCTCTGGTCCTGCACAGAGAGCAGCGGCACCGTGGGAAGGACGGAAGGACCTCGAGCAAAGGCAGAGGAGAGGCAGGCCTATAGCTCTAAGCTGTCAACTTGGTGCCGAGGCCCGCAGGGAGTCACCCAGGGACAGCTCACTGGGACAGCGCACAGATACTTCAGACAGACACAAGATCGATCGAGTTAACATTTTGGACGAAGGTAGTTGCTAAGGGAATGGTCGCAAGACGTACTTGATGCACGTTATAACTTATTTATGATATCTATTTTAATGAGCAGTCGTAGCTTTATGAGAACAAAAACGTGTTTGTGAGGTTGTTACTAAAATATAATTAATATTATATGAAATATCTTATACTCGTCAAAGAAAGCGTAACATTTTAAGATCAGACGTCTACGTCACTATAATGTTCTTATCTCAATCAATAGTTAATATATTGAGAGGCACTCAGGTAGGTATCGCTTTTGTGCGCGAACTGGGGCCGCTATGGCCCTTGGCCACGACTTACATGACACCACTTATACACCGGCAAGATTCGAAACTTTTAAATCTTCCGCCTCTAAAAGTCTAAGGTACGCCTTCTGATAGAGAAGAGAATTGATTTCGAGCTACCGACAATGGTGCAGTCAGCAGTGTTCGGCGGTCTTGACCCATTGCCGCGGCCGCTAGTTCGACACAAATCCAGCAGGAGAGAGCCCTAGTCGAGCAGGGATGAACCTGTGTCCCGGTCCTGTCCCATCCTATCCAGACTGCGCAGAGCGACAACATTATTAGATATTATTCGAAATCGGTCATCCAGGCGGCAGCAGTAGCGAGCGCGCGGGGTTTTGGCAGGTCAACGGCCATATCCATGTGGTTGACATCATCTGATGGATCACCCTGCCCCGTATCCAGGAACGTCACCGTCACTCGTCAATTGGACCACAAGTTGTCTTATCTCCAGATGTCTATTCCGTGAATCTTCCTCTCGTACCAATTGTGAAGCAGACCGACCCAACCGGTTAACGAAGAACGGACTAGATGATATGTCACCTCCGTGGTAAACTGGTAAGAACTAAGAAGTATAGCAAGGTGGTGGAGGTGGAGGTGGAGGTGAGGTGGGGGTGGGGACGGGGGCGGTGGTAAGGGATCAGAGCACGAGTGAGCGACGATCACTTTCGTGCTGATTTGGAGTTAGTTGCTAATGTCATTCTGGAGTCCTGGTGTCCTGAAGTTCCGACTAGTCCCGATTAGTCCCGAATAGTCCCGTTGTCTGTGGTGGTTCCTGCAGCTGTTGTGAATCCTAATACTCCCTCAGCACGCGAAGAAAAGGAAAATCCAATCCCATTTAATAACACGTCACCAATCATCAATAAAATAGAGCGAAAAAGAAGTCTATTTCACGTTATAAAAGATATATGTAAAGTGAATTTAGTTTCGAGAATCAGTCAGTGATGACTCTAACAAACTCCGCCAATTAAGAGTTTTAAAGTCAGGTCTTCTAACTATTGCATGCCTTAATTAAAATGCCTTAAAGAAATCAAGATTAATGTAATTTAGCGAGTTGTCCGCTGCAGTAGAAGCCTAGAAGTTGAATTTAATTTAGCTGACCACAGTTTTTTTCTTCGCGGACATGCACGTGAGTTCGCTGATAATCTACAATTGCAGCAGCATGTTGCCGTGGCCGTAGAATTTGTTGCCTCGTGAGTCGCTAGTGTCTTCTGTGGCTGTGAATGTGTCTGTGTGTGTGTGGGTTTGTGTGTCTGTGTGTGTGTCTGTTGGGTGCCACCTACTTTTTATCGCGCTTATCGCGGCTCTGGCATACATGGTCATAGGTCTTCGGTTTGTTGTTCGGTGTTCGGTGTTCGGTGTTCGGTGTTCGGTGTTCGGTGTTCGGTGTTCGGTGTTCGGTGTTCGGTGTTCGGTGTTCGGTGTTCGGTGTTCGGTGTTCTGCGCCGGAAGAACGACCCGGACCCGGGTACGGCAAGACACTGGCACCGCATCGGGCTAGCAGAGCGAGGCAGCGCGCTGGCAGGCGCATGATGTTAGCGAGCAATCCCCGCACACTAATTGAATTCTCTTGTCGGACTTTTCGCCCGAATAAGGGATGGCTGAGGGACGCCGCGAGAGCGAGAGGGATGAAGAGATGAAGGGATGAAGGGATGAAGGGATGAAGGGATGAATCTACTTGTGAGGCCAGCCTTACCGCAACAACAAGCCGTGAGTGTGGCCAAGTCTGGCGAGGACGAGGAGTCTCAGTCAACGATTACTTGCCGTGGACTGGCGTTGCAGCCCTGATCAAGTGCTGGCGGCTGGCGGCTGTTCGAATTTTCGGATGTTCGAATGTTTGAATGTTCTCTGACGGATAACAGTTGGATTTGGGATGGTGGAAAAGCCAATAATACAAATACAGCGACTCAATTTGTACGGAAACAAACTTTCCTCGCTCGCTGGGTGATATGTTGGGAGAAAATTCGACTTGTACATCATTGACGTAATATGGAATGGTTTTACTGGTCGCGACTAGCGGCGTAGAATAATGCGAACGAGGCATAATTGCTGGGCAAGGATTTGCGATAGGTTCGAGAATCGGACCTTTTCAGCGGGTAGCTACAGTAGCATGGTAGCGGGTTTCGTCGCGGCCTCTGTTATGCAATTCCTCCAGAGGATTAAGGAACCGTGAGCTGCTTGTTACGACCATCACACCAAAACTTCCTAATAAATAATTATGTTTGTTTTGCCCATTTGACAACGAGACTGTAAAGGTATTGATTATTTTCGGCCCGTGGAAACAAATAGGTTGGATAGTTAATTAGTCGGATGCACGGTGTAGAAGATTCACTCAATGCGATTAAAAAAGTTCGCACAAACTTTTTCAATAACTTTATATCAAGAGGGAAATCAAGAGGGAAAAACATTACTGACGTCTATATGCTGGAAATTGGAAATGAAACGTATATATAAAAGGAATATCTATTTATATATACGCGTGGCATTTCCATACAAATCAAATCATCCGATGGAAAAGCCAGTATTATGGCGAGGGATTGGGTTTTGCGGGCTGCACAACACACATTTGGCACTGCATTTTCCCATAGTAATCGATGCCACTTGCTTTTAAAAACGCCCGGTTTGATTTTCAGTCAATAAAGGTGGCTGTTAAAATGTCAGCCTGCTACCACCCTCAACCAACGACTGAGATTTAGTTTTTATTTTTATATTTACGCAATCAACGCCATGCATGTTGCAGCTGGTTGGAAAGTTCATCAATCAACATTAAGGAAACTACCGTTATAATTGTCGCTCCTTTTCCCGCACCCCGCGCCATGTTCGCGACATTTCCCGCTGGCGTTCCTCGCGGCGTTCCGCGTAACCACCAGAGAAATGGGAGTTCCGAGAGAAACGAAAGATGAGGGCGACAACGACAGCGACGGAGAGAGAGAGAGAGAAAGAGAGAAAGAGAGAGAGAGAGAGAGAGAGAAAGAGAGAGAGAGAGAGAGAGAGAGAGAGAGAAAGCATCTGCTTGTCTTTGTGATAAGAATGAGAGCGAGTGCTGCACCAGTGAGGGAACAAAGATAAGCAGTTCATTTGATCTGAAACTAGCGCAAAAAATGTCCTGCATTTGAGACCTGGAAGGGGAATGACAGCAACTATATAATGCAGTGTCGAGTTGAAAAATCTCAACCAGATGTTGAAGCCATTTATTCCTGGTTGGCATTTCCACAGTCACCCATTTAGTGGGGGTTTTAGTAGGCGGCTGCACGGTAATAACAATTAGACTGGATGTTTTATTGCGTTGATCGCATCACAAAACACCACTGACTGGTGTTTTGTGAACTTTTTAGAATGATTGCGATGATCGTTTCAATGTTACAATAAATCCTGTGTAACGCACCAATTCAGTAGCGATTCAGTAGCAATTCAGTAGCAATACAGTACATATAGAGGTGCTACGCAAACGCCTAAATGAAAATCAATGTGAGCAGTGAGCCGGCTGGAATAGACCGTGTTGAATGCGCACAAACAGGCCTGGGAGGAACAAATAGGCCTGGGAGGAACAAACAGGCCTGGGAGGAACAAACAGGCCTGGGAGGAACAAACAGGCCTGGGAGGAACAAACAGGCCTGGGAGGAACAAACAGGCCTGGGAGGAACAAACAGGCCTGGGAAGAACAAACAGGCCTGGGAGGAACAAACAGGCCTGGGAGGAACAAACAGGCCTGGGAGGAACAAACAGGCCTGGGAGGAACAGATATATTCTTATTTGAAAGTATAAGTATACGTCCATTCGAAAATTTACTTCCTCCTCTATGTAATCTTTATTGTCCAATAAAATCAGTCTTCTCAAAACGTTTAATAATGCAGTTAAATTCCACAGATCGGCTGGGAAGCTGTTCAAAGTTCTCTCATATTTCACTGGTGTATACATACCGAAATATATACAATTTTAGTTTTCTGAAAAAGACCCCGAGTAAAAAACGTACGAACCAAAATCTATTTTTGATAGCTGCACGGAAAATGGCGCGATAAAAAAGATATAGCTTTGAATCCTAGCATCTCACAAATTGGTTTAAATTCAGCACATTATATAACAATTGGACCTTCGTCTATCAACATTTTAGGGGCTAAATTCAAACTTCAATTACATGATCACACCAGCGTCCAATTGTAGAATACACTTGCCATTACGATGTTTGGACTATAAAGGTGTTTCCTTAGACATAGACATAGTTTTAGCAATCGAATATATATATATATATATATATATATATATATATATATATATATATATATATATATATATATATATATATATATTATATGCTAACATGAGAACCCTAGTTGATTGGTAATGTCTACTTAACTCGAAGTTTACTAGCTATATATACGCTATACACACTAAACAACCGTGATGAATGATGGATTGGGTCAGAGTTGAGTTAATTTCTCCCAATTGTACCACTACAATGATTCTATGTGGGTGGTTTGTCCCCAATTCTCTCTGCAGTCCGGTCCATCCGCTGCTAGTCAAGTGGGAGTAGGTAGATTATAGTGATGTCATCATCAACAAGGCATGTGCAACTTGCAAGCTCTATTTTCTCAGCCCCACGTTATCATTACAGACTGTAGAAAGGCACACCGTAGAAGTACAATCGTGCCCAACAAGCAACGCTCGCACTCGCATCGAAAGTCAATTGTATCGAAATAATAGCTCGTGTTTGAATTTCATAGTACCTGTTCACGATTTGCAATGGTTAAAAGGGAACGAGGAAATGGGGATGGAACTAGACGACGAACCCCAGTTTCATTCCATGAGAAAAGTGAACATTTCAAAGCGGATAACCACGAGCTTTACGTTGTTGTATACTTTCACGTAAAGGAACGGGTATACCTACAAGATGCGCCCAGCAATGTACCGATCGCAAAAAGGAAGATGGCAACAGACATCCATCATTCCGGCTGTCGACATTACTCATTAGTCAAGTAAACTGAAGACCAGAAGTGGAATGTTGGAAGTCTTGCATGGCGCATGGCCGTCATCTGAGGGACGAAGATGACTACTAGTGCTTTCCGAAGTGCTTTTATATATTGGCGTGGCGTGGAGTCTGTGCCCTGGAGTTTGGAGTCTGGACCACTTCTGCCCGTGCGCTGCGCGGTGTTGTGCTCGCTATTCGTCGTATGGCTGGTAACCTTCGGACGTTGAATTATTCGCGCGATTTCGTACAGATATGGTGTTCCCGGGATGATAGCATAATAACCTTAGGTAACGCAGAAACCGTTGCAAGTCCGCCGTGGCCTCTCATGAAGCCCGGGAAGCCCGGGAAGCCCGGGAAGCCCCGGGAAGCCCGAGTAGCCCACTGCACTCACCCGACCAACTTAATAAACTCACTTTCCTTCCAGTTTCCTGGCTGGCCTGACCAACTTCGACCCTGTTCTGTTCTATTCTGTTCTAAATACGTTTTAGGTATACGTGTTATTATCTGTAGCAAGCTCGGGTTTGCTTGGTTTCCCTGGAGGGATTCTGTTTAAGCATATCAGAGCAGGGCAAAATGATTTATGCTCTAAATTGGTTCGAAGCATAGCAAAAGTTCCTTGCAATTGGGTGTAAGTTGGTCGCAATTGGCTACCTATTGTTCACTTTGTTTGACCCAGGGGTTAGAAGAGTGGTCACACCTTCAGATCAATTCCATTTGTATCGCGTTTATGTGTGTATACCTATATCAAGCATACGTTTCGGGTATAAAAATCTTGACGCCATGGCATTCAATAAAATAGCTATACTTGAAACCTTCGATCCCTGAAAGTGAGCCATAAATAATGTTGGTGGTTTGCTGGGGTGAGCTGCCGGGGTGATAATTCTGTGAATAATTTAGACGTGAAAAGAAACATCACTCACGACATTAAAAGCGGCGCATAATTCGAGCGGCGAGAGCACCACCCTTGTGTGCTCTCTCATAGTTTAAGCGTGCTCAGAGGGTAAAACTAGCAATCGATTCATAATAACATGTTGGAGTAATGGAACTTATTCTCCAGCAATCAGATAAAATGGGTAGAACCGTTATTGATGTTCTGTACATAGTATAAGCTTTCTATGTAATGAAAATGAAACGCAATCAACTCAAATGACATGATTGCATTCGATAATCAGCTCAGCTGGAAGTATATCAACCCCATGCGATGAATAATAAATTATACATTAAACTATATTTGACAGCGATTACTGCGACTGTTCTTCTTCGACAGAGGATACACAGGGTGGTGTGTTGGTTTTAACTTCTATATTATCTGTTCGCATGCCCATAGTTTGTTACATGTTTTCATTATTTACCATTTCGATCATACATTTTTCGGTGTATATTTCAGATATCCGGTTTCTGAGGGTGCTTCCAACTAGAGAACTATCATAACACGCGTATTTCTTTCACACACCATGCCACACACCGCAACATAATTTCATCAACTCTTTTCATGCACCCTTTTCATCATGTGGGAAAATGTATCTCGCAGCGCACGCTAGTCACCAAGGGCTGGATTTACGAGACTTCTCCAGACTACCTCGCTCTCAGCTGCTCGCAGCTGCGAGATAACGCGAATGCACAGACTCATGAGTATGCGCTTTTTTACTAATTTTACTAAACCGTAAGAGATAAACTATTGAAGTAAGCGAGGGGGTTGTAGACAAAGAATCAATATGTGTCGGTAACGGAGCATTTCTACAATTTTAATCTCCCTCATCTCTTTATCGATTCACGAAAAAGCGCAAAAAAAGCAAAAATACAACATTTCTAGAAGCGGTTTCGGCCCTTTTAGACCAAAAAATGGAAAAACGGGTCCGTTACCGACACAGATTGATTCTTTATCTACAACTCCTTCGCTTACCTCAATAGTTTATCTCTTACGGTTTAGTAAAAAAGCGCATACTCGTGAGACTCTGAATACTCGCTATCTCGCAGCTGCGAGCAGCTGGGAGCGAGGTAGTCTGCTCCTTAAGGTGATTCAAGACCAGAGTTGTGACTTATCTAGATAATTTTATCTAGATAAATTATCTAGATCCTTTTTGTTATCTTTTATCTTATCTAGAAAATTTGAGATCACGTTATGTTTAATCTTCATCTAGATAAAATAATGTGTCATCTTTACAATTTATCTAAGATAACAAAATAATTATCTAAAAAAAATCGGTTATCAAATCAATCTGTCCGGCATCATTGTCCTCTACCACATCCGTCTGTGTATGTCGCTGGCGCCATTGAGCACAGCCTGGTCAGAATGCGGTTGTCTTCTTTGGAAGCGTGTTTAAGTGGGAAAGAAAATCTCTCTTCGAAATCGACAATTTTGCTGTTTTCAGGATGGATCTTTATTTTTTGATATTATCTTTTATCTTTTTTGGATTATCTAGATAAATTTAGGTTATCTTCATCTTTTATCTAGATAGTTTTGCTACAGTTATCTTTTTTTGTTATGTAGATAATACAAATTATCGTTATCGTTATCGTTATCTTTATCTAGATAAATTTTAACATTATCTGTCACAACTCTGTTCAAGACATCACTGCAACCGATGTAAAAAAATCAATATATTTTGCAATTCTTTAAATGAAGTCTTGTTTCCAACATGTTTTTGAAACAATAAAACAATAATTTAACAATTAAATACTGCTGACTCATGCTTCCAGCTTCAAATTTATAATTTTCGCATAGGCTTCTGCGGGGCAGCTTTACAGACACACTTCATAGATAACAGGCAGCGGATTTTTTTCAGAGCGCAGAATAGCTGTCTTGTCATGATCAGATAGAGCCTTGATCAAATTTCTTGATATTGGCTGAGAAATTGATTATTGAAAAATCATGCAAAAATCGACGATATTTAATCGACCGTCAGCAGAAAAATTTGGCGTATATTGAAATTTGAAATATATAGTCATAATGCCAACACCATTTAGGTTCCAAAATTTTGTGTCGCATCTTGATCGGACAATTGGTATAGACATAAAGCTGCCCCGTAGAAGCATATGCGAAAATTATAAATTTGAAGCTACAAGCATGAGTCAGCGGTATTTTATTTTTATATCATGTTTTTAATGTTTCAAAAACATTTTGGAACAAGACCAAATTTAAAGAATTGGAAAAATATAGATTTGTTTACATCGGTTGCAGTGATGTCTTGAATCACCTTAAGCAATGGTAAATTAATGTAGCCACACTGTGACGCTTAAGTACGCTTACATTAAAGCATGTTCCGCGTAACACCCAATTGTGCCATATCTGTCGTGCTTGCGACGTGGCACTGCTTGAGATACTTGCCCACCCAATAAAGCTCAAGTCCATACGAACCTCTATTGAACCATATAGAACCTGGGCATATTACAACAAAATTACTGATGTAAGCAGTTCACCATCTCTTGTTATCTATCATTTCTAGGGCCCTTGCTCTTTATTTCCCCCTTGATACTGGTACAATGGGGCTACATTAATGATGCGATCCCACAGGAACACATTGTGTCCAGCCCAATGCAACTCTATATAGCTGCTATTGTTCTAAACTAATCAGAGCGCGCTATGATTGACGTGGTCTCTCTTGTTTGTGACATTTTGTTTGACTAATTTGGAGGTTTTGTTCAAGTGAAAATATAACATTGTGCTTCGTCGAAAAGCATGAATGTGGCACACAGCTATAGCAGTACGTATACTGCATGTGAAGGTATTCTAATATAAATAAAGGGTAGGCAGGCACTTTTGCTGGCTCATCTCGATATGCTGCATCGAATGGCTATTCGTATTTGCTTGGTTAATACCGCTGGTTCAGGCTAATTGGGAACCCAGTAGGGGTAGTGGTAGTGGTAGTTGCAGCTATGGCTAGGGTTATCATAGTATGAGAGGTACGCTGTTCGATATTCTATTGGATACTGGATAGACCGAACAGTGAACCGCTATGGATCGAGACGTTGATTTTCGGAGCACACTGCACATTCAGTACAGTATTGAATTGGAACCTGTCAATCGGAGCGTCAGATACAGTTGACAGGCCTGACAGTTACGTCCATCACAATATTGTGCGTGTATCATTCAAAATTTCGAACAAAATCTAAACAATGTGTATAATATCAAACCCATTTGAATGTAGTGATTGTTTTGTTTAAAAAATAATTTAATTAATTACGCTCATATTTTGATGTCGACGTTGAAATATAATTATGTTTATAATGTCTCTAGGGCACCCTTTTGGGCAGATGGCTGGAGAAATAATTAAGGTAAACAGAAACACACATATTTATCCAATTAATAGACGTTGCATTGATGTAACAAAATAGAGAACAATTGTATACAAAAACAGCGAGAATACTAGAAAATGGCTAAAAATGCATTAAATCTTCTTACTGACATTACACGCTTCCGATAAGCTTCACATTCACAATGGTCCATCAGGAGCGTGTTTTGCGTTGAACCCGGAGGACTCCAAACTTTTGTGCTTCTTTCCTTCCTTCCTTCCAATACTCGATATCGAAAAAAAATCTACTCAAATTTCAATCATGTACCTTATAATTGCACGCATTTCCACTCTACATTTAAAATATAATCCTTTTATTGTTGAATTCACATCGAACCGGATACATGTCAACATCCGTGTTGAATATTATGTCAAATATGATGAATATAATGTGTTTCATGGTGTTTTAAAGCATCCATTTCAGGATTTAAAAGTGTATGCAATTTCAAAAGCATTCCATCCATGTGTGCAAATTGCAAACCATTGCCCCATTCCATGATCAAACAAATTGTACTAGGAACAGTTTATATAATTTCCTGTGTTTTCGCCATTGGTGCATAGTTCAAGTATGCGATCCAATTCAATAACTCGCATGTATAACAACACGTTCTATACTCCACACTACTCCACACAATGATTCTTTTAACGAGGCGCACTACACAGTTAATAACTTGGTCGGGGCAGCGCGTACTCTGGCAGGTCCGTCGATAGTACGTCATTCTGGGGCTTTCAAAATCAACGTGCTGAATAAATATAGCGCTTTCAACTTAGAGCTCGCAAGAGTCTATTACTTTTTAGTGATGCTAAAACTTAATATAAATATTAAATGTCGCCAGAGTACTAGAACAGGCGATTTCACAGTACCCATTAGTGTAAATTACAGAGATATATATATATATATATATATATATATATATATATATATATATATATATATATATATATATATATATATATATATATATATATATATATATATATATATATATATATATATATATATATATATATATCGTTGTTAAAAGTGACCAAACTGATATGTAATCTGAGCACTGACCACCAGTGGTGTAGTCCAGGGTACGCGCAGGTTTACGGTGTATGCTCACATTTTACGCTGGTACCTACGCGAAGTTCTAGCTTTTAAATGACTAGCTTTTGCGAGATTTCCATATTTGTTCTATGTTTCACATTTTATATACCCATTCACCGTACCTGACCCATTTCCCACCCACCCATAGCACACCCATTTACCCTTTACTCATTATCCATTATTTACCTTCGAGGCGCAAATCGAGGTATGTGGACGTGTTTTAGTAGCCAAACAATAATGTTTGGTACGTGAAAATAGGGTGTATTGGTAATGATGAAAATGTGGAAATAAGAATTCAGTTTCATTTTTCCTCTCCCCCCCCCTTCCCCCCGGCTGACGAAAAATTAGCGTATACCCACCTTCATTTCCAGCACTACAACACTGCTGACCACTGACAGTAACCGACTACTGACTACTGACCACTGACTTCTGACTTCTTACAATTACTTACCACTGGCTTCTGACTAGTGACTAGTGACTAGTGACTAGTGACTAGTGACTAGTGACTAGTGACTAGTGACTAGTGACTAGTGACTAGTGACTAGTGACTAGTGACTAGTGACTAGTGACTAGTGACTAGTGACTAGTGACTAGTGACTAGTGACTAGTGACTAGTGACTAGTGACTAGTGACTAGTGACTAGTGACTAGTGACTAGTGACTAGTGACTAGTGACTAGTGACTAGTGACTAGTGACTAGTGACTGATGGCTATCAGTCAGGCATAAATAATCAATCCCAATTCTTAGGCACACCACACGCCGGAGTGCCAGCAGCCGTTGAACCGTGCTTTTTCATCGTGAAACCACGAGCAGCATTCGGCACCACAGCGTATGCCGCATGCCACCATCAGGATTCAGGATATTCAGGATATTCAGCGTAGGGACTAGGGAGCCAGCTTTGCTAGTGGTCTGCCATATGTAAGTGAATCTCTAACACCAGTCACCAAAACCAAAACATTTCATATTGATTGAGTGAGTAATTCGAGAAAAGCTAGCGTGCTAGGTGATTGGACGCTTGTACGCCTTGTCCATTGGCCTGTTAAGAAAGGGTGACGCTCAACTGACGAGCGAAGAGTGAAGAGTGAAGATGACGCGTGGTCTTCACTACATGAGAAGATGCGCCATGGCAAGCAGCAAGGCACTGCCAGTTGCCAGTTGCCAGTTGCACTGGAGGAAGAGGAGCGATTGTGGTTGTGGCACTGGCATAGTGAGTGGACACGCAAGCCTGCCTCTGGCAACGCATACATCAAAACATGGTCGACAATCGACATGTCGGACCACTCCCTAGTCCCTACGAATCCAGTGTTAGAGCTGTATCAAATTGAGCTGCAAACTGTCTAATGATAAACAGCTTCAGAAGAAAGGTTTTAACATTCGATAGGATAAGGAAAGATATGAAGCGGAGGCGGATGTCTTTAAACCTCGCGTTTAACTTAATAATAATATTATTCATGATAATATGAATGATTTGAGCCAAGGTTGCTTAGAGAAAATCGACGCTCTTCGCTCAGGTATGCTATTACATGCAGCCATTTTCTTAGCCCGCCACCACCCGTCGTAATCCATAACTACAAGAATAAAACAATTACACTTTTTCAACACCTTCTTAGCGCTGCGCTGAAGATATTATGCCCATATCTGATTTCTTGTGTGCGCCATATTGTATAGGCTGGGTGTGGGTCACGATCTTTATATTCCCGTCCCTGCTTTTTAACCGGACGAGTCTACTGCTTATTCAGGTGGAAGGTTAGAAAAATGTTTCATGTAATTTTATTGCGGCGCATAGAAAACACGACATAATCGTATGGCCTGGAGTGGTAGGGTCGAGCAGCATTGCGTTATTACAGCGAGCGAGCCGTCGGGGCTGGGCGGTCGGTCGCCGGTTGGTCGCCGGTCGGCCGCCGGTCGGTGTTGGTGTTGGTGGTGGCCAGGCCTTGGCAGACCGACCATACGTTCGCTCTCCTCTCCTCTCACCCACGATTTTCATATGGGAGACTAACGAAATGTTTTATTCAAGATTCGGCTAGCCCTAAGCGATACGCAGGTCTTGGACCAAGGTACAGACTAAATTAATATCTTACAATACAATTCGAAGGTTTAATTATATGCAGACAGAGCATGGCTTGTCTGGTGAATCTGTGCCAGAGTAATAATGATACGACTATTTATAAATTAGACGATAGGACATGTTCATTTTGAAAATGCATTCCGTCGTTTCGGATTCGCCTACACACCGGGTACCTACACACCGCGCAAGCCGCTTGGACTTTGGACATGGCTTGTAATGAAATGGCTCAGACAGAGAGAGATGTGTGCTTACTGCTCAGTGATTGTACTAATTGTGTTTTTGAATTGTTCGAGAAACGACTACACAAAACACTTGCGAGAAATGACGAGCAAGACTGAGGGGACTCAGGAATGCTTTGCGAGAAACTAATTGAAACTAGTTTTCCATTTTGTGTTCACCAAGTTTGATGCTGCACGCTGCAGCTCAACAAGGATCAATCAATAGTCGATACTTTGCGTACGTTTTATTTACCAAGCGCGCGAATTGCGAGGAAGATCCCCCAAAAACCCGCCGATGTGGTGGTGTGGTGTGGTGTGGTGTGGTGGTGTGGTGGTGTGGTGTCGTGTGGTGGTGTCGGCCGAGCTGGGCCGGGCCGGGGGCCACGGTAATTATGGAAAGAAGTCAGTGGTATAAACCGCAAATCTACCACTTGAGTGATGCCCCGGAGCCTTTTAACAGCTGGCATAACATTGCTGGTAAAAGCATTCGAATGAATGCTTGCATTTCGGGGAATGACGAGCAGCAGATTGCCACGCGTCTAACCTCCCCCCCCTCTCCACCCTCCAAGCCCTCACCATTCTCGGCACTCGCGCTGTGCGAGACGTTGGTTACAGAGGATACAGACTCCAGTCAGACAGCTCAGACATGCATCTTATTCTTAGTTGTGCATATGTTTTCCTCTTTTTCCCTCGATCCAATGCTAGAAATAAACACATCCTTTCAAATTGAAGCATTTATATCTAGTTTTACCTTTATGACGACATAGCCCTAACAAGCACATGCCATTGTCGCTTGATAAAATATAGAAGAGGGTTCATATCTAATAAAACTGCAGCGCAATATTTATATCATATTATATAGGTACACAGTTTCATTTATAGTGTATATGCCGCCACAGCCGCGGGCTATTGTGATTAGTTGGTAGAGCTGTCAATTATTTCGGAATATGATAATGTAAGAATCAATGTTCATGTGTATATTGAAAAGGATCATTAGAACACAATGATCCGTGATCATAGTCATGAGCTGGAGGCTGGAGCATAATAAAAGCTAGGCGATGCAGCCAATGTTACCTAAACAGGGGGTATGGTAACCTACACAGTCGTATGAGAAGTAAGATGATTCTTAAAGCCGTACATACAGAAGAATCAGATATACACTTTATAAACACGGGGTTCGAAGAGGTGTTCACTGATGTTTGATATGCACTTGATTTGTGTGAAAATACAGCGAACTGAAGAGTGATGAGCCTGAGAGAGATCCTCAACACACATTGTTATCGGAGAGGGTATATATAGGTACAGAGGTTAGGACTTATAGGAGTCGTTCCAGTCGCCGGTTTGGAATTAAGATTCGACCTCTTCTGGCAGATGAATGCCATTTCGCAGTGACCTAAGGTCCTTAGGGAGGGGTGGGGAGGGGAGGGGAGGGTGGGGAGGGGAGGAAGGGGTTGACCGACGGCGACGGCGACAGCGACGGCGTACCGGTAAAGCGACGTATCCTTTCCTTGCCGGAGGCTGTAAAGGGTAGCAGAGATTTATTGTAGCACTCAATAAAGATACATGCTGCGCTTCAAAACCTAGGCTGGCAACGCCTGCTCGCACTCGCACTCGCACTCGCGCATACAGAAGAAAGTGAGCATTAGGTTCCCATTTTATGCGACGCAATCCAGCCTGTACAGTGTACACAGAAAGTACCTAAATCAGCGTCTATGCAATACACTCCGTATGTCTAGCCCAGTAGGGTATGAATCCTAGCCCTGGGTACTAGCAAAAACGACGCCCGACGCTGACGCCGACGACCTAGATGTCGACAGTACACACATATTTTTACTGCTTCAATGCAGTCCGTATATTGCAATGAATGCACTAGCTTTCTATGCTCGCCGCTGTGAATTGCCACCCACCCGAAAATCAATTTCTAGTGGAATCGAATAGCTAGATGACGACGCGTTCAATGTTTTGAGAAAACGCAATCCTATTTGTGACGGTTACATGCTATAGCTTAGATATCCGTGATACACAAATCGCAGCAGTTGGTTCAATTCAAAGTATTGTTCAAAGCGAAGTCATGTTGGATATTTTGGCTACTGGCCGGATCGGGATATGGGTCCTATAAATCCAATGCAGTCGCGGCTCCTGTGCTTGTGCTGGAGATAAGCTGGAAACGTACGTCGTACTGTCATGGGACCAGGCTACTCAGAGAAGCCCGTGTCATTTGGAGACGTCCTTATAACCCACGGTCGGGAAGCTCGCTCTCGATTTGCGCAATGCGAGACACAAGAAGAAACAACTATTTAAAACACAGTATTGTGCATGCATGGCAAGTTTTAAGTTTTGAAAGCAAGGCATTGTAATGGAACCATCCAGTGATGCCTGCCGAAGTGTACTATTCATGAGTTGGCAAGCTGGGACGCTTGGTTAGGGAGTTTCTTCGACGAATTTACTTGTCAGCGGTGAACAAATTACAAGAAATAGAAAAAAGGATGGAATTTTTTTTCTGTACTCACTATACGTATATGTAATTAAGGTAAGCTTCCGAGTCTTTACAAGCTGAACGTATTCAAATGGTGTATGAGGAAAATATGAATGCCAGTTTTCCACATGAGTTTCTCGTCGGAAGATACATTGGTAAACTTTTCTTTGGACATAATCCCATTGAATGGCGCTATAAGCGTGTGGCTGGGTCGAACTTCTCTTCTTTTGGGATATCTCGACTCCGAGCAGGCAGCAGATTTCGAGGATACATCGAGATGCAGCGAGATTACGTTTGCCATTAACAAGAATGATAGGGGTAGCATGCTATGGAAAACACGATGAATATAAGATAAAAATATCTTACAGAAACGTATAAGTCGGTCCAAGTTTCTCAGTTCGAAAATAGTGAACCTATTATTACAATGTGTAAGTATTATTTACGAGTTCAACAGAGTCTGTCTTCTTCCCTTTCTTGTTCTTTCTGTTTTACCCATCACTATCGTATTATCCGTTCACATCTCACGAAGTTCCCAATTACTTGTTCCAATCTCAAAGACGTAGACATTGATAGGAAAAGATCTCCCCACGCGTTGTGGTGACAGCAGAGATGCCTACTTCATTTCCGTATTCTCATCTAAACCCATAGCCGCATCTTCAACGGCGGAGGATCGGTTGGAATTTGATTTTTTCTTGTCCGCTGTTAGGCTGGGCTTTCTGTGTAGCATTATGTGAGTTACGATATTATGAGCTTAAATCTGTTCGCAAGGCAATTCGTTTGATATTGATTAGGTGATGCATGTTAACTTAGAGCTACTGCAAAGTCCCGCAAAATGTGATCACACTATTTTTAACTTGTATGTACGTCTCCACGAGGGATGCATAACATGCACCGAACTAAGAACTACGAACTAGCACGCCTTTCCGCCTCACTTTAGATTGCAGTTCCGTGCCACAAGCTACTCGAAAATATCCTTTAGGTATAGAAGCGGAGAAGTATCGTTCCGTAAACATGGTCTGAAATGAGGTCTTCAGTCCACACGCCAAGCGCCAAGCGCCAAGCGCCAACGCCGTCATTGCAGTGGCGGCTCGTGCTAAAGGGCACAAGGGCACGTGCCCTACCTGCATTTCTGAGAGGGAAAAGAAGAGAAAATGCTTACCCAAAAAAAATATTTTTTTTAATTTTCTTTTGAAGTATTATGCTTGATTATGCAGACATTAATTACAATAAAACATTACAGACGAGCATCTCATATCTAACATTTAAAACTGCCTTTGTGGGGTAGTTCTATCCTACTCTTAGTACTTGACTGCGAGTCGCGCGTAACCGCGTGGAGTGAGGAGCTTAGCGGCGGCGTCAGCCTCGCCGCGCGCTCTCACTGCATCGCCTCTTGCCGCACTCAGTCCGGGTACAATGGCATTGAACCCGAGCACCCATAAGGGACCTATAGTCTTTCTGTCTCTCTCGCTCCCTTGACTCGGTCGCCTAGTTTCGCGGTTGACGCAGGCGCGTTGGTGTCTAGCCATTTCGCTCCGACTCGCCATCCGGGCACAACCCACATCGTGCCCTAACCATGGCCCGAACAACGCACGGGAGCGATCGCTCCCGCGTGCGCAGCCGACTAGAGCGTTTCATATTTATTTTCATGTGTTGCACATTGACATGTGTATGGATCCTTCTCTGCAAGGATGTATCCTATCTAATACCCAAGACTCGTTCATTACACGCCTGTGTAACCACAACATACGTAAAAAAGTCATAGTTCATCACATCTCGATTTATCAGCACGTGAAAAAATCACAATATTTTTTCGAAAGGTTTGGAATATTGGATCGGAAATGTAGGTATTTACTCTTGTATGAGTATGATGCAGTGCAATGGGCGCTTGCTTGTGTGTGCAAAAACTCCCCGTGTATTTTGTTATAAGAATGTGTACTACATTTCTCTAATCGAAATTGACGTAAAGTACACAATTTAATTTCCATATATGCTGGGATGTTGTAGGTAGGACATTATAGTAATAATAAATAAATTGGACCCGGTCAATTTACGACTTACAAAAGAGATTGAATGAATTGGTAGGAGAGTTGGTGTTCAAAGTCAGAATATTACTCGTCCCGTCGGTATCTTGTTAAAAATTCAGTTATTGAACTCATGCCCGTTTTTTTTACAGCCTTATGGAAGGGCGATATTTAGGTGGAATTTTGTTTCCACTCGCGAGTACGTACTACTGACCCGAATAAGCAAGTGTCATAATACGCTCTGCCTCGAGTGGCAGTGGCGAGTCCCAGATGTATAAACAATAATATTGCTCGGGTTCTCAGAAATTGAGATATTATGCCTGTTGTACATTTTTCATGTGGACTGCACAATGCCTGATAACTATCATGGTATTCGTCACATGTGTCTGCTAAAATAATGAACTCACTCTCGCAAGCAAATATATTTAACGAGTAAGGACATGACCGCATGTCAAGCCGGGGTCGCAATCATTATCTGCTTTCAGTGATTCAAACGTGTTTGTTACAAGTAAAAAGCGAGTTAGTTAAAAACCACCACCTCCAGATCGTTTGGGTAAATATTTATTTTATTTTGTTTTCGGTAGTGGTACCTACATCGATTATTTAGTGTGGGATTACCTAAGACGTTGGTATCTATACTTTGTGATATGCGACGAGATGGTAGTGCTTTGCTTTGCTCTATTAACAAAAATAACTTTTAAATTTTGTATGGATAATTTGCGACTGTATTTTATCTGAAAGGCGGGCATTTTCTTTATCATGACCATAAATTGCAACTGACAAGTACCCCCCGCCCCCCCTCTTCTCTTGCACATTGACGTAGAGTTTGAGGATTTTGTCTTCCATCATTGTGCCCCACCCATCTCACTGACCACGAGCCGCCACTGCCGTCATTGCTTTCGTGTTACCTTACCATCGATTTGTCAGTCAGATCAGATTTCAGGGGACTGCTGTTTTACACATACCTGTATACACAATTGGCATGGCAAGGCCAAATGTTCTACTTCAATTATAGTATATTATATATTTGAAATTCAGTTAAAAAACTTCCCTTGTTTGATTTTTACATGGCGCTTCGCCGAGCAATGCAAATAATTTCTTACAGAGATCATTTCGGTTTATGAAATCGAAGATAAGTGACTTTAAAATTAAGGTAACACAAATTTTTTCCATTGTTTTCACGAGTCAAGTAAGAGAAATTGACATTTCGCTTGATTGAAAGTAGCTCTTGCAAAATAACTGGCTGCGTTAAGATCGCTAGACTTTTCATCCCTTGTTGCAAGCTGCTGTGAAATTTCAATTTGAAAAGAGGTTGACGGACAAACAAATATATACGATAATCCATTGCGGAACGCTCTTTCACTTTTGGTCAAGGAACTTGGAAAACTAATCTATTCCCCTGCACCAGTTTGTGGTAAAATACATGGGTTTCATGATATGGCGCCACGAAAAAACACGAATGCACGAAATGCATTTGCGAGACAAATGAGCACAAAAAGTGAGTGAAATCGTGAGGTTGCGTGTTTCTTGACTCCAGAAACTTGCAAAGTAGCGAACCAACTCATTGACTGGCGATTAGCGGTAGCGAACGATCATGCGATCTCCAAGCGTGTCAATCTTAATACCACCAACTCAAACAATCACTATTCACGAACATACCTAGACAGAACAGCTGATCATCTGATCACCTGAATCACTCAATTGCCATGCAACAATTAGACCACGATAATAGCCAGCACCGTTCATAACATTAACCACATTAACCACATTGTCTTAATTATTAACCGCAGCCAGCCAGCTGCAGCGTATATTCACAGTATACGCTGCAGCTGGCTATAACTGACTGATATTTCATGAAACAAGCTGCCTCGTTGATTAGTTGCAAATACACTCGAGGTGGTGCGCATTCATCCGAGTTTAACCCGAAGATTAAATGATTGCTACTCTGTCTTCGGAGCGCAATAATCAGTTACAAGCTGTCACTTGCGCTACTATTACTTCCCTTCTATTGGGGATTTTGTGATGAGTTTCGACTCGTTAGCATTTTCAAGGTTCTGGCATCTTTGTGAATTTTCCGGTCTGGATCGACTGCAGCATCCTTTCTGAGCAATAAGCTGAGAACACGCGCGGTGCGGATTAAGCGTGCGGAAACTGCTCCAATAATTCATGACAACATAAATCCAGCCTCATATGTGTGACGACAACAATAACCAACCCTCCCCATACTAATTGCTGGTAATTAGGCTGCATTATAATCTACCATCCATCATTAGGTAAGCAGCTTCATCCTTCATGTGGTTACGGCTTAATAACACCGATCTACGAAATATAGGAATATAGAATATATTTACTCTTGCCTACAGCAGCCACCGTCGGATCTGGGAAAGCCACGGGGAAAATCGAAACTCATGGACCACACAAGAAATGCACATTTCTCTTTCCCTGCTCGATGCTCCGCGCTTCGATGGAACAATACAGATTTTATTCCACCTCCATCTGCGCCTCGCCGAGGGTGTCGCGGAATTAACCCGCGCTAACCGAACAACCCGAACAACCCGAACAACCCGAACAACCCATACAGACCGTCCCCATTCTTTCGGGTTGTTCGGCAGGGAGTTAGCTGCGAAAAAAACACACAAATGGAACAGAAAATTGGAATGTTGCGCTGTGTGCGTTTTGGCACATGTGTTTATGAAAGTGCAGTACATATTGTTGTGCATTATTTTTGTGAGTCTTAGCAAGTTTTTTTTTACCACGAAGGTTTTAAAAATCATTTTTTAAATCAGCTTTTAAATGTATTTTATTCTTCTCTTTCATTCACGTAAGATTGAGTAGGTAAAGAAGTTTTGATTTGGTCGTGGACAAGAAATTTGAATCGAAGTTGTGTTTCCTATTATGCTCGTACATATCGTTATTTATGCTTGTCATGCTCATCTCTCAACGAACCGTGAAATCACTCTGTGTTCCTTACAAAAGTGAATCGGAAAAAACTCCAGTTTGAGGAAAACAAAGCTATAGAGATCGCGTTTTTTCCCTCCTTTATGTGGCGTAACTCCCGACTCGCGAGTGCTGAATCCGAGACTGCATCGTAAAACCGAGGCAAGTTTAGAAGATGCCAAATCTATTAGGAATGTCACATGAACGTTTGATTAGCGCGCTGACATTTGGCCACATGTTTACCTAAATTTCCTTCGTCGCATCTCAGGGTCAATAAAGGGTCGCACCCTACAATGATTTCCCCGAATTAAATAAACAGTTATGCGGCAAGCCAAATAAGCTATGCTAAATATCATGGAAATTGCTTGCAATTTCATTTCATTTCGTCTCGTATATATTATTATTATTATTATATCGAATTAATATCGTTTCGTTCCATGGGAAATGTTTGGTTCCGCTCATGGCCCAGTTATTTGCCCAAAGCCGGATGCCGAATGCCAAATGCCGAATGCCGAATACCGAATGCCGAATACCGAATGCCGAATACCGAATGCCGAATACCCATGCCGAATGTCGAATGCGAAATCTCGCGGGCTTATTCCTCGCACATCCAACTAACCAGCCGACCGGAGTCATTAATCAATTTAGTTCAGTGTTTTGAGACAACACGTCCAATAAATGCGTACCGAAAAAGGAAAATCGAACAGCGGCCAAGGGAAAAAAATGTTCCAAGCGATGAAGAAACTGGGAATTATTTCCCCTGGAGAGTAGAAAAAAAGGAAACACAAACTATACGCAACGCGTTTAGTTTCGACGTCTGCTGAGAAGTACTGCTGAGAGATTTCAAAAAGATAGATAGTTTTTCGACACAATGCTTAAGATGCTGACAATGCTGATAATAATGACTGTGCCTGGGGTCAGGGAGCTCACTGTTACCAAGGAAAGCAGATAACTAATGTGAGATAAGAATAATATGATGGTAAGCTGCGATACCAGCGGCCAAGTTCCCCCAGAAAACAAACAGCAATTGTATTTTTATAGAAAATGAGAGTAAAAGAAGTGATTTTATTATGGCACTACCAAAAAGCAACAATTGCACAAATTGTGTTATTTGAGACCTCCGATTTCCAACGTTGGTGCACAAACGGGAGAAAATATTGCCTGATTACATTTTAAAGCGCTCGCAAATTAAAACAAAGAACAGCCGCTTGCTAGCAAAGCATTACAGCTTAATCCAAACGTCACTTTCTCTAGAACAGTTCATAAAGCAGCATTTAATTGAAAATCAAGCAGTAGGCCACTATCACATATCTATATCACGCCAACCTCTCTACTATAAGGTATATATACATATATATATATATATATATATATATATATATATATATATATATATATATATATATATATATATATATATATATATATATATATATATATATATATATATATATATATATATATATATATATATATATATATATATATATATATATAATCATAGCTCATTTCATGAAACTGAAATATAATAATTAAGCCTCGACAGCATAATGACCAATGTCTTCTTACTGTGGTTTAAGAAGGATGTTGAATATATATCTCGCAAATGAAACATCCTAAGGAAATGCTCATTCAACAACAGTCAGTACAAGGAGTTGAAACTGGGCAAAAGAATTTTAAATAAATGTACCACCTTCATTTAAAATATCTGGTGTATAGGGTAGGTATATGTATATATTGTATACACGTAGAATTGTATTTGCTCAGACTGCGAACATAATTAGGAGATACGTGATTCCCAACTAATGAATATGCAGGCTGCAGGTACTACTTGAATAGATCATTCGGTGCATTGCGCACGGAACAAGCATTACAAGCATTACAAGCATTACAAGCATTACAAGCTAGAATGAGATGCCAGTGTCACCCATGGACCCATGGATGATCTGGATAAGTTTCTAGATTGTCTCAGATAAATAGACAAGACTAGTTCACGTGGGAAAGTGATGCGCACTAAGCAGCCAAACTCTTGGCCAAGATTGAGTATTACAAACCAATTGACCACGAGGCTCCACGTCAGTAAATTAATTGAACTTTAATGAATCTGTAAAGTTCGACGCGTATAGAATGAGAACTCATCATTTCCTGATCGACCGTCTTAGCAACTCTATACGGGAAATAGCTGGCATAGGTGTTTCTATACTACGCTACCACACAATATAAGTACAACATTTTAACATTTTTATAAAACAATAACATTTTTATATTTTTAGTAATTTAATATGTAGCACTTCTGTGACGTTTTGGATTTATTAAATAACATTGCAAGAAGAAGTTTCGTGAAGGATAGATATTTTGAAGTTATTTCAGAGACAGCAATGGCCGCAAGCTTAATGAATACGTCAATGTATGAGAGCGCTGGAGATGATTCCAGCCCATAGAACTACGCCCATGTGCTACCATCGTCATAATATAATATAATATAATATAATATAAAGAGTAATCATCATTTATTAAACGATCGATAAGACGTTATAGAAAAGTCAATTGGAAGTGGGAGCTGGGATCCAAGATGCATCTCTAAGACCAAGAACACATGGTACAACTCACTGAAGTGACGGCATTGTTAAAAAATAAATCAATTCGTTGGATTTACCACTAATAGCGCTCATGAAAACCTGACACTATAAAAGCATTATGTCGGTTAAAATCTGGCGCGGATAACTATGAAGCGGCGCAAGACGTGGTTTTATTCCCCTAGTCCCTCCAGCTATTCTCCCTCTCTCTCGCGGTTTCAGCTGGGATGCTGCAAGAGCCTGCGAGAGCTGATGTCAGAAAACATTGTAAGGCGCAGTCTCTTTTACCTTCGCTCTTAATAATATGTGTCTGTATTTCGCAATCATATGAATGGAAAATAATAGTTTCGTCATTATTGAGGCCCACGCACAAGCATTGAAATTGAATGCATCTTGCATTTGCATGGATTAATGCATAGATATGCTCATATGATAATCCACCAATCACGAGCTTGCACTCTTGACCTTGCTCCATAGCGCAGCATCCCTCGACTCGGGCTCTTCGCGAGATTCGCGAAAACATTCGTCTCGTATGCGAGATGAGTTCATCATATGCACGACAGCATCCACTGATACCATAGGTACATAACACAATTACCTCCAATTAAATTTCAATTTTTCAAGGAGAAATTGTTTTTGTCATAAAAATTTGCATAAATGAGAATGATTTTAATTTATTTATTTATGCAATGAATATTGAACCATCAATATGTAAAACACTGCACAATATGACTTTTTATTTCACGTGGCCCGACGGCGCTGAGCTCTGAGCGGTGAGCGGTGAGCGGTGAGCGGTGAGCGCCGAGCGGAGGCACAATAAACTCTGGCGGCATGCATAGGCTGCTGCCATTTGCATGCTAATGCGCCCAAAAAACACGACGCGAGTGCATTTTGTGCTCAACAGATCAGTTCACACGCAAAATTTGATTCTGTTTCAAGAGGAAATGTTACCTGCGCTAGCGACTCGGTGCAGAAGCGGACCAATGCAATTGTGTGCTAGGCAAAAATACACCAATTTTGATTGATTTGATACAAAAAGGACAAAGAAATCGCAGGCAAGTTGACAAAAGAGGAACCAATTAGGTATATCCAGTTTTATGTTTTATTCCCTGGTTATCAACAAAAAATAAATATCAACCATAGCTCCAGGTTGGTGGATTACTCTCGCAGGAATTCACCACAGTCCGATCGTACCGATGCAAATTCGTTTTAAAATGTTTTATTGTATTTTCAAATAGAAACAGAAAAGTGCAATCAGTTCGGTTAGCTTTGTGGTCGGCAGTTTCGTTTGTGCGATTTATTTCCCCGAGTCGGGTGTTAACCGAAGTGATGAAATTTTCTTGATTTCGATTAGATTATGCTCACAACATTGTCGGAAAAAGTACAATGCAAACAATTCAAACTCCTTGTCTGCTGCTGTTTTACAGGAGACGATAAATGTGCTTCATCGAGATATGTTTTTGCTAAACATATATTATAACTAATTACCTTTTTTTCCCCCTTTCAGTTTTTATTAAGCTTGGCTTCCTCCGCTATCCCGACACAACGCACACCTTGCGTGTTTCGCCTCACCCGTTTTCTCTGTAGCTGGACTGACATCGCAGTGTGCTATGATTGCTGCCATCTCGCTTGCTTTCATACGAATGCGAACACCGATGTGATCAAGCCTCCAGCTAAATGAGAATGCAAAAACATGGTGCACTTAGACAAAGGAAAACTGCATCTGCATGCCACTGCAATTTATTTACTCGCAGGACGATACCTACCTTGGTATTGCTAGTATGTCAATTACTTTACATTCTTGAAATCAAAGAGAAGGTATGTACCGAACAAATTCATTCAAGTCACTATAATTCCGCGAAATAACATCAGTTAATTGTTTCAATCTCTTTCAGTGGAGAAGATAACTACGAGTATATTAGGAAAATGAAATTTTAATGAAAATTGAAAATTGAATTACAGTCTATGTGAGTAAAGTACCAAATTGTAATATTGTCATCGATAGTGGCATATGCTGTATAGGCGCCGCGCAACCGAAAATATCAGCAAGCTACTCCAGTAAAATACAATTAGCGGGATCGATACAGGTGCTAGATGAAATACCTATAAGATACCCAGGATGCCAAGATGATTAACGAAAGAAATTCACTTGTCGATTTGGTGTCACGTCCACGGTCCAGCATGGTTGATGCTGATGCTGGATGCTGTGGTGCTCGAGTTCATCATCTCGCTCTAGCCACTAGCCGCGAACAAGTGGGTCCGCGGCCAAAAAAGGAGATGTGAAGAATTGTATAATGATTTAAAAAACAGAATACAGAGATGAAGAGCTGCAATTGGGCAGAGATGGAGAGCTGCAATTGGGCAGAGATGGAGATAGGGTATTAACGAGCTTAGCAATTAGGTGGCGCGCGCGATCCTTTGGCCTTTTTTTTTCTTCTTTTCTTTGGCTCTATTATTTTGCTGTGTCACAAGGTTAGATTGTAACTATATTTTTTCTATCTCCAGAAGAATAAGAATTGTATGCAGTAAAATTCTGAAATAAATTTTACGTCCAATCTGTATAGCAAAAAGTAGCATGTGATAAAATTATTTCTTTCAGGTAGGTAAGTGGTAACTCAGTTTTAAAAAGATGCTATTTCTTTCTGAATTTTAGCGTAGCAATCGACTGCAAATTGAAAGCGTCACAGCCGTTAAAACAAAAGGGCAGCAGCAAGAAACGAAAAGAAAATACCCAGCAATTTGTCGGGAGTTTCAAAGACGTCGATATAGGAACGAAGTAAGCATTTGGAAAGAAAGCCGTTATCGAAAATAACTCGAGAATAGGATGTCATTTGAAGAATCAACTCGCAAGGCACGATCTGGAAGCGATATTGAGCCTTCCGTGGTTCCGGTGTGGCTGCGGGAACAAAATAGTATCTACTTTTTGAGTTAGTAAGTGCGTCCCGTTCAAAGCATCCACGGGTGTATTTTAGTGCTGAAAACTGACGCACTTAATAATAAGGTGGTGACTGGTGATACAAACTCGGATTCTTCGTAACATTAGCAGCATTTTTTACTTGGCTTTTGGTTACTTTTGATGCAAAGTTTGAAACGGTCGGGATGTGTTTTCATAGCCAGAACTACTGCACAGGGAGACGCGAAAAGCAATACGACATTCATTGAGAGTTCGCTGCCAAGTTCATTATCCCAGCCTCCCTCGCAACTATCTTGGTGGTAAAAATGAAAAGTTGTTACTCGCTGATTTAATCAATCTATTCCAACCCCTATATTTCCCCCCGTCGTTCTGGAGCGTTGGAGGCTGGAGGCAGAGGGAGATGCTAAAGCAATTGTCAGTGGGGACAGAATTGCGTGCTATACACACATTTTCCCTCTACACTGTTTTCGTGTACTTTTTTGCAAGCTTGATAATAAAAATTGTCACTTTTTATAAATTATGGATCCGGAATATGTAATATACTATGTGTGTGTGAATGTATTTATGCATTTCGTGGAGCACTATAGGGAGACATTTCCTCAAAAGCTCCAGACTACACGAGTCTGGAGCTTTACACCCCCAACCCCACCCTAGTCCCAGCCCATCCCTAGCCCAGGTTCATTGTGTTCATTCTTATTCAACCTTAGCTTCCTCCCCAATTTGTTGATATTATTATTAACTTTATACTTATTACAAACGTAGAGTTCGTTCTTCACGATAGTCGCTAGTAACAAATAAACAGTATGTTTAGTACACAAGGTATGCTCTGCATCGCGACTGACTCTTAAGAGATAGCTTGCATTTTACCTCATTGAAAATACTGTTTCTCGGCCAGCATTGAGCTATGGTGCGACTGCGAAACAACAGCGCAGAACTGCTTCGCACTTTCGCTCACTAGGTTTGCCACTTCCTCGTGCCCGTCGCACTTCTCACACTACTGCTACAGGTTATCTTTTAAACAAATTTCTCGTCGCTTTGCTTCCGTATCTAGCATTCTTCTTCATTAATCACCATTCCAGTTCTCTAAAGCATATTCAATTCAATCCAAAACCCTTAGCGCATTAAATCAATAAATTATGCCTGTACGCTTCCACTTCCAGTTCAAATATAGATCTATCTCGGCGATGATCATCATTATCTTATTTCCAGGGATACATCGCAATCAAGCTCTCAGCGAAGTGCTCGCTAACACGACGGTAACACGAAGGTAACACGGTGCTGCTAATATCTCGCAAACTCCTAAGGTACTATAATGATATAATCGCCAGTTTCCTTCAGTGCAGCTCACTACTAATTAACTCATACTCTTCAATTATTTCGTCTCCATAAAGTCTAGCGCAAAAACTAACAGCCATTAATCGCCAAGCATGACAATACCAAAGTTACGATTGATAAATTATTGGTTTCAAGATACGAACTCAATCTACGTAAGTGAATTCGAGGGAACGTGGAAAACATGATATAAAGCGTTTGCGAGTTGCGATACGACTAACTTCCATAATAATTGGTTGCTCGGAGAAATGGTTGACCAGCTATAGTGATTGATGGCAATGGTGTGTTCATTCGTAGGCTCGTGTATAGCTCAAGTCTAATCTAAATAAATAAAGCCATTGCCTGCTCTGCTGCGGCCTAATTATACTGATGGCAATCAGTAACTATGGAGGTTACCTTTAAGCTGCTTTAAGACAATCAGTCAAATTCTTTGATCTGAATGTACAGTGCGAAGTCCTTCTGGCTAGCTGCTTCCATAATTATTTCGAACAATAAAAGTGGATACCTTTTGATTACCATATCAGAGTTTTGATTTTTTTAGTGTTCGAAAGATTATTGTAGTCGTATTAAAAAGAGAGTGTGTGATAGCTGATTGCCAAGACAAACTGAAGGTCGGAGATAGGGGATTGCCAAAATGGCAGTGGCGCTCTTTTCCGTAGGTACCTATACTTTTCAGTGCCTTATAAACACCCCATACTGTTTCCCGTATCACGCGCTAGTCGCTAATGGAATTTTGACTTGAAATACGCGGTCAGGGGTGGATTGGGAAATTCGGGGTGGTGTCATGAAGAGCCCAAACGTGCAAGCTGATGTCATCGTTATAGGATGGTGCAGATAAGACCCTCCAATGTTCCAATGTTTCTACTGCTCAGCTAGGCACGTGTATTGTAAAGAGAGAAAAAGAAACGAAGAAGAGTGTTGAAAAAACAAGTGCCATATAGGTATAGCCGAAAAGCCAAACCGAACTGATGTTTACAATATTATGTTACAATTTTTTGTTTGTTTACCAAAGATGATTCCTGGAAGATACCTGAGCACGGGTACATTGCAGCAGCCGCTGATAACGACTTGATAGGAATGTGGACGAGGCAGGTCAACCGGCTGGTGCCCGGAGCCCACGGTGTGCCCATTGCAATCTCCCGGCCAATTACACCAAACTGATTTATATAACTCTGGTGTCCATGTCATTGCTAAATAATTAACGATTGGAAATCACGTCTAAAATAATCGATGAGTTTGGCATGAATGCATATTGTGTATAAATACTACAAGGGCACGGGGGTAACTGGCAATCAATGCGAGCATGGGCACTGAATTAAATAGCATTCAACCGCAGCCTGTTCTACTCGACAGGCACATACCATCATGATAAGGAAAATAAAGGAGTCATTAATGGATCCTCATCTCTCATTTTGTTCAACCGGAGTTTTTTGTGATTTAAAAAGTGCATTAGTATTTTGCATGACATCATGAGTGATGCATATGTGACAGTTAGAGTGATCTTCCATTTATATGAAACAATGGGTAATGTGCATGGACTGTATGTGTATGTTATATTGTGTAAATTACGTGGCATCCTTCCAGATGTGCATTGTCGCTGTTACTGTCGCCTCTCCCTATTCCCTAACCATATTATGATGTAAGCCTGGACCCAGGAAAAGTGCATCCTGCAGGTCTGACATCTTTCAGGACAGCCCCAACTAGATAACTTTACACAACTTGCACTGTAGCACAAAAAGGTGACACACACAAATTGCAAACACATTAATTGAGGTGTTTGCGATCGCAAGGCAGACTAATGTTTAGTTTCATGCTTGTTTAGCTAAACATAACAAGGGTTTTCCAATCGAGTGATCCTATTTTTAAAGGACAATCGCGCAGAATGTCCCGCGCTCCATACATCATGAAAATCCCACTAAACCAACCCATGCAAACTTGATTTGAATTGTGGAAACGAGCTCTAAACTTTTTATTAAAGCATTTTCGTAATTTTTCTTCGGTCTATGCCGGTGGCAGCGCGTTATCAGAGGCCGGCCATAACTCAGAGCATGGCTTTTGCTTTTGTATTCTTCATTGCAATTAGTGATCGAGTTGGAGCTAGCGTTATCAGTGGAGCATAAAATGCTTCCACAATACACACACAGCGTGTATTATTATTTTGAATTGTGTTTTATATTTGCAGCGGTGCAGACAAATAACTATAGTTTGCTCCAATGCCGTGCGGGTACTGATGCAATTCGTACAGGTATCCAACTATGCATGGATGGCGTAACGCAGCGGGTATGTCTAGAAAAAACGTCTACTTTTGTTATAACTACAAAGGCAGCGACTTGTAATTTTAAATATCAAAACGTTTTTATTTATAATACCGTGACTTTTAATTTATTTTCGAAAAGAGTGATTAATTTTGTACCTATGTCTAACTATGAGTATAAGAAAGAAGTGCGAATACCTGTAATCTTAGATAGTGAAAATTGGCATAACAGCGATGAGGCGTGAAGTATTCTTGACGAGGTAAGCGACGTGAACAAGGTACAGAAACAGTTTTGAGGTACAAATCAAATCGAATACCAAACTGGCTGGGAATCGAATCATATGTTATGATTATGAAAGAGTCTGGAGGCATTTTCATGAACATTTCACACTATTAAATGCAAGAAATATTACTGTGAAATAATTTGTATTTATATACCATAAGGTGCAGTCACCTTGTATACGACGCCTGATTGAAAAGAATGAAACTGCAGCCTGCATTCTCGTTCTGGACTCTTGGTTCTCGGTTCTCGGTTCCCGATTCCATTCCATGAGGTGTGAAGAGAGGGCAGTCGGACTTTGAAGCTGGCATATAGAAAATGTTTGCACAATGAGGAACAATCAGCATCCAGCCACATCGAACATTACATCGGAAATGTGAGCGCTCTGGGGAACGTCGAGATGCTTAACAAAGTGTGACCATTCGAAAGGTTACATTCTCATCCTTCAAGTTCAATCTATAACGGGGAAAAACTATTTGCTCCCCATTTCTCGCCGATAAATATTACCCTTTGCTAATCTTCTACATATAACTTCGAAAAATTTCCAATTATTCATTAGTTCGAAATTTCTATAACTTGGGAGTGTAGAGCTTAAATTTTCAATAAAAGAAAACGACGTTATAATCAGTAAAATGCAGCTGATTCACTAGACACAATCGGGCATAGAAGATACTTCGTTTTCGCATGAATGATTGGCTTGAATTATTATCAAACGCCACCAGATTATATATATCCCAGCTGGCGGACAAAGATTGAGCGATTTTCAATTGGAAAGCTGAGTAAATTCGAGTGTTAATTACCGAATATCGTTTCTCCCAGCGCAAGTGTGCCTGGGACTGAACGAAGCTGATAGTGGGCACCGAAGAAAAGTGTGTGTGTGTGTGTGTGTGTGTGTGTGTGTGTGTGTGTGTGTGTGTGTGTGTGTGTGTGTGTGTGTGTGTGTGTGTGTGTGTGTGTGTGTGTGTGTGTGTGTGTGTGTGTGTGTGTGTGTGTGTGTGTGTGTGTGTGTGTGTGTGTGTGTGTGTGTGTGTGTGTGTGTGTGTGTGTGTGTGTGTGTGTGTGTGTGTGTGTGTGTGTGTGTGTGTGTGTGTGTGTGTGTGTGTGTGTGTGTGTGTGTGTGTGTGTGTGTGTGTGTGTGTGTGTGTGTGTGTGTGTGTGTGTGTGTGTGTGTGTGTGTGTGTGTGTGTGTGTGTGTGTGTGTGTGTGTGTGTGTGTGTGTGTGTGTGTGTGTGTGTGTGTGTGTGTGTGTGTGTGTGTGTGTGTGTGTGTGTGTGTGTGTGTGTGTGTGTGTGTGTGTGTGTGTGTGTGTGTGTGTGTGTGTGTGTGTGTGTGTGTGTGTGTGTGTGTGTGTGTGTGTGTGTGTGTGTGTGTGTGTGTGTGTGTGTGTGTGTGTGTGTGTGTGTGTGTGTGTGTGTGTGTGTGTGTGTGTGTGTGTGTGTGTGTGTGTGTGTGTGTGTGTGTGTGTGTGTGTGTGTGTGTGTGTGTGTGTGTGTGTGTGTGTGTGTGTGTGTGTGTGTGTGTGTGTGTGTGTGTGTGTGTGTGTGTGTGTGTGTGTGTGTGTGTGTGTGTGTGTGTGTGTGTGTGTGTGTGTGTGTGTGTGTGTGTGTGTGTGTGTGTGTGTGTGTGTGTGTGTGTGTGTGTGTGTGTGTGTGTGTGTGTGTGTGTGTGTGTGTGTGTGTGTGTGTGTGTGTGTGTGTGTGTGTGTGTGTGTGTGTGTGTGTGTGTGTGTGTGTGTGTGTGTGTGTGTGTGTGTGTGTGTGTGTGTGTGTGTGTGTGTGTGTGTGTGTGTGTGTGTGTGTGTGTGTGTGTGTGTGTGTGTGTGTGTGTGTGTGTGTGTGTGTGTGTGTGTGTGTGTGTGTGTGTGTGTGTGTGTGTGTGTGTGTGTGTGTGTGTGTGTGTGTGTGTGTGTGTGTGTGTGTGTGTGTGTGTGTGTGTGTGTGTGTGTGTGTGTGTGTGTGTGTGTGTGTGTGTGTGTGTGTGTGTGTGTGTGTGTGTGTGTGTGTGTGTGTGTGTGTGTGTGTGTGTGTGTGTGTGTGTGTGTGTGTGTGTGTGTGTGTGTGTGTGTGTGTGTGTGTGTGTGTGTGTGTGTGTGTGTGTGTGTGTGTGTGTGTGTGTGTGTGTGTGTGTGTGTGTGTGTGTGTGTGTGTGTGTGTGTGTGTGTGTGTGTGTGTGTGTGTGTGTGTGTGTGTGTGTGTGTGTGTGTGTGTGTGTGTGTGTGTGTGTGTGTGTGTGTGTGTGTGTGTGTGTGTGTGTGTGTGTGTGTGTGTGTGTGTGTGTGTGTGTGTGTGTGTGTGTGTGTGTGTGTGTGTGTGTGTGTGTGTGTGTGTGTGTGTGTGTGTGTGTGTGTGTGTGTGTGTGTGTGTGTGTGTGTGTGTGTGTGTGTGTGTGTGTGTGTGTGTGTGTGTGTGTGTGTGTGTGTGTGTGGTGTGTGTGTGTGTGTGTGTGTGTGTGTGTGTGTGTGTGTGTGTGTGTGTGTGTGTGTGTGTGTGTGTGGTGTGTGTGTGTGTGTGTGTGTGTGTGTGTGTGTGTGTGTGTGTGTGTGTGTGTGTGTGTGTGTGTGTGTGTGTGTGTGTGTGTGTGTGTGTGTGTGTGTGTGTGTGTGTGTGTGTGTGTGTGTGTGTGTGTGTGTGTGTGTGTGTGTGTGTGTGTGTGTGTGTGTGTGTGTGTGTGTGTGTGTGTGTGTGTGTGTGTGTGTGTGTGTGTGTGTGTGTGTGTGTGTGTGTGTGTGTGTGTGTGTGTGTGTGTGTGTGTGTGTGTGTGGTGTGTGTGTGTGTGTGTGTGTGTGTGTGTGTGTGTGTGTGTGTGTGTGTGTGTGTGTGTGTGTGTGTGTGTGTGTGTGTGTGTGTGTGTGTGTGTGTGTGTGTGTGTGTGTGTGTGTGTGTGTGTGTGTGTGTGTGTGTGTGTGTGTGTGTGTGTGTGTGTGTGTGTGTGTGTGTGTGTGTGTGTGTGTGTGTGTGTGTGTGTGTGTGTGTGTGTGTGTGTGTGTGTGTGTGTGTGTGTGTGTGTGTGTGTGTGTGTGTGTGTGTGTGTGTGTGTGTGTGTGTGTGTGTGTGTGTGTGTGTGTGTGTGTGTGTGTGTGTGTGTGTGTGTGTGTGTGTGTGTGTGTGTGTGTGTGTGTGTGTGTGTGTGTGTGTGTGTGTGTGTGTGTGTGTGTGTGTGTGTGTGTGTGTGTGTGTGTGTGTGTGTGTGTGTGTGTGTGTGTGTGTGTGTGTGTGTGTGTGTGTGTGTGTGTGTGTTTATTTTATTTTATTTTATTTTATTTTATTTTATTTTATTTTATTTTATTTTATTTTATTTTATTTTATTTTATTTTATTTTATTTTATTTTATTTTATTTTATTTTATTTTATTTTATTTTATTTTATTTTATTTTATTTTATTTTATTTTATTTTATTTTATTTTATTTTATTTTATTTTATTTTATTTTATTTTATTTTATTTTATTTTATTTTATTTTATTTTATTTTATTTTATTTTATTTTATTTTATTTTATTTTATTTTATTTTATTTTATTTTATTTTATTTTATTTTATTTTATTTTATTTTATTTTATTTTATTTTATTTTATTTTATTTTATTTTATTTTATTTTATTTTATTTTATTTTATTTTATTTTATTTTATTTTATTTTATTTTATTTTATTTTATTTTATTTTATTTTATTTTATTTTATTTTATTTTATTTTATTTTATTTTATTTTATTTTATTTTATTTTATTTTATTTTATTTTATTTTATTTTATTTATTTTCAATTATTTTCTTTTATTTTCTTTTATTTCTTAATTACATTATTTTCTTTTATTTATTATTTTATTTTCTTTTATTTCTTTTATTTACTATTTTTCTTTTATTTTTCTTTTATTTTCTTTTATTTTCTTTTATTTCTTTATTACTTTTATTTTCTTTATTATTTTATTTACTTTTATTTCTTTTATTTCTTTATTTTCTTTTATTTTCTTTTATTTTCTTTTATTTTCTTTTATTTTCTTTTATTTTCTTTTATTTTCTTTTATTTTCTTTTATTTTCTTTTATTTTCTTTTATTTTATTTTATTTTATTTTATTTTATTTTATTTTCTTTTATTTTCTTTTATTTTCTTTTATTTTCTTTTATTTTCTTTTATTTTCTTTTATTTTCTTTTATTTTCTTTTATTTTCTTTTATTTTCTTTTATTTTCTTTTATTTTCTTTTATTTTCTTTTATTTTCTTTTATTTTCTTTTATTTTATTTTATTTTATTTTATTTTATTTTATTTTATTTTATTTTATTTTATTTTATTTTATTTTATTTTATTTTATTTTATTTTATTTTATTTTATTTTATTTTATTTTATTTTATTTTATTTTATTTTATTTTATTTTATTTTATTTTATTTTATTTTATTTTATTTTATTTTATTTTATTTTATTTTATTTTATTTTATTTTATTTTATTTTATTTTATTTTATTTTATTTTATTTTATTTTATTTTATTTTATTTTATTTTATTTTATTTTATTTTATTTTATTTTATTTTATTTTATTTTATTTTATTTTATTTTATTTTATTTTATTTTATTTTATTTTATTTTATTTTATTTTATTTTATTTTATTTTATTTTATTTTATTTTATTTTATTTTATTTTATTTTATTTTATTTTATTTTATTTTATTTTATTTTATTTTATTTTATTTTATTTTATTTTATTTTATTTTATTTTATTTTATTTTATTTTATTTTATTTTATTTTATTTTATTTTATTTTATTTTATTTTATTTTATTTTATTTTATTTTATTTTATTTTATTTTATTTTATTTTATTTTATTTTATTTTATTTTATTTTATTTTATTTTATTTTATTTTATTTTATTTTATTTTATTTTATTTTATTTTATTTTATTTTATTTTATTTTATTTTATTTTATTTTATTTTATTTTATTTTATTTTATTTTATTTTATTTTATTTTATTTTATTTTATTTTATTTTATTTTATTTTATTTTATTTTATTTTATTTTATTTTATTTTATTTTATTTTATTTTATTTTATTTTATTTTATTTTATTTTATTTTATTTTATTTTATTTTATTTTATTTTATTTTATTTTATTTTATTTTATTTTATTTTATTTTATTTTATTTTATTTTATTTTATTTTATTTTATTTTATTTTATTTTATTTTATTTTATTTTATTTTATTTTATTTTATTTTATTTTATTTTATTTTATTTTATTTTATTTTATTTTATTTTATTTTATTTTATTTTATTTTATTTTATTTTATTTTATTTTATTTTATTTTATTTTATTTTATTTTATTTTATTTTATTTTATTTTATTTTATTTTATTTTATTTTATTTTATTTTATTTTATTTTATTTTATTTTATTTTATTTTATTTTATTTTATTTTATTTTATTTTATTTTATTTTATTTTATTTTATTTTATTTTATTTTATTTTATTTTCTTTTATTTTCTTTTATTTTCTTTTATTTTCTTTTATTTTCTTTTATTTTATTTTCTTTTATTTTATTTTATTTTCTTTTATTTTCTTTTATTTTCTTTTATTTTCTTTTATTTTCTTTTATTTTCTTTTATTTTCTTTTATTTTCTTTTATTTTCTTTTATTTTCTTTTATTTTCTTTTATTTTCTTTTATTTTCTTTTATTTTCTTTTATTTTCTTTTATTTTCTTTTATTTTCTTTTATTTTCTTTTATTTTCTTTTATTTTATTTTATTTTATTTTATTTTCTTTTATTTTCTTTTATTTTCTTTTATTTTATTTTATTTTAATTTATTTTAATTTATTTTATTTTATTTTATTTTATTTTATTTTATTTTATTTTATTTTATTTTATTTTATTTTATTTTATTTTATTTTATTTTATTTTATTTTATTTTATTTTATTTTATTTTATTTTATTTTATTTTATTTTATTTTATTTTATTTTATTTTATTTTATTTTATTTTATTTTATTTTATTTTATTTTATTTTATTTTATTTTATTTTATTTTATTTTATTTTATTTTATTTTATTTTATTTTATTTTATTTTATTTTATTTTATTTTCTTTTATTTTCTTTTATTTTCTTTTATTTTATTTTCTTTTATTTTCTTTTCTTTTATTTTATTTTATTTTATTTTATTTATTTTATTTTATTTTATTTTATTTTATTTTATTTTATTTTATTTTATTTTATTTTATTTTATTTTATTTTATTTTATTTTCTTTTATTTTATTTTATTTTATTTTATTTTATTTTATTTTATTTTATTTTATTTTATTTTATTTTATTTTATTTTATTTTATTTTATTTTATTTTATTTTATTTTATTTTATTTTATTTTATTTTATTTTATTTTATTTTATTTTATTTTATTTTATTTTATTTTATTTTATTTTATTTTATTTTATTTTATTTTATTTTATTTTATTTTATTTTATTTTATTTTATTTTATTTTATTTTATTTTATTTTATTTTATTTTATTTTATTTTATTTTATTTTATTTTATTTTATTTTATTTTATTTTATTTTATTTTATTTTATTTTATTTTATTTTATTTTATTTTATTTTATTTTATTTTATTTTATTTTATTTTATTTTATTTTATTTTATTTTATTTTATTTTATTTTATTTTATTTTATTTTATTTTATTTTATTTTATTTTATTTTATTTTATTTTATTTTATTTTATTTTATTTTATTTTATTTTATTTTATTTTATTTTATTTTATTTTATTTTATTTTATTTTATTTTATTTTATTTTATTTTATTTTATTTTATTTTATTTTATTTTATTTTATTTTATTTTATTTTATTTTATTTTATTTTATTTTATTTTATTTTATTTTATTTTATTTTATTTTATTTTATTTTATTTTATTTTATTTTATTTTATTTTATTTTATTTTATTTTATTTTATTTTATTTTATTTTATTTTATTTTATTTTATTTTATTTTATTTTATTTTATTTTATTTTATTTTATTTTATTTTATTTTATTTTATTTTATTTTATTTTATTTTATTTTATTTTATTTTATTTTATTTTATTTTATTTTATTTTATTTTATTTTATTTTATTTTATTTTATTTTATTTTATTTTATTTTATTTTATTTTATTTTATTTTATTTTATTTTATTTTATTTTATTTTATTTTATTTTATTTTATTTTATTTTATTTTATTTTATTTTATTTTATTTTATTTTATTTTATTTTATTTTATTTTATTTTATTTTATTTTATTTTATTTTATTTTATTTTATTTTATTTTATTTTATTTTATTTTATTTTATTTTATTTTATTTTATTTTATTTTATTTTATTTTATTTTATTTTATTTTATTTTATTTTATTTTATTTTATTTTATTTTATTTTATTTTATTTTATTTTATTTTATTTTATTTTATTTTATTTTATTTTATTTTATTTTATTTTATTTTATTTTATTTTATTTTATTTTATTTTATTTTATTTTATTTTATTTTATTTTATTTTATTTTATTTTATTTTATTTTATTTTATTTTATTTTATTTTATTTTATTTTATTTTATTTTATTTTATTTTATTTTATTTTATTTTATTTTATTTTATTTTATTTTATTTTATTTTATTTTATTTTATTTTATTTTATTTTATTTTATTTTATTTTATTTTATTTTATTTTATTTTATTTTATTTTATTTTATTTTATTTTATTTTATTTTATTTTATTTTATTTTATTTTATTTTATTTTATTTTATTTCATTTCATTTCATTTTATTTCATTTCATTTCATTTCATTTCATTTCATTTCATTTCATTTCATTTCATTTCATTTTATTTCATTTCATTTCATTTCATTTTATTTTATTTTATTTTATTTTATTTTATTTTATTTTATTTTATTTTATTTTATTTTATTTTATTTTATTTTATTTTATTTTATTTTATTTTATTTTATTTTATTTTATTTTATTTTATTTTATTTTATTTTATTTTATTTCATTTTATTTTATTTTATTTTATTTTATTTAAATAAACGATACGGAAAGATTTCAAACACAATTGGAACTTCGCTCCACAAATTTACGGTTTCGGTGAAATTTGAAATAGTTAATAAGTGCGACGAAGATGTGTATGTATGCGTGTGCGTGTGCGTGTGCGTGTGTAAGTAATGTTATTCTATAAGGGCAAATATTAAAATAATGAATACCGTAGTGCTAATTTGGATGAGCGATAGGGTTTGAAGGGTGGTAAGTGGTCTGCCTACCCACACTTTAAATCTATTGAATTTGAATTGTTATATTTAGACAGCCCCCCCCCCCCCCATTTCATTATGCGGCACGCTTTTCCGCACGAGCTCGTGATTATCCTAAATTTACTAATTAATTTCTTTTTTCATTCCAGCGAGCTACGAGTTAACTGAAATTAACCATTTTTATGGTCTTTCCGAAATCACGTTCGTGATGCGATATAAAAAGTTCTAGGAAAATGTGGCAGGTTATGGTTTGTTTATAAACGTATAACGAAACACGAAACGATTCCATGCAAACAATTAACTGTTGCTTCTTGTTCCTGGGCGCAAATAACCTTGCTGTTTCAAATCGGGATAGCGTCCAGCGCGTGGGTGGGGCACTTGCCAAGGCTACTATATTAGTCTAAAGGGAAACGGGGATTACAGAAGTCAGAACTGTATATATAGGTAGAACTACAAAAAGCCCTTACCTTGGTATACAATGTGGAGTTTAAATATTAAGCCTCATGGTGTATTAGGCATTATTCGTCACACTGCCATGTTGCTGAAGTTGACAAGTCAAACGGAAGGAAGCTCAGATGTGTATAGCCTTTACGCTCAGACATCAGAATGAGACAGATTCCCTCGCCCACCGCAATCAGCAGTTCGAGCGCAGTACGCTCTTTTTAAACACGGATTTTCTATTGACGACACGTTGGAATTTGAAGTAGGCATGTCTATGTAATATGTATGTATACCAGTGGCGTAACAAGTTATGCCGGGGCCCCGGGGCAAGAATTTCCGTATGCCCCCGATTAATTTTCCTAGCGTCCGATGGTAACGGAAAAAAGCTATATTGTATATTGTTTTGCACGCCAAAAAAATATAATTTTGTGTCACTCAATATGCCCGAACGCAAAGTCATTAAACGAAACCCGCGTCTACGAATGTAGGGGCCTACCAAGTTGTGTCCATGTTTACTGTTGCCACTTTATGAAACCCCTGAAGTAGAACTAAAAATTACGTTGAATGAGCAGCGTTGCCAGAAATCTGTATAGTTCTGAAATTCCCATGTCGTTTATCCGTTTGAATGGTAACGCAAAGCAATGATAAATTGGACGTGATTCGAGACTGGAGCAGCCATATTACATGATTTCGTCGGCCGGCGGGCCCCCTTAGTTGGAAAAACCGCTGGGCCCCGGGGCGGTCGCCCCGCTCGCCCCTACGGTAGTTACGCCACTGATATATACCTATCTATCTAAGCGTTGCCCCAAAAGGACAACACAACTTCACTAAATGGTCAATTTCTCGGAGTTTGTTACTCTCTCGGATTTCTCGGAGTTTGTCGGACTTAGTTTATACTTACTTCATGGTTCATTGTCTATCACTCAATATTGACGAAATAATGTCAAAAGCTTACAAATTTAAGATAAGAGGAAATTGTTACTGGTTTAAGCAGTTACCAGTATGCAATTGATGGAAGGGAGGCGAAGCTGGAAAAATGTGCACCCGAACCGGGATACGAACCCGGGACCTCCTGCTTGCCGGGCAGGTGCTCTACCAACTGAGCTATTCGGTCACACATTCTCCCCGCTTCGCCGGGTGGGACAAGGGGGATCTCCGGGGAGATGAGAGGCCGAGCGACCCGTACGGGGTCCGTTTACCCGTCCCATGTACGGGTCGCTCGGCCTCTCATCTCCCCGGAGATCCCCCTTGTCCCACCCGGCGAAGCGGGGAGAATGTGTGACCGAATAGCTCAGTTGGTAGAGCACCTGCCCGGCAAGCAGGAGGTCCCGGGTTCGTATCCCGGTTCGGGTGCACATTTTTCCAGCTTCGCCTCCCTTCCAAATTTAAGATAATTTAACCATAGGCGTGCGCAGGGTCTCAAATTAGGGGGGGCCAACATGTCAACCTGGGGGGGGGGGGGGGGGATGCTAATTGTAATGCGGATGGTAATTTTTAGTGCATGTGAAACTAATGTGCTGCAGTATACATTAGCAAAGAATACATGCAATTTGAATCTTGGCAGAAACAAAATTTATTAAAGCTATCTATGCGTAGCCAATCACTCCCGTGATATATTTTTTTGCAAAGGCAAGCCACGAACACGGCCAAAATACTTACAATTTATTGTAGAATTTCAGCGCCTGGTGTCGTTACACTGTCGGTATTATTCTGTACCAATTGCGATGGGTTCTTTTTCTTTCACTCTCACTGATTTCCACAAGTCAAACTCAAACATTGTTTTTTGTCGCTTACTCATATTATCTCCTCTTTATGCTCTGTGTTACCAAAACCAAGTTCAAAGATGTCACGTCTTACCTTACAGGCTCCTGGAGTAGAACTGATATTCACAATCAACATTTATCTCGATTTCATGTTCATGCTTGCGATGCGAGTGCGCTCCAAACCAGCTCGCGATAGCTCTATGGCTAGTCATAACAACATTCAAACTCTACTCAGAACCATGAAATGCTTCAGTTCATACTAACAACGTACAAGAATATTTTTCTTGGGGTCGAAATGGCAATTTTACTGTTAAACTAGCAGTATGGGCCCGTGCTACGCACATGTAGTAGTAGTAGTAGTAGTTGTTGTAGTAGTTGTTGTTGTTGTAGTTGTAGTAGTTGTAGTAGTAGCAGCACTACTACGACCACCGAGACGATGGTGCAAAATTTTCTTGTCTTTATAATACATAACACATAGTTTTATGACGATCCTTACACTGAAAGAAACCTTTAACCCAATTCTTTCAATTGTCAATAGACAACTGAATCAGTTAATAATTGCGGAATGGGCCAGTCTACGCATGTTTTAGAAGGCGGGCCAGGGCATGTGTTGTACTTTTCAGTTCATGGCACTAAATATAATTTAAAAAATAATAGAAATTTAAATTATATGCTCATAGATAAGTGGTCTGGAGAAAAATAGTCCCCCCCCCCCCGCCGCAAAGTTAATGTATTGGCTCAATCAACCCCCCCCCCCCCCCCCCTCTCCGACGTGGAAATGACATTAAGGAAAGGAGAAAATGTCCAAAATATGTGGTCTTTTCTTTAAAAATGCATTATTTCTTGCCCGTGCTACGCGCATGGGATGGCTGATTCGCTGGCTTGTAAAAATATCGAGGGCTGCCACTTGCATATACAGTTCTGAGTCCATGACCGTCTGAACTGAACTGTCTGTGCTTATTCTCAATCCACATTCGAAAATTTTTGATATTGATGAATTAGGTGATTCTTCCGTCAAGATTGAAAATGTATCCTCTCCAACTTTGCATAAAGAAAGGTTGTAATGACTGCAGACTGAACATCATAGGCGTGCGCAAAGGTTGGGGGGGGGGGGGAGGGGGAGCGAGCCTTGGCCTGGACCCCACCTAATAAATTTTCTGAAAGGCGTAGATTTGCTTGAAAATAACCTTGATTGTTCAAATTTTCTCGAGGGCTCTGCCCCTAAACCATCACCCCCTTCTTCTGCTGAAGAGTCCTGTCCTCTAGGCCCTCCCCCCGGTTCCGGTGTGCCCCCCCCCCCCCCCCCATTTTTAAATGAAAAAGTTCCTATTTGCCTTATTACGCTTAAAACCACGATGTTTCAATGTTCCGAACTATCAGTTTTCCTTAAAAAATATTCTTTACAGAACTCCTAATTTCGGAGAATTGAGCATTATCATGAAGACCTCCCCCCCCCCTTCCACCGTTTCTGTTTGGCCACACCTAATCTGGGACACTGTGCGCCCTATGATGCACAGCAACAAATGAACATGAATGCGTAAAGGTGAATAACACCAGCTAGTTTTCAAATCCCCACAGTTTGAATTATTGTTTTGTAAAGTTTGATCCTAGTCAAGATCATACCGTTCGCTATAGTGATGAAGGAACACTTGAATTCTTTGGAGAAAAAAATCAATTTAATTTGCAACTGGATTGAATGAAATCCCTTAAAAATATATGTACATTCCGAGTTTTGAACATGTAAAATGGAAATATTTGATCCTATAGTTGATGGCTTTCTTTTATAACGTGCAGCTGACGAGAAAATGATAATACGCTGCTAAACTTTGTTCAAAAGCGTCAATAACAACGGGTATGAACGTAAACGCAAAATATTTGTGAGATTATAAACGACAGATTCATAAAGTGCATGAAAACGGTTTACCAGGCTTGGTGAAATGTTCCCTTGCCTGGCAAACTGTTTACAAAACACAGTCTACTTACATTATCGAATCGCAGTGAAACCATAGAATCTTTTTAGATCAAGTATTGAAAGAGAAGGAACACAATAACTATATTATTTGTTTTTTCTAACACATTTTGTGCATCGTGATTAAATCTGGCTAAAACTTTTATTACTGTCAATCTCTACATACTGTCAATGTGGTGGCGAGTTCACTGAAAAATGTCTTGTTTCCGAAACCAGCAAGCCAAAGTCACTGGTTCTTTGAAAATATAGCAACTGATGATTCCATGAACTTGAGATGTCAATTTTTTGAATGACAGATGTCATTACAAAATTGTAATTTTTCTTTATTTTCTTTATAACTAGTAGTAATAATTTCAATAGCAGCAAGCGTGTAAAATATCGCACGCTGCAACTCGGTATTTAAGATCTAGCAGCTATACTACTTTGAGAAGTTCTGGCAGAAAATATAGAAAGAATCATTTGTTGTGTTGACGTCCTGGATCCAGCCTAACCTAGTCTTGGCTCGATGGTAAAGTGAACAATTTTGCATTTTTAAGTGGCCGGATCAGTTCGCCAGAAAGTGGCTTTCAGGCCCTTTTTTCCACCGTTTGAGGGTCACATCGTTGAAGTTATCATTTCAATATTTCAATAGGTTGTAAACAAAAGATGTGAAATTGGGTAACCATGGCCCTTTTTTCGAAAATTTTCCCCCGGAACGCTAGAACCACCCCGAAACTATTCATTTTTGACCTTCTTTAGAGCCATGTATACGAAAGTGCAATAGAGAATTCGAGAAAAGGGTCATGGTTACCCAATTTGAGGTCTTTTGTCTACCACATACTGAAATATTGAAATGATTACTTTAACGATGTGACCCTCAAACGGTGGGAAAATGGGTCTGTTTCAAAATTTTCCATGTTCAATTTTTAACTTTGAACACCCTACGACTGCTTCTCGACCAAATATGAGACGTTGTTGATACTCCGTGCCTCTCGTTATCGCGATCGCTGGAGTAATGAAAGGAAGGGATTAGCTAACTGTAATTAAACATTTCTATCTTGCATTAGCCTAGATTATTTCTCATAAAGGATTTTAAAACACGTTATGGCAGGCGCATGAACAAATTGCCGTTTAGGAAACGCAAAAATGACTTTATAAGTTCGATTCAAGTTGCTCCACGATCCATTCGGCATAACAAATGTAATGATGTCAGTTTAAATTAGAAATGTATCAATCAATACTCTTTTTGCTGAAAGATATCGCTTTTGCAATTAATTTTGTTCCCGGAAAGCAAAGCTATCTGTCGCTTAGGAGATTACGAAGGGATTGTAAACATTCATGCGATAAAAGTATAAGACCCAAGTAGTTGATTATTTTCGAGTGATATTGTAGCTACTTAGTGATGTACAAATTTTGAGTCAACTCTTCAAAAAATAAACAATCTGAAATGATCCTTACCCTTAATAAGTAAAGAGTTGTCGAATCAGATTAAAAGTAGCGCAATGCAATCGATCGTAATGTTTGCTACCGGCAAGGACAAAAGGGTCCGGGTACGGTTTCGGTTTTTAGCAAAACACGCAATTAGCCCCCAATTCCAAAAGTGCATTCCCACTCTATACAGTGTTGCCATTCAAGCTGCATTTTGACGTCTCATAAAGTTGAGAGGTAATTTTGTTTTTTTAACAGCTGTCACGAAACTGTATATTCCTAAATATCGCGTTAGAAATGACGTCAACAGCAGCGAGCAGGTACAATTTCACACGTTTCCAACCTGCATTTGAGGTAAGGCAGCTTTTCTTTGAGAAATTTACGCGGAAAGTATCGACAAAATAGATTTGTAGCTTTGACGTGCAAGATCCCGCCATGCTCTTGCCTTGGCTGGATGGTTAATTCAACAATTTTGCATTTTTAATATAGAAAGCGATTTCAGATCGGTTTGAAAATAGCTGAACTAATAAGATCGTGACGTTTGCTATCTTAATTGACCAAACTACTCGAAATACGTATAGTGGCCTAAAAATGCATAAAGCCCTGGATTTGAAAAGTGCAAACGGACATGGCTACAGTGTTGCATGCAAAACTCGATTTTAGTAAAGAGTAATATAATAATATTTGTATTGGAAAAGGGGATCGTCGTAGATTCATTAGGGGGTTCCAAGGCTACCGCTTGCCCCCCCCCCCCCTGCGCACGCCTATGAATTAAGCAATATATTCGCGTAGGAGGGCATTATTTGTTCCGTCGAGATTTTATTCCACGAGACTTACGAGTATGCGTGTGTTCCTTTGACCTTTGAAGAGTGCCGTGTTAAATTTGGAATGTGATCAATGATTGGCAAATTAAATTAAAAATATATCCGTAACCTAAAGCGAAAGCATTCCCTTCGCGCTACAATATTGAATATTTTGACTTTTTTTTTCACTGCTTGTTTCGATTTAAGCAAAGCGAGATTACACAAAAGCCATTTCAAAAGGATTCCTGTGCGAAGTTTTCTATTAAAATCGCAACCCTTTTCACAATTTATAGTTGAAATTTAAAGATCACAGTCGATGGAAGCGGATCGGTTTGTTCTGTAGACCCACGCTATGTGTGCCAATTCTAGAGTGGATCGAGTGAAAAGGGAAGGGGCCCATTATTACTCCGATTGGAAATTGCAATCAATTTATTGCCGAAGTGAATCATTCTTTCCTCACCATTTATTATGCTCAATATAAAAAAAGCATTCCTCTTACCTTTCCCGATAATGGATCAATCTTGCAGGCAAAGATGCGACCGTCGATTTTCAATCCCGATGTCACGGCTGCGTGCAACGGCTGAAATCGCGTCCTTTCGAAAGTCACGTCCATGTGTCTAGCCGCTAGCGTCAATGTCTGAGTTGTTAGTATTGTGCTGGGCCTTGGAGGGTGGAGGGTGGAGTGTGTCCTCTCTCTCTCCCTCTCTCTCTCTCTCTCTCTCTCTCTCTCTCTCTCTCTCTCTCTCTCTCTCTCTCTCTCTCTCTCTCTCGCTGATGCTGGCCACTAATTGCTCGACGTTGTCAACTCAGACTGTCGGAGCTCGGAATCAAATGTCCACTGCTTGCCGCTAGTTCGAGCTCAGTGTCGAACCCGGTCGAATCATATCATGACGGTATGACCCGTATCAACTAACTAAACCAACTAACTACCCTACCTACCAAGGTCAGATTTGGAAGAGGATTTTGGACTTGTAAAATAACAAAGGAAGAATAGGTAGAATCACATTACGCATAAAATGTCTCGTTTATTAAATTTGTACAGCTGAGATCGGTTATCTTCCTATGTTTGGTTCAGTGCATTATTCACACACATAATTACAACAACACATTCATACTCCATGTTTTCAAAGCTCATTGAAATTAACGTTATACTAAAAAAAACAATAGCACCATGTAGCATCTGACACTCCAGCTCTCTATACAGTTTAAATATCTATTTATACAGTACCTACCGAGTACGGGTAGCCTACAAGTATTTACAGTACAATGTTACATCATATACAAAAATAAATAAGTTACCATTGTGTGATAAGGGAGGTGAATGTTCTGTTCATCTCCAGACCAGAAAGAGGCTAATTGCAATCAGCAGAGGAACCTGCCCCGAATTGCGACATCTGACGCAAGCAGCGTGGTTCAGTCGCGACGACTCGTGCACTCCCACGCTGCTGTAAGTTTTTCTCTTATCACTCTCCTCCGTTTCCACTACATTCTCCCCTTCTTCTTCCTCCTCTCCTTCTAGCACTAGATCATCGTGTCCCCCTTCTCCCAGCTTCTTCCTGTGTCTTGGTTTTTTCCACCGGTTGTTGGGACATGCATCCCGTACCTGGTAGACTTTCGTGATATTGGGATAAAACGCCTCAACATTTTCCAATCCCTGGAAGGAACGACGGAGAAAGATGAAGTAGACCGCCTTCAGTGTGTGGCAAACATATGTAACAGGAACACCATCGCCATACGTATGGAGCATAGCACTACAGATGGTAAAATCTCAAAAAAAAGTTCGAGGTTTCATAAAAATGATCGATATATCAAAACCATCTCAAACATGACGTGAATATATTACTTACCGGTAATTGTTTTGGCTCCTTGCCCCAACAAAGGGGTTTGAAACTACCCTTATGCGTTGCATCCTGAAAGCTCTGGAAGTTATGTTTCCAGTCGTATGAGACCAGTCGCATTTCCAGAGTCATATCCGATAACTCGGGAGGTAACTTAATCTTGACCGGACTCGATTCCCTGCGACAGATCAATGAAATTTGATGTGATGAGAAGGCAAAAGACAGAAGGGGGATTAATGTGTGGTTAGTTCCTCACTTACGGCCATAGCTCTTGAATGCCAAGCGAGTGCAGGACTGTGGGCAGCGAAGGGAGGCTGTGGCACAGCGACAAGTTGATCCTCGGGTAATACATGCCGTACACAAGACACTTTTCCTCCCGCGTAGTCAGCCCTCCCAGGGTGATCGTAGTGCGTTCCTCGCTGTCGTAGACGCACTCTGCGATCAGGTGGTCTCCCTACACGGAGCGAAGGGTAGAAAACAATTACTATCCGCTGTAGCTGTAGGAGCATTTCATTTGGTGATGTAGTCCATTAGTAAGACTCCATGTTCCGCAATTCCAGGCCTTGCCATGCCATCGCCACTAATTTGATGCATTTCTCCATCAGAAGTTCACTTGAAACATGCTATACTGGTACATACTATATGTCGATAAAAGAAAAGCGATCCAATAAAAAAATATAGGCGTATATATTGGCAAACATATCGGATCGTATGTGAGCGGAATTAAAGCAATTTCATAGGAGGCTGTTCGGCTTGGACTTTTTCCGGGATCTTATCTTTTGTACGCCCCACAAAATTGCGCACTCGGCCTGTCTCTGAAATATAATGGAGCGGAGTTTTTGTTTCGCCTATTGGAGCAATCCGGGGAGTGGTTTATACGCGTTGGATAAGATCTTTCATCCGAAAGTCACCCATTCGGCGCGTTCAACATCAAATTAAATGCGTACGTTATGGTGCTATAAAACCGAATATGTACCACATTGAAAAACTTTCGCACTTTTCCTGTGGTTCTGAAATAATAATGTAGCGGCAAATGTTTAAGAGTTGAAATGAAACGAATAAATTGTTTGAGCTTACCGGTAACACTCTCGCCGGCTTCGCCAGTTGTCTGTTTTCCTGGTAGTTGAAGTCGTAGTTATTGTCGATGGCGATCGGGGACAACTCTTCTCCGTCGCGTATTTGCCGCAGTCGAATTTTCCTGCCGATCAGGTGAGTGTGGAGGGCGATGCCGAATATGTTGATGCCCTTGGGCGGAAATGTTTGTCTGGTGCAATCCGCGATGCAATGTCCTTCGGACACCACCTGGGGCTGGCCAGGAGGGATGATGTGCCTCCAATTCGGGTCCAGACCCACTGAGAGGACGCCGGCGTCGTGCTGGCGAAGTGTCTTCGTGTAGAAGATGCGGATTCCCGAGCTGTCCACGAGATCGATGAGTTGCATGCCAGGGTTGTTGTAGTGCGTCTCGAGCATGTAGTACGAGCCAGGGTCCAGGGGGTAGCCGGCCTCAGGGGGGAAGCTAAAACCCTGTAAAAAATGACAATTTTTGAATTCAATGTGGGATTTCAAGAAATATGATTCTAGATGCAACTTATTTTATTTGACATGGCAGCCGTCAATAGCGCGGAATTAAGGACGTTGTAGACAAGGCCCATTTAACTAATAACTAAGAATCTACGGAAAAAATTGCTTCTTTGGCAATGAAACCTGACAGTTAACATCATTTTAGAACATTATATTTTTAAAAATTCCAAGAAACCAAGATTTCAATCTGATAAACGCAGTTAAAGTTATGTATCTAGCGACAATTAGATGAGAGTAATGGCTGGAGATGGGGAAACCAAAATTCTACACCACCTAGCCGGAACCTTGCTCCTTGTCACTGTCCAAAAAAATATTAAATTTTTTACACAGCTAACACAGCTACGGGCTGTGTCCTGGAATTATTTTTGTCACACTCTGCTGCATTTTTTTGGGACAAATAACATGCATTAGAAACATTACAGGAGAATTTTGATTGCAGCACGAATTGTCAAATGTTCCGGTTAGTGCGTGGTCTAATATTCAATTGTCTACTAACAGTAGTTTGGGCTATCTAATTTCCCTAGTGTTTAACCCGTAAAACGCCATCCTTAGCTGAAATGGATACTTTGGTTTAGAATGTGCCTTGAAGGCCGAGCACTCCAAGCTCGATTTTTATCACATATTATAACATAATCTGCTTACTCTCAAATGCTCGTAAACTTGGAGACGCACCCTAGATTGTTTTGAAAATTAACCTTAGCCGTTTGCGCTTCTCCTACTCAATCTAGAGTTGCGATTCAAATTGAGTTCTGATCAGTATTCAGATATGAATCGATTGGTGTTATTGAGAACTTCGAATCGAAACAAAGACTTACTTTCATTATTTGAATGAATATGTTGACTGTGAAAAAATTCAAAGAACTTGTGAAACTCTAATCTCTTACTCATTGGACATTTCCATAACCCACAACAACTCCGATATTTTGCTCGCAAGTGTCGTAAGCTAATCACTACCAGAGAGAGTGAACCTTCTGCGTAAATTGAGAGGCTATTTATGCCTTCTTATATAGCTACAGTGCAAGGGATGATAACCGTTAAGAGTTGAAAAATATTGTAAACCGGTCATATGTTGATAAATTAATCAATAAATTGTATGAGCAAATAATTTCGTTTGGTCGTCTTCTTTTACCAGCAAGAACAACACAAATACAAGGAGATAGCATTCGCTCTCGCCTCGCATTCACGCTAGAAATGTCTTCATCGCAATTTGAAATGCTGAATAAATTGAATTGTTTGTTCCCCAAATGAATTATATCACTTAATTGTATTCGGGCGTTGTACTCTAAATTATATTGCTCAAGTGCCACGTACTATTTGATAACTGTATCATATTAATATAATTCTCTGGCGTATATTCACAATATACGTCTTACGGGTATGCGCTGAACAATCGCAGCATGATTTTTCTCGAGATGATCGTCTGGGATGAAATTAACTCAAGGCGATCTCACAGAGAGCAGCCAGCGCCGAGTACCGCCGCCCGAGAGGCACGTCATGCCTGGTGGTTTTTGATAATTAATTTGAAACGTACGCCCGTTTACTCAAGCCGGGCACAAGCAGCAACCGGCAACCGGCAAACGGCAAGCGGCAACCGGCAAGCAGCAATCGGCAAGCAGCAACTGGCAAGCGACAAGCAGCAAGCGCCAACCGGAAACCGGCAAGCAGCAACCGGCAACCGGAAACCGGCAAGCTGCAACCGGCAAACAGCAACCGGCAACCGGCAAACAACAACCAGCAACCGGCAAACAGCAACCGGCAGGCAGCAACCGGCAACCGGCAAACGGTAACCGCCAAGCAGCAATCGGCAAGCAGCAACGGCAAGCGGCAACCGGCAGGCGGCAACCGGCAAGCAGCAACCGGCAAGCAGCAACCGGCAAGCGGCAACCTGCAAGCGGCAAGCGGCAACCGGCAAGCGGCAAGCGGCAACCGGCAAGCGGCAAGCGGCAACCGGCAAGCGGCAAGCGGCAAGCGGCAAGCAGCAACCGGCAAGCGGCAACCGGCAAGCGGCAACCGGCAACCGGAAACCGGCAAGCAGCAAGCAGCAACCGGAAACCGGCAAGCAGCAACCGGCAAGCGGCAAACAGCAACCGGCAACCGGCAAGCGGCAACCTGCAAGCGGCAAGCGGCAACCTGCAAGCGGCAACCGGCAAGCGGCAGGCAGCAACCGGCAACCGGCAAACGGTAACCGGCAAGCAGCAACGGCAAGCGGCAACCGGCAAGCAGCAACCGGAAACCGGCAAGCAGCAACCGGCAAGCAGCAACCGGCAAGCGGCAACCTGCAAGTGGCAACCGGCAACCTGCAAGTGGCAACCGGCAACCGGCAACCGGCAAGCGGCAACCGGCAAGCAGCAACCGGCAAGCGGCAACCGGCAACCGGAAACCGGCAAGCAGCAACCGGCAAGCAGCAACCGGAAACCGGCAAGCGGCAAGCGGCAACCGGCAAGCGGCAAGCGGCAAGCGGCAACCGGCAACCGGCAAGCGGCAAGCGGGAACCGGCAAGTGGCAACCGGGAACCGGCAAGTGGCAACCGGCAACCGGCAACCGGCAACCGGCAACCGGCAAGCGGCAAAGAAGATCCTGCGTCGCCCGCTACAACAAATCGAACACCCCAATGCTAAAGCATTTAGCACATCTTTCTTTGACCAGAATTAGGAGAAGGAACGATGCCCGATCAGCGGTCGAAGAGGCTGCTAATGAAAACGTTTGATTTGCCGGCTCGCTTCATTGACCATTATGGATTTTGTCTAACGCGACGCCGACGGATACGGTTAGTTCTGATTTGATTTCCAATCTTTGCTCGCTGCAACCTTCGGCTTATTCGAGATTTCCGACGCCAGCACGGGCACACCAACAATTCCTCTACGCTTGTATTAGTGCTCATCTTTCGAGAAATGAGTGGGAGGCGAGAATGTCAAGATTCCTGGCGAAAAGTCCCGTCTCTCCCAACATTACCAAAAAATGGGGAACATCACAAAGTAAGGCTTCACCGTCTTTCTTTAAACAAGAAGAAAGTAGTGTGAAATTGAGCGTGCTACGCGAGATGCGAGATGCGAGACGCGAAGTGACGACGAAATGATCGCATGACTAAATACAAGAAAGGCCCTTTTATCTCTTTCCATTTCATCATCAGGAAGTCGTTACATCTTCCATATTATCTTGAAGACAGACTGCCCTGGCTCAGGCTGGCTGTCCGTCTTCTCATTCACTAATACGCGATTTATTAATTTTGATACATTCCTGGGCCCATTGAAGTCCTTAAGGATCGACAATCAGGACCCCGGCGTCAGGCGCCACAACGCGAGTTCATTCGAACAATGGGCTAAAAAAATGCTTGATTAATTTAGAAACGTCCTTATCTTCGGTATATATATATATATATATATATATATATATATATATATATATATATATATATATATATATATATAGTTTGGTATTTCGCTTCCAACATTAATTTCCCTAGGCTCATGAGCGTTATCTTTGCAGTCATAATTTAAAAAACTTTTTAAAAACTGTAAAGTAGTGATTTTGAGACGATAAAAGATCTTTACTCTCTCTCTCTCTCTCTCTCTCTCTCTCTCTCTCTCTCTCTCTCTCTCTCTCTCTCTCTCTCTCTCTCTCTCTCTCTCTCTCTCTCTCTCTCTCTCTCTCTCTCTCTCTCTCTCTCTCTCTCTCTCTCTCTCTCTCTCTCTCTCTCTCTCTCTCTCTCTCTCTCTCTCTCTCTCTCTCTCTCTCTCTCTCTCTCTCTCTCTCTCTCTCTCTCTCTCTCTCTCTCACACACACACTCTCGCGCTTGCAATCATTGCAACATAATAATTTCCACCATGGTATGAATTTTCTTAAAACTTTGAACATTAAAGCATACGCTTTGGCAATCGCACTGAATCATTTATCCAGCTCTCTGGCTGAAAACAGTGCGCGCAATCTCGCGTATCGCGCAAGTCATTTGGCTTTGCATAGCCATAGCGCATGTGATACGAAGCATTTGAATAAATAGACAATATTTACTTGAAGGACTTAAGGCAATACACATGGCACAGTTTGCTTTAAGCTCATTTTCACTAAGCTTAGGTATTCGCTAGCGATACCACTTTAGTCTTGGTCCTCCAATTTTAGCCTCGAATATTTGTGGTTTAACAATTTACCAAATGGCATCGTATTAGGGGTAATCATGCTCGACACAAATCCTGGTTTACGAGCGATGGTGAATGCTTGCATCAAAGCTGTGGTTGGATACTACAGCCTCCCTGTGTCACCCAGCCTCCCTATGTACCTACCTCACAGACTTGCCGATTGTAGTACCTCTATATCTATATCCAGCCTAAAACACGTTATCATAATTTGTCCCCCGATCTCCTTTCAGCCCCAAACGGGCATGGTAATGCCCATGTCACCAAGCGCCATATATGGCCAGATACCCTACTGGCTCCCTGTCTTTTACGTCAACAATACCAACGAAATGTTTCTTTGTCATGTCTCAAACTTAGTGTTTCAAACGAATGTGTCACTGCTCCTGCCACGTGTTTTTCTTCGAGACATATCATGCGGCCGTGAGATAACACGCCCTTGTAGTAGTCTTTTGAGGATGAAATCGGATTACTTTTTTGCATTATTCGTATATTGCTAGATTTACTAGAAGCACAGGGTATCTGTATACACGTGCTCTCCTGCCTAGCTCTTAAATGAGTTTCGCGAAAAATATCCGATAAACTCGAGCCTGTCTCTACTTCGAGCACCTGTTCATAAGATTTTTAAAATATTATATATAGATTCTCCCTATTCCTTTGAGGTGGCAGTTTCCCTCGAAGCGCACGGGGCATGCAGCAATATTCCAACTGATAAATAACTCCACTGTGCTAAATTCAGAGCTCAGAGGCGGGAAGCCGTACTCTGTGTGCAACGTATACCTCTATCTGCGGGAATATTATGTATATTTATATTTATATCTATATTTATATATCTATATATCTATATATATATATATATATATATATATATATATATATATATATATATATATATATATATCCCGCGGTTTTCAACCCTGTCAATTGTAATTATTGAAGGTAAAAGATGCATAAGCTGCTTGGTAATATTAATACGAAGCATTGGTCAAAGCAATAAATATAATACCATGAGTATACCTAAGCCACATACTGCTTGCATCGTAAATGTTGTTGCTACTTGCCAGATTAGTCTGTGTCGAATATCACAATCGGAAATATATTATTTAGTTTCAATCATGCTTATCATATTGAAAATATAACCGAGTCTGCCATACATCTCTAAAGAAGGTAAGAACATCAATGCAAACTTGCTGGTGACAAGTGCGGCTGCAGATGCGAGCTGGAGCCTGGAGCCTGGAGCCTTGACATATGAAGTGAGTGCTGACGAGTGGTAAAATGAATATTGTCAAGGCAGACTTCACACTATAGACTTCAGACTTCAGACTTCAGACTTCAGACTTCAGACTTCAGACTTCAGGAGAACGTATACGCAAACGTAATTCGACGTATGAAACATTTAGTTCCTACTCTTGGAGCCCGAGTGCTTTTTTCTCTCTCCTCATCCTCAACAAAAAGTAACATTTTCAATCCAGATTTCAATTCGGTGATCAAATGTTACGTACGGCACCAACTTGTACTCACAAAATAATAACAATACGAATTCGCACAGACGCGTCCTCGAGCGTGCTCCCATTCATTTCTTTGAAAATCAATTTAATTGTCTACATACACAACATTTCTGAGTAATTAAAATTTTTTAACATAGGCCGTCGCCGTCGTGTTGAATCAAAAAGAAATACCAATTAAAAAACTTTTCCCATTTACATGAAAACCATTCGTGTAGCCAATTGTCGGAAGTACACACTGAATAATAAAAACAAGTGGTAACAAGTTAGCGGTAACAAGTTAGCGGTAACAAGTTAGTGAGTATAGTTGTCCAATGCCCTACCTCTGCGCCTTGGTTCCACGCCAGTACGATGGTGGAACAGCTGGAGAATGGACTGTTGGGTTGGAAGCAAGCTTGTCCACCGTCCCCGACCAAGGCGTCTAGTTCGCCCGCAGCTCCCTGGCACTCGTACAAGATGATGTGGTTCAAGTAGGGGACGTTCCCTTGCTCCACCAACGGAGTGTACTGGTCGAACAAAACAAATAATTGCACTCGTTAATACTAAAAATATCAGCCTGATTTTTGTATATGCATAACTTTATTCGGGATCGGCGCTTCCACCCTAGTTTTTTTTTGTTGCGATAAAAAGACGCCTTATTAATCCACTTGGATTTTATCCGCGTTTAAAACCAGTCAGACGAAGATCCCTTCAAAGTCTAACGTCCAACCCCCTTAATACTCATCATCCCCTGTATCTTCCATCCTCTGGTCGTATTATCAGCTCTTCTTGAACTCAGTAACTCGCTAGGCTTAGAAGCGGACCTGTGTTTCTTCGTGACTGTTATTTTGCAAGACAAAGATTAAGAACCGAAAAGCCTACAGAGAAATGAGGACTATTAATTTCGTTTAAATATAACGTACAAGAAGGGAGAGAGTACTTACTCTAATCATGTGCTGCTTCTGCTTTACATTATTAGGCAGTCGAAATATCCGACACCAGTAAATTGTGTCTTCCAGACCTGGCAGCGACACCTAAAACAAAAATTTTGTCAGTTGGAGATTGTATAGAGTACAGAGTATAGATACAACGTTATCTAACTGTGCCAAGCATTTTGTTACAAGATAGAAACGATAAGATCCTACCGTTACACATAGCACAATATGTCAGGGGTCTTATAGTTGTAATAGCAATGAATACCTAACTACAGGGAGGAGAAATATACAGCAACTTCGGATCCAGGCAACTATATAATGTTGGAAGGGGGGGAGGCATTCTGGGCTCCCCTATCTGTTGGCTATTACTCTCTAAAGATGTTACAGGTTCTAGCAAGTCTTGGTTGGGCTGGGCACACGTGCTGCCGAGGTGTATGAAGTAATAAGACAAATTGCCCATAATTCCTAGCAGGCTGCACGGAGGTAAATAGCAATATCAACCACCAAGTTGGTATAAACGGGCAGAGTTTGCTGCACTGGCATACGGAACTTGAACAAAGGCTGCTAGAGCAGTCAGCCCATAGCGCCGTGTCGGGATCGTAACCAGCCTGGCATGCAAACTTCCTTCAGGATTCCACAACTCTAATATGAAGGGATGAACTCATTTAAAATGGACATGGCCCACAAACGGTTAATTCAATTCCCCAAAGTGGAATATAGCATGTCGCCAGACAATATTGGGACTAGCGGGGCAGCTAACCTCTCTCCGCCGATAAGAATAGGTATAGAGCTCGTCTTATACCTACACTAGCCGTAAAGCGTAATCACACAATCATCTATTCTATTATACTGCGCTGGGTACCTTGCCGCTAGCCGGATAGATCGGAATAACTTAGTTCGCCGTGTTTTCTTCCGCATGCTCCTGTAACGGTCCCGATAGTTTTCCATTCCGAAAATAAGAATGGCGAAAAAAGTTTGAATGGTAATCAGTAATCACGTTTAACTAGCGAGCTGCACACTGGTACTGATTCTGATACTGATACTGATACTGATAGTGATAGTGATGGCTTCCTGTGCGCGTTTACCGCTCTGTGCAGTGGCTGTGGCTGATGTATTGGAAAGCTATTATAAAGCGAGTTCGCGGCTCGCGTGATTTCAGGCCAGGAATGGCACGAACCGATCGGACATGCTCAAATCTTGACACGCGAATGTTACCCACGAACCTAGATGATCACCTCATGAAGACAACAAAAGTGCCCGGCGCCAGGCGCCCGGCTCTCAACCGAATGTCTTGCATTCCAGGGACGGTGCTGTGTATTAGGAACTGTAGGCAGCTGCACTAATGCGAAATCATATAGGTGGAAAACTCGATAAATTTTCACGCGAATTATGCCCAGAGTTGTTCTTGTGCCAGAGTCGCGGACGTAATTTGGCTACAGTTTGTGGGAACTTAACCACCTGTTTACAAAAAAATGCCTGTTCCTTGTGCGAAAAAATCTCCATCGTCAATTTATTATCCGGTGACAAGACTAAGTACCAAAGAATTTAGATATATACACTGAAAATAGGAAAATCGAGGTGACAGTGACATTTATGAAATATAATCCAGGCATTTTCTTGCTTCCTGAAATTACCTACAAAACCATTAACCTGTATATTCTATATTTTACTACCAGAGTAATAAAATAACACTTGACGTTTGGTAAGCTTTTAATCATTTCTGTATAGCTGAGAATTCTCTTGCATCTTAACTTACCTGACACAAGGCAAGGTATCCTACACCCGCTTGATTAATAATCTCCAAACTTTGCACATAAATTAAATTACGAATTATAAATTGGACAGCCCGTTAGTAAATCAACAAAACTCATACGATAGCTGCGCCTCGAGCAAAGATGCGCCCCGTTTGCGCAGCCGTCTTTCACATTCATTGCAAATACAAAACTTATTGTACTCATATAGTTTCGTTTTCTTCCGTAAAATTGTATTCTAGATTTGCAACCATCATTCTGCAGTACTCTGGTTTCTAGATTTGCAACCATCATTCTGCAGTACACTGGTTTCTAGATTTGCAACTATCATTCTGCAGAACTCTGGTTTCTAGATTTGCAACCATCAATCTGCAGTACTCTGGTTTCAAGATTTGCAACCATCATTCTGCAGTACTCTGGTTTCTAGATTTGCAACCATCATTCTGCAGTACCCCATGGTTTCTAGATTTAAAACCATCATTCTGCAGGACTCTGGTTTCTAGATTTGTAACCATCATTTTGCAGTACTCTGGTTTCTAGATTTGCAACCATCAGTCTGCAGTACTCTGGTTTCTAGAATTGCAACCATCATTCTGCAGTACTCTAGTTTCTAGATTTGTAACCATCATTCTGCAGCACTCTGGTTTCTAGATTTGTAACCATCATTCTGCAGTACTCTGGTTTCTAGATTTGTAACCATCATTCTGCAGTACTCTGGTTTCTAGATTTGCAACCATCATTCTGCAGTACTCTGGTTTCTAGATTTGTAACCATCATTCTGCTGTACTCTGGTTTCTAGATTTGTAACCATATCATTCTGCAGTAGTCTAGTTTCTAGATTTGTAACCATCATTCTGCAGTACTCTGAGTTCTATATTTGCAACCATCATTCTGCAGTACTCTGGTTTCCAGATTTGCAACCATCATTCTGCAGTACCCTGGTTTCTAGATTTGTAACCATCATTCTGCAGTACTCTGGCTTCTAGATTTGTAACCATCATTCTGCAGTACTCTGGTTTCTAGATTTGCAACCATCATTCTGCAGTACTCTGGTTTCTAGCTTTCCAACCATCATTCTGCAGTACTCTGGTTTCTAGATTTGCAACCATCATTCTGCAGTACCCTGGTTTATAGATTTGAAACCTTCATTCTGCAGTACTCTGGTTTCTAGATTTGTAACCATCATTCTGCAGTACTCTGGTTTCTAGATTTGTAACCATCATTCTGCAGTACTCTGGTTTCTAGATTTGCAACCATCATTCTGCAGTACTCTGGTTTCTAGATTTGTAACCATCATTCTGCTGTACTCTGGTTTCTAGATTTGTAACCATATCATTCTGCAGTAGTCTAGTTTCTAGATTTGTAACCATCATTCTGCAGTACTCTGAGTTCTATATTTGCAACCATCATTCTGCAGTACTCTGGTTTCTAGATTTGTAACCATCGTTCTGCAGTACTCTGGTTTCTAGATTTGTAACCATCATTCTGCAGTACTCTGGTTTCTAGATTTCCAACCATCATTCTGCAGTTCTCTGGTTTCAAGATTTGTAACCATCATTCTGCAGTACTCAGGTTTCTAGATTTCCAACCATCATTCTGCAGTACTCTGGTTTCTAGATTTGTAACCATCATTCTGCAGCAGTCTGGTTTCTAGATTTGTTACCATCATTCTGCAGTACTCTGGTTTCTAGATTTGTAACCATCATTCTGCAGTACTCTGGTTTCTAGATTTGTAACCATCATTCTGCAGTATTCTGGTTTCAAGATTTCCAACCATCATTCTGCAGTACTCTGGTTTCTAGATTTGCAACCATCATTCTGCAGTACTCTGGTTACTAGATTTGCAACCATCATTCTGCAGTACTCTGGTTTATAGATTTGAAACCATCATTCTGCACTACTCTTATTTCTAGATTTGTAACCATCATTCTGCAGTTCTCTGGTTCCCTGATTTGAAACCATCATTTTGCAGTACTCTGGTTTTTAGATTTGTAACCATTATTCTGCAGTACTCTGGTCTCTAGACTTGTAACCATCATTCTGCAGTACTCTGGTTTCTAAATTTGTAACCATCATTCTGCAGTACTCTGGTTTCTAGATTTGTAACCATCATTCTGCAGTAGTCTAGTTTCTAGATTTGTAACAATCATTCTGCAGTCCTCTGGGTTTTAGATTTGCAACCATCATTCTGCAGTACTCTGGTTTCTAGATTTGTAACCATCATTCTGCAGTCCTCTGGTTTCTAGATTTCCAACCATCCTTCTGCAGTTCTCTGGTTTCTAGATTTGTAACCATCATTCTGCAGTACTCTGGTTTCTAGATTTGCAACCATCTTTCTGCAGTACTCTGGTTTCTAGATTTGTAACCATTATTCTGCAGTACTCTGGTTTCTAGATTTGTAACCATCATTCTGCAGTACTCTGGTTTCTAGCTTTCCAACCACCATTCTGCAGTACTCTGGTTTCTAGATTTGTAACCATCATTCTGCAGTACTCTGGTTTCTAGATTTCCAACCATCATTCTGCAGTACTCTGGTTTCTAGATTTGCAACCTTCATTCTGCAGTACTCTGGTTTCTAGCTTTCCAACCATCATTCTGCAGTACTCTGGTTCTAGATTTGCAACCATCATTCTGCAGTACTCTGGTTTATAGATTTGAAACCATCATTCTGCAGTACTCTGGTTTCTAGATTTGTAACCATCATTCTGCAGTACTCTGGTTTCTGGATTTGTAACCATCATTCTGCAGTACTCTAGTTTCTAGATTTGTAACCATCATTCTGCAGTACTCTGGTTTCAAGATTTCCAACCATCATTCTGCAGTACTCTGGTTTCTAGATTTGCAACCATCATTCTGCAGTACTCTGGTTACTAGATTTGCAACCATCATTCTGCAGTACTCTAGTTTCTAGATTTGTAACCATTTCATTCTGCAGTAGTCTAGTTTCTAGATTTGTAACCATTATTCTGCAGTACTCTGGGTTCTAGATTTGCAACCATCATTCTGCAGTACTCTGGTTTCTAGATTTGTAACCATCATTCTGCAGTACTCTGGTTTCTAGATTTCCAACCATCATTCTGCAGTTCTCTAGTCTCTAGATTAGTGACCATCATTCTGCAGTACTCTGGTTTCTAGATTTGTTACCATCAACTTCAGTACTCTGGTTTCTAGATTTGCAACTATCATTCTGCAGTACTCTGGTTTCTAGATTTGCAACCATCATTCTGCAGTACTCTGGTTTCTAGATTTGTAACCATTATTCTGCAGTACTCTGGTTTCTAGATTTGTAACCATCATTCTGCAGTACTCTGGTTTCTAGCTTTCCAACCATCATTCTGCAGTACTCTGGTTTCTAGATTTGTAACCATCATTCTGCAGTACCCTGGCTTCTAGATTTGTGACCATCATTCTGCAGTATTCTGGTTTCTAGATTTGTAACCATCATTCTACAGTACTCTGGTATCTAGATTTGCAACCATCATTCTGCAGTTCTCTGGTTTCTAGATTTGTAACGATCATTCTGCAGTACTCTGGTTTCTAAATTTGCAACCATTATTCTGCAGTACTCTGGTTTCTAGATTTGTAACCATCATTCTGCAGTACTCTGGTTTCTAGAGTTGTAACCATCAGTCTGCAGTACTCTGGTTTCTAGATTTGTAACCATCATTCTGCAGTACTCTGGTTTCTAGATTTGTAACCATCATTCTGCAGTACTCTAGTTTCTAGATTTGTAACCATCATTCTGCAGTACTCTGGTTTCAAGATTTCCAACCATCATTCTGCAGTACTCTGGTTTCTAGATTTGCAACCATCATTCTGCAGTACTCTGGTTACTAGATTTGCAACCATCATTCTGCAGTACTCAGGTTTCTAGATTTGTAACCATATCATTCTGCAGTAGTCTAGTTTCTAGATTTGTAACCATTATTCTGCAGTACTCTGGGTTCTAGATTTGCAACCATCATTCTGCAGTACTCTGGTTTCTAGATTTGTAACCATCATTCTGCAGTACTCTGGTTTCTAGATTTCCAACCATCATTCTGCAGTTCTCTAATCTCTAGATTTTTGACCATCATTCTGCAGTACTCTGGTTTCTAGATTTGTTACCATCATCTGCAGTACTCTGGTTTCTAGATTTGCAACTATCATTCTGCAGTACTCTGGTTTCTAGATTTGCAACCATCATTCTGCAGTACTCTGGTTTCTAGATTTGTAACCATTATTCTGCAGTACTCTGGTTTCTAGATTTGTAACCATCATTCTGCAGTACCCTGGCTTCTAGATTTGTGACCATCATTCTGCAGTATTCTGGTTTCTAGATTTGTAACCATCATTCTGCAGTACTCTGGTATGTAGATTTGCAACCATCATTCTGCAGTTCTCTGGTTTCTAGATTTGTAACGATTATTCTGCAGTACTCTGGTTTCTAGATTTGTAACCATCATTCTGCAGTACTCTGGTTTCTAGAGTTGTAACAATCATTCTGCAGTTCTCTGGTTTCTAGATTTGCAACCTTCATTTTGCAGTACTCTGGTTTCTAGATTTGTAACCATTATTCTGCAGTACTCTGGTTTCTAGATTTGCAACCATCATTCTGCAGCACTTTGGTTTCTAGATTTGAAACCATCATTCTGCAGTATTCTGGTTTCTAGATTTGTAACCATCATTCTGCAGTACTCTGGTTTCTAGATTTCTAACAATCATTCTGCAGTTCTCTGGTTTCCAGATTTGCAACCATCATTCTGCAGTACTCTGGTTTCTAGATTTGTAACCATCATTCTGCAGTACTCTGGTTTTTAGATTTGTAACCATCATTCTGCAGTACTCTGGTTTCTAGATTTGTAACCATCATTCTGAACTACTCTTATTTCTAGATTTGTAACCATCATTCTGCAGTTCTCTAGTTCCCTGATTTGAAACCATCATTTTGCAGTACTCTGGGTTTTAGATTTGTAACCAATATTCTGCAGTACTCTGGTCTCTAGATTTGTAACCATCATTCTGCAGTACTCTGGTTTCTAAATTTGTAACCATCATTCTGCAGTACTCTGGTTTCTAGATTTGTAACCATCATTCTGCAGTAGTGTAGTTTCTAGATTTGTAACAATCATTCTGCAGTCCTCTGGGTTTTAGATTTGCAACCATCATTCTGCAGTACTCTGGTTTCTAGATTTGTAACCATCATTCTGCAGTACTCTGGTTTCTAGATTTCCAACCATCCCTCTGCAGTTCTCTGGTTTCTAGATTTGTAACCATCATTCTGCAGTACTCTGGTTTCTAGCTTTTTAACCATCATTCTGCAGTACTCTGGTTTCTAGATTTGTAACCATCATTCTGCAGTACTCTGGTTTCTAGATATCCAACCATCATTCTGCAGTACTCTGGTTTCTAGATTTGCAACCATCATTCTGCAGTACTCTGGTTTCTAGCTTTCCAACCATCCTTCTGCAGTACTCTGGTTCTAGATTTGCAACCATCATTCTGCAGTACTCTGGTTTCTAGATTTGTAACCATCATTCTGCTGTACTCTGGTTTCTAGATTTGTAACCATATCATTCTGCAGTAGTCTAGTTTCTAGATTTGTAACCATCATTCTGCAGTACTCTGAGTTCTATATTTGCAACCATCATTCTGCAGTACTCTGGTTTCTAGATTTGCAACCATCATTCTGCAGTACCCTGGTTTCTAGATTTGTAACCATCATTCTGCAGTACTCTGGCTTCTAGATTTGTAACCATCATTCTGCAGTACTCTGGTTTCTAGATTTGCAACCATCATTCTGCAGTACTCTGGTTTCTAGCTTTCCAACCATCATTCTGCAGTACTCTGGTTTCTAGATTTGCAACCATCATTCTGCAGTACCCTGGTTTATAGATTTGAAACCTTCATTCTGCAGTACTCTGGTTTCTAGATTTGTAACCATCATTCTGCAGTACTCTGGTTTCTAGATTTGTAACCATCATTCTGCAGTACTCTGGTTTCTAGATTTGCAACCATCATTCTGCAGTACTCTGGTTTCTAGATTTGTAACCATCATTCTGCTGTACTCTGGTTTCTAGATTTGTAACCATATCATTCTGCAGTAGTCTAGTTTCTAGATTTGTAACCATCATTCTGCAGTACTCTGAGTTCTATATTTGCAACCATCATTCTGCAGTACTCTGGTTTCTAGATTTGTAACCATCGTTCTGCAGTACTCTGGTTTCTAGATTTGTAACCATCATTCTGCAGTACTCTGGTTTCTAGATTTCCAACCATCATTCTGCAGTTCTCTGGTTTCAAGATTTGTAACCATCATTCTGCAGTACTCAGGTTTCTAGATTTCCAACCATCATTCTGCAGTACTCTGGTTTCTAGATTTGTAACCATCATTCTGCAGCAGTCTGGTTTCTAGATTTGTTACCATCATTCTGCAGTACTCTGGTCTCTAGATTTGCAACCATCATTCTGCAGTACTCTGGTTTCTAGATTTGCAACCATCATTCTGCAGTACTCTGGTTTCTAGATTTGTAACCATCATTCTGCAGTACTCTGGTTTCTAGATTTGTAACCATCATTCTGCAGTACTCTGGTTTCTAGCTTTCCAACCATCATTCTGCAGAACTCTGGTTTCTAGATTTGTAACCATCATTCTGCAGTACTCTGGTTTCTAGATTTGCAACCATCATTCTGCAGTACTCTGGTTTCTAGCTTTCCAACCATCATTCTGCAGTACTCTGGATTCTAGATTTGTAACCCTCATTCTGCAGTACTCTGGTTTCTAGCTTTCCAACCATCATTCTGCAGTTCTCTGGTTTCTAGATTTGTAACCATCATTCTGCACTACTCTGGTTTCCAGATTTGTAACCATCATTCTGCAGTACCCTGGTTTCCAGATTTGTAACCATCATTCTGCAGTACTCTGGCTTCTAGATTTGTAACCATCATTCTGCAGTACTCTGGTTTCTAGATTTGCAACCATCATTCTGCAGTACTCTGGTTTCTAGCTTTCCAACCATCATTCTGCAGTACTCTGGTTTCTAGATTTGCAACCATCATTCTGCAGTACCCTGGTTTATAGATTTGAAACCTTCATTCTGCAGTACTCTGGTTTCTAGATTTGTAACCATCATTCTGCAGTACTCTGGTTTCTAGATTTGTAACCATCATTCTGCAGTACTCTGGTTTCTAGATTTGTAACCATCATTCTGCAGTATTCTGGTTTCAAGATTTCCAACCATCATTCTGCAGTACTCTGGTTTCTAGATTTGCAACCATCATTCTGCAGTACTCTGGTTACTAGATTTGCAACCATCATTCTGCAGTACTCTGGTTTATAGATTTGAAACCATCATTCTGCACTACTCTTATTTCTAGATTTGTAACCATCATTCTGCAGTTCTCTGGTTCCCTGATTTGAAACCATCATTTTGCAGTACTCTGGTTTTTAGATTTGTAACCATTATTCTGCAGTACTCTGGTCTCTAGACTTGTAACCATCATTCTGCAGTACTCTGGTTCCTAAATTTGTAACCATCATTCTGCAGTACTCTGGTTTCTAGATTTGTAACCATCATTCTGCAGTAGTCTAGTTTCTAGATTTGTAACAATCATTCTGCAGTCCTCTGGGTTTTAGATTTGCAACCATCATTCTGCAGTACTCTGGTTTCTAGATTTGTAACCATCATTCTGCAGTCCTCTGGTTTCTAGATTTCCAACCATCCTTCTGCAGTTCTCTGGTTTCTAGATTTGTAACCATCATTCTGCAGTACTCTGGTTTCTAGATTTGCAACCATCTTTCTGCAGTACTCTGGTTTCTAGATTTGTAACCATTATTCTGCAGTACTCTGGTTTCTAGATTTGTAACCATCATTCTGCAGTACTCTGGTTTCTAGCTTTCCAACCACCATTCTGCAGTACTCTGGTTTCTAGATTTGTAACCATCATTCTGCAGTACTCTGGTTTCTAGATTTCCAACCATCATTCTGCAGTACTCTGGTTTCTAGATTTGCAACCATCATTCTGCAGTACTCTGGTTTCTAGCTTTCCAACCATCATTCTGCAGTACTCTGGTTCTAGATTTGCAACCATCATTCTGCAGTACTCTGGTTTATAGATTTGAAACCATCATTCTGCAGTACTCTGGTTTCTAGATTTGTAACCATCATTCTGCAGTACTCTGGTTTCTAGATTTGTAACCATCATTCTGCAGTACTCTAGTTTCTAGATTTGTAACCATCATTCTGCAGTACTCTGGTTTCAAGATTTCCAACCATCATTCTGCAGTACTCTGGTTTCTAGATTTGCAACCATCATTCTGCAGTACTCTGGTTACTAGATTTGCAACCATCATTCTGCAGTACTCTAGTTTCTAGATTTGTAACCATATCATTCTGCAGTAGTCTAGTTTCTAGATTTGTAACCATTATTCTGCAGTACTCTGGGTTCTAGATTTGCAACCATCATTCTGCAGTACTCTGGTTTCTAGATTTGTAACCATCATTCTGCAGTACTCTGGTTTCTAGATTTCCAACCATCATTCTGCAGTTCTCTAGTCTCTAGATTAGTGACCATCATTCTGCAGTACTCTGGTTTCTAGATTTGTTACCATCATCTGCAGTACTCTGGTTTCTAGATTTGCAACTATCATTCTGCAGTACTCTGGTTTCTAGATTTGCAACCATCATTCTGCAGTACTCTGGTTTCTAGATTTGTAACCATTATTCTGCAGTACTCTGGTTTCTAGATTTGTAACCATCATTCTGCAGTACTCTGGTTTCTAGCTTTCCAACCATCATTCTGCAGTACTCTGGTTTCTAGATTTGTAACCATCATTCTGCAGTACCCTGGCTTCTAGATTTGTGACCATCATTCTGCAGTATTCTGGTTTCTAGATTTGTAACCATCATTCTACAGTACTCTGGTATCTAGATTTGCAACCATCATTCTGCAGTTCTCTGGTTTCTAGATTTGTAACGATCATTCTGCAGTACTCTGGTTTCTAAATTTGCAACCATTATTCTGCAGTACTCTGGTTTCTAGATTTGTAACCATCATTCTGCAGTACTCTGGTTTCTAGAGTTGTAACCATCATTCTGCAGTACTCTGGTTTCTAGATTTGTAACCATCATTCTGCAGTTCTCTGGTTTCTAGATTTGTAACCATCATTCTGCAGTACTCTAGTTTCTAGATTTGTAACCATCATTCTGCAGTACTCTGGTTTCAAGATTTCCAACCATCATTCTGCAGTACTCTGGTTTCTAGATTTGCAACCATCATTCTGCAGTACTCTGGTTACTAGATTTGCAACCATCATTCTGCAGTACTCAGGTTTCTAGATTTGTAACCATATCATTCTGCAGTAGTCTAGCTTCTAGATTTGTAACCATTATTCTGCAGTACTCTGGGTTCTAGATTTGCAACCATCATTCTGCAGTACTCTGGTTTCTAGATTTGTAACCATCATTCTGCAGTACTCTGGTTTCTAGATTTCCAACCATCATTCTGCAGTTCTCTAATCTCTAGATTTTTGACCATCATTCTGCAGTACTCTGGTTTCTAGATTTGTTACCATCATCTGCAGTACTCTGGTTTCTAGATTTGCAACTATCATTCTGCAGTACTCTGGTTTCTAGATTTGCAACCATCATTCTGCAGTACTCTGGTTTCTAGATTTGTAACCATTATTCTGCAGTACTCTGGTTTCTAGATTTGTAACCATCATTCTGCAGTACTCTGGTTTCTAGCTTTCCAACCATCATTCTGCAGTACTCTGGTTTCTAGATTTGTTACCATCATTCTGCAGTACCCTGGCTTCTAGATTTGTGACCATCATTCTGCAGTATTCTGGTTTCTAGATTTGTAACCATCATTCTGCAGTACTCTGGTATGTAGATTTGCAACCATCATTCTGCAGTTCTCTGGTTTCTAGATTTGTAACGATTATTCTGCAGTACTCTGGTTTCTAGATTTGTAACCATCATTCTGCAGTACTCTGGTTTCTAGAGTTGTAACCATCATTCTGCAGTTCTCTGGTTTCTAGATTTGCAACCTTCATTTTGCAGTACTCTGGTTTCTAGATTTGTAACCATTATTCTGCAGTACTCTGGTTTCTAGATTTGCAACCATCATTCTGCAGCACTTTGGTTTCTAGATTTGAAACCATCATTCTGCAGTATTCTGGTTTCTAGATTTGTAACCATCATTCTGCAGTACTCTGGTTTCTAGATTTCTAACAATCATTCTGCAGTTCTCTGGTTTCCAGATTTGCAACCATCATTCTGCAGTACTCTGGTTTCTTGATTTGTAACCATCATTCTGCAGTACTCTGGTTTTTAGATTTGTAACCATCATTCTGCAGTACTCTGGTTTCTAGATTTGTAACCATCATTCTGCACTACTCTTATTTCTAGATTTGTAACCATCATTCTGCAGTTCTCTAGTTCCCTGATTTGAAACCATCATTTTGCAGTACTCTGGGTTTTAGATTTGTAACCAATATTCTGCAGTACTCTGGTCTCTAGATTTGTAACCATCATTCTGCAGTACTCTGGTTTCTAAATTTGTAACCATCATTCTGCAGTACTCTGGTTTCTAGATTTGTAACCATCATTCTGCAGTAGTGTAGTTTCTAGATTTGTAACAATCATTCTGCAGTCCTCTGGGTTTTAGATTTGCAACCATCATTCTGCAGTACTCTGGTTTCTAGATTTGTAACCATCATTCTGCAGTACTCTGGTTTCTAGATTTCCAACCATCCTTCTGCAGTTCTCTGGTTTCTAGATTTGTAACCATCATTCTGCAGTACTCTGGTTTCTAGCTTTCCAACCATCATTCTGCAGTACTCTGGTTTCTAGATTTGTAACCATCATTCTGCAGTACTCTGGTTTCTAGATTTCCAACCATCATTCTGCAGTACTCTGGTTTCTAGATTTGCAACCATCATTCTGCAGTACTCTGGTTTCTAGCTTTCCAACCATCCTTCTGCAGTACTCTGGTTCTAGATTTGCAACCATCATTCTGCAGTACTCTGGTTTATAGATTTGAAACCATCATTCTGCAGTACTCTGGTTTCTAGATTTGTAACCATTATTCTGCAGTACTCTGGTTTCTAGATTTGTAACCATCATTCTGCAGTACTCTAGTTTCTAGATTTGTAACCATCATTCTGCAGTACTCTGGTTTCAAGATTTCCAACCATCATTCTGCAGTACTCTGGTTTCTAGATTTGCAACCATCATTCTGCAGTTTTCTGGTTACTAGATTTGCAACCATCATTCTGCAGTACTCTAGTTTCTAGATTTGTAACCATATCATTCTGCAGTAGTCTAGTTTCTAGATTTGTAACCATTATTCTGCAGTACTCTGGGTTCTAGATTTGCAACCATCATTCTGCAGTACTCTGGTTTCTAGATTTGTAACCATCATTCTGCAGTACTCTGGTTTCTAGATTTCCAACCATCATTCTGCAGTTCTCTAGTCTCTAGATTTGTGCCAATCATTCTGCAGTACTCTGGTTTCTTGATTTGTTACCATCATCTGCAGTACTCTGGTTTCTAGATTTGCAACTATCATTCTGCAGTACTCTGGTTTCTAGATTTGCAACCATCATTCTGCAGAACTCTGGTTTCTAGATTTGTAACCATTATTCTGCAGTACTCTGGTTTCTAGATTTGTAACCATCATTCTGCAGTACTCTGGTTTCTAGCTTTCCAACCATCATTCTGCAGTACTCTGGTTTCTAGATTTGTAACCATCATTCTGCAGTACCCTGGCTTCTAGATTTGTGACCATCATTCTGCAGTATTCTGGTTTCTAGATTTGTAACCATCATTCTACAGTACTCTGGTATCTAGATTTGCAACCATCATTCTGCAGTTCTCTGGTTTCTAGATTTGTAACGATCATTCTGCAGTACTCTGGTTTCTAAATTTGCAACCATTATTCTGCAGTACTCTGGTTTCTAGATTTGTAACCATCATTCTGCAGTACTCTGGTTTCTAGATTTGTAACCATCATTCTGCAGTACTCTGGTTTCTAGATTTGTAACCATCATTCTGCAGTTCTCTAGTTTCTAGATTTGTAACCATCATTCTGCAGTACTCTGGTTTCAAGATTTCCAACCATCATTCTGCAGTACTCTGGTTTCTAGATTTGCAACCATCATTCTGCAGTACTCTGGTTACTAGATTTGCAACCATCATTCTGCAGTACTCTGGTTTCTAGATTTGTAACCATATCATTCTGCAGTAGTCTAGTTTCTAGATTTGTAACCATTATTCTGCAGTACTCTGGGTTCTAGATTTGCAACCATCATTCTGCAGTACTCTGGTTTCTAGATTTGTAACCATCATTCTGCAGTACTCTGGTTTCTAGATTTCCAACCATCATTCTGCAGTTCTCTAGTCTCTAGATTTGTTACCATCATCTGCAGTACTCTGGTTTCTAGATTTGCAACTATCATTCTGCAGTACTCTGGTTTCTAGATTTGCAACCATCATTCTGCAGTACTCTGGTTTTTAGATTTCTAACCATTATTCTGCAGTACTCTGGTTTCTAGATTTGTAACCATCATTCTGCAGTACTCTGGTTTTTAGCTTTCCAACCATCATTCTGCAAAACTCTGGTTTCTAGATTTGTAACCATCATTCTGCAGTACCCTGGCTTCTAGATTTGTGACCATCATTCTGCAGTATTCTGGTTTCTAGATTTGTAACCATCATTCTGCAGTACTCTGGTATCTAGATTTGCAACCATCATTCTGCAGTACTCTGGTTTCTAAATTTGCAACCATTATTCTGCAGTACTCTGGTTTCTAGATTTGTAACCATCATTCTGCAGTACTCTGGTTTCTAGAGTTGTAACCATCATTCTGCAGTTCTCTGGTTTCTAGATTTGCAACCTTCATTTTGCAGTACTCTGGTTTCTAGATTTGTAACCATTATTCTGCAGTACTCTGGTTTCTAGATTTGCAACCATCATTCTGCAGCACTTTGGTTTCTAGATTTGAAACCATCATTCTGCAGTATTCTGGTTTCTAGATTTGTAACCATCATTCTGCAGTACTCTGGTTTCTAGATTTCTAACAATCATTCTGCAGTTCTCTGGTTTCCAGATTTGCAACCATCATTCTGCAGTACTCTGGTTTCTTGATTTGTAACCATCATTCTGCAGTACTCTGGTTTTTAGATTTGTAACCATCATTCTGCAGTACTCTGGTTTCTAGATTTGTAACCATCATTCTGCACTACTCTTATTTCTAGATTTGTAACCATCATTCTGCAGTTCTCTAGTTCCCTGATTTGAAACCATCATTTTGCAGTACTCTGGGTTTTAGATTTGTAACCAATATTCTGCAGTACTCTGGTCTCTAGATTTGTAACCATCATTCTGCAGTACTCTGGTTTCTAAATTTGTAACCATCATTCTGCAGTACTCTGGTTTCTAGATTTGTAACCATCATTCTGCAGTAGTGTAGTTTCTAGATTTGTAACAATCATTCTGCAGTCCTCTGGGTTTTAGATTTGCAACCATCATTCTGCAGTACTCTGGTTTCTAGATTTGTAACCATCATTCTGCAGTACTCTGGTTTCTAGATTTCCAACCATCCTTCTGCAGTTCTCTGGTTTCTAGATTTGTAACCATCATTCTGCAGTACTCTGGTTTCTAGCTTTCCAACCATCATTCTGCAGTACTCTGGTTTCTAGATTTGTAACCATCATTCTGCAGTACTCTGGTTTCTAGATTTCCAACCATCATTCTGCAGTACTCTGGTTTCTAGATTTGCAACCATCATTCTGCAGTACTCTGGTTTCTAGCTTTCCAACCATCCTTCTGCAGTACTCTGGTTCTAGATTTGCAACCATCATTCTGCAGTACTCTGGTTTATAGATTTGAAACCATCATTCTGCAGTACTCTGGTTTCTAGATTTGTAACCATTATTCTGCAGTACTCTGGTTTCTAGATTTGTAACCATCATTCTGCAGTACTCTAGTTTCTAGATTTGTAACCATCATTCTGCAGTACTCTGGTTTCAAGATTTCCAACCATCATTCTGCAGTACTCTGGTTTCTAGATTTGCAACCATCATTCTGCAGTTTTCTGGTTACTAGATTTGCAACCATCATTCTGCAGTACTCTAGTTTCTAGATTTGTAACCATATCATTCTGCAGTAGTCTAGTTTCTAGATTTGTAACCATTATTCTGCAGTACTCTGGGTTCTAGATTTGCAACCATCATTCTGCAGTACTCTGGTTTCTAGATTTGTAACCATCATTCTGCAGTACTCTGGTTTCTAGATTTCCAACCATCATTCTGCAGTTCTCTAGTCTCTAGATTTGTGCCAATCATTCTGCAGTACTCTGGTTTCTTGATTTGTTACCATCATCTGCAGTACTCTGGTTTCTAGATTTGCAACTATCATTCTGCAGTACTCTGGTTTCTAGATTTGCAACCATCATTCTGCAGAACTCTGGTTTCTAGATTTGTAACCATTATTCTGCAGTACTCTGGTTTCTAGATTTGTAACCATCATTCTGCAGTACTCTGGTTTCTAGCTTTCCAACCATCACTCTGCAGTACTCTGGTTTCTAGATTTGTAACCATCATTCTGCAGTACCCTGGCTTCTAGATTTGTGACCATCATTCTGCAGTATTCTGGTTTCTAGATTTGTAACCATCATTCTACAGTACTCTGGTATCTAGATTTGCAACCATCATTCTGCAGTTCTCTGGTTTCTAGATTTGTAACGATCATTCTGCAGTACTCTGGTTTCTAAATTTGCAACCATTATTCTGCAGTACTCTGGTTTCTAGATTTGTAACCATCATTCTGCAGTACTCTGGTTTCTAGATTTGTAACCATCATTCTGCAGTACTCTGGTTTCTAGATTTGTAACCATCATTCTGCAGTTCTCTAGTTTCTAGATTTGTAACCATCATTCTGCAGTACTCTGGTTTCAAGATTTCCAACCATCATTCTGCAGTACTCTGGTTTCTAGATTTGCAACCATCATTCTGCAGTACTCTGGTTACTAGATTTGCAACCATCATTCTGCAGTACTCTGGTTTCTAGATTTGTAACCATATCATTCTGCAGTAGTCTAGTTTCTAGATTTGTAACCATTATTCTGCAGTACTCTGGGTTCTAGATTTGCAACCATCATTCTGCAGTACTCTGGTTTCTAGATTTGTAACCATCATTCTGCAGTACTCTGGTTTCTAGATTTCCAACCATCATTCTGCAGTTCTCTAGTCTCTAGATTTGTTACCATCATCTGCAGTACTCTGGTTTCTAGATTTGCAACTATCATTCTGCAGTACTCTGGTTTCTAGATTTGCAACCATCATTCTGCAGTACTCTGGTTTTTAGATTTCTAACCATTATTCTGCAGTACTCTGGTTTCTAGATTTGTAACCATCATTCTGCAGTACTCTGGTTTTTAGCTTTCCAACCATCATTCTGCAAAACTCTGGTTTCTAGATTTGTAACCATCATTCTGCAGTACCCTGGCTTCTAGATTTGTGACCATCATTCTGCAGTATTCTGGTTTCTAGATTTGTAACCATCATTCTGCAGTACTCTGGTATCTAGATTTGCAACCATCATTCTGCAGTTCTCTGGTTTCTAGATTTGTAACGATCATTCTGCAGTACTCTGGTTTCTAAATTTGCAACCATTATTCTGCAGTACTCTGGTTTCTAGATTTGTAACCATCATTCTGCAGTACTCTGGTTTCTAGAGTTGTAACCATCATTCTGCAGTTCTCTGGTTTCTAGATTTGCAACCTTCATTTTGCAGTACTCTGGTTTCTAGATTTGTAACCATTATTCTGCAGTACTCTGGTTTCTAGATTTGCAACCATCATTCTGCAGCACTTTGGTTTCTAGATTTGAAACCATCATTCTGCAGTACTCTGGTTTCTAGATTTGTAACCATCATTCTGCAGTACTCTGGTTTCTAGATTTCTAACCATCATTCTGCAGTACTCTGGTTTCTAGATTTGCAACCATCATTCTGCAGTACTCTGGTTTCTAGATTTGTAACCATCATTCTGCAGTACTCTGGTTTCTAGATTTGTAACCATCATTCTGCAGTACTCTGGTTTCTAGATTTGTAACCATCATTCTGCAGTACTCTGGTTTCTAGATTTGTAACCATAATTCTGCAGTACTCTGGTTTCTAGCTTTTCAACCATCATTCTGCAGTATTCTGGTTTCTAGATTTGTAACCATCATTCTGCAGGACTCTGGTTTCTAGATTTGCAATCATCATTCTGCTGTTCTCAGGTTTCTAGATTTGAAACCGTCATTCTGCAGGACTCTGGTTTCTAGATTTGTAACCATCATTCTGCAGTACTCTGGTATCTAGATTTGCAACCATCATTTTGCAGTACTCTGGTTTCTAAATTTGCAACCATTATTCTGCAGGACTCTGGTTTCTAGATTTGTTACCATCATTCTGCAGTACTCTGGTATCTAGATTTGCAACCATCATTTTGCAGTACTCTGGTTTCTAGATTTGTAACCATTATTCTGCAGTTCTCTGGTTTCTAGATTTGCAACCATAATTTTTTAATACTCTGGTTTGTAGATTTGTAACCATCATTCTGCAGTACTCTGGTTTCTAGATTAGTAACCATCATTCTGCAGTACTATGGTTTCTAGATTTGTAACCATCATTCTGCAGTACTCTGGTTTCTAGATTTGTAACCATCATTCTGCAGTACTCTGGTTTCTAGATTTGTAGCCATCATTCTGCAGTACTATGGTTTCTAGATTTGTAACCATCATTCTGCAGTACTCTGGTTTCTAGATTTGCAACCATCATTCTGCAGTACTCAAGTTTCTAGATTTGCAACCATTATTCTGCAGTTCTCTAGTTCCCTGATTTGTAACCATCATTTTGCAGTACTCTGGTTTTGAGATTTGTAACCATTATTCTGCAGTACTCTGGTATCTAGATTTGCAACCATCATTTTGCAGTACTCTGGTTTCTAAATTTGCAACCATTATTCTGCAGGACTCTGGTTTCGAGATTTGTAACCATCATTCTGCAGTACCCTGGTATCTAGATTTGCAACCATCATTTTGCAGTACTCTGGTTTCTAGATTTGTAACCATTATTCTGCAGTTCTCTGGTTTCTAGATTTGCAACCATAATTTTTTAATACTCTGGTTTGTAGATTTGTAACCCTCATTCTGCAGTACTCTGGTTTCTAGATTTGTAACCATCATTCTGCAGTACTATGGTTTCTAGATTTTAACCATCATTCTGCAGTACTCTGGTTTCTTGATTTGTAACCATCATTCTGCAGTACTCTGGTTTCTAGATATCCAACCATCATTCTGCAGTACTCTGGTTTCTAGATTTGTAACCATCATTCTGCAGTACTCTGGTTTCTAGATTTGCAACCATCATTCTGCAGTACTCAGGTTTCTAGATTTGCAACCATCATTCTGCAGTACTCTGGTTTCTAGATTTGTAACCATTATTCTGCAGTACTCTGGTTTCTAGATTTGTAACCATCATTCTGCAGTGCTCTGGTTTCTAGCTTTCCAACCATCACTCTGCAGTACTCTGGTTTCTAGATTTGTAACCATCATTCTGCAGTACTCTGGCTTCTAGATTTGTAACCATCATTCTGCAGTACTCTGGTTTCAAGATTTGTAACCATCACTCTGCAGTACTCTGGTTTCTAGATTTGCAACCATCATTCTGCAGTTCTCTGGTTTCTAGATTTGTAACCATCATTCTGCAGTACTCTGGTTTCTAGATTTGCAACCATCATTCAGCAGTACTCTGGTTACTAGATTTGCAACCATCATTCTGCAGTACTCTGGTTTATAGATTTGCAACCATCATTCTGCAGTACTCTGATTTCTAGATTTGTAACCATCATTCTGCAGTACTCTGGTTTCTAAATTTGCAACCATTATTCTGCAGTTCTCTAGTTCCCTGATTTGTTACCATCATTTTGCAGTACTCTGGTTTTTAGATTTGTAACCATTATTCTGCAGTACTCTGGTTTCTAGATTTGAAACCATCAATCTGCAGTACTCTGGTTTCTAGATTGCCAACCATCATTCTGCAGTACTCTGGTTTCCTGATTTGTTACCATCATTTTGCAGTACTCTGGTTTTTAGATTCGTAACCATTTTTCTGCAGTTCTCTGGTTCCCTAAATTGTTACCATCATTTTGCAGTACTCTGGTTTTTAGATTTGTAACCATTTTTCTGCAGTACTCTGGCTTCTAGATTTGTAACCATCATTCTGCAGTACTCTGGTTTCTAGATTTGTAACCATCATTCTGCAGTACTCTGGTTTCTAAATTTGCAACCATTATTCTGCAGTTCTCTGGTTCCCTGATTTGTTACAATCATTTTGCAGTACTCTGGTTTCTAGATTTGTAACCATCATTCTGCAGTACTCTGGTTTTTAGATTTGTAACCATTTTTCTGCAGTACTCTGGTTTCTAGATTTGTAACCATCATTCTGCAGTACTCTGGTTTCTAGATTTGTAACCATCATTCTGCAGTACTCTGGTTTCTAGATTTCCAACCATCATTCTACAGTACTCTTAATTCTAGATTTGTAACCATTATTCTGCACTACTCTGGTTTCTAGATTTGCAACAATCATTCTGCAGTACTCTGGTTCCTAGATTTGTAACCATCATTCTGCAGTACTCTGGTTTCTAGATTTGTAACCATCATTCTGCAGTACTCTGGTTTCTAGATTTGTAACCATATCATTCTGCAGTAGTCTAGTTTCTAGATTTGTAACCATCATTCTGCAGTACTCTGGGTTCTAGATTTGCAACTATTATTCTGCAGTACTCTGGTTTCTAGATTTGTAACCATCATTCTGCAGTACTCTGGTTTCTAGATTTTCAACCATCATTCTGCAGTTCTCTGGTTTCTAGTTTTGTAACCATCATTCCGCAGTACTCTGGTTACTAGATTTGTCACCATCATCTGCAATACTTTGGTTTCTAGATTTGCAACTATCATTCTGCAGGACTCTGGTTTCTAGATTTGCAACCATCATTCTGCAGTACTCTGGTTTCTAGCTTTCCAACCATCATTCTGCAGTACTCTGGTTTCTAGATTTGCAACCATCATTCTGCAGTTCTCTGGTTTCTAGATTTGTGACGATCATTCTGCAGTACTCTGGTTTTCAAATTTGCAACCATTATTCTGCAGTACTCTGGTTTCTAGATTTGTAACCATCATTCTGAAGTACTCTGGTTTCTAGATTTGTAACCATCATTCTGCAGTTCTCTGGTTTCTAGATTTGCAACCATCATTTTGCAGAACTCTGGTTTCTAGATTTGTGACCATTATTCTGCATTACTCTGGTTTCTAGATTTGTAACCATCATTCTGCAGTACTCTGGTTTCTAGATTTCTAACCATCATTCTGCAGTACTCTGGTTTCTAGATTTGCAACCATCATTCTGCAGTACTCTGGTTTCTAGATTTGTAACCATCATTCTGCAGTACTCTGGTTTTTAGATTTGTAACCATCATTCTGCAGTTCACTGGTTTCTAGATTTGTACCCTTAATTCTGCAGTATTCTGGTTTCTAGATTTGTAACCATCATTCTGCAGTACTCTGGTTTCTAGATTTGCAACCATTATTCTGCAGTTCTCATGTTTCTAGATTTGTAACCATCATTCTGCAGTACTCTGGTTTCTAAATTTGCAACCATTATTCTGCAGGACTCTGGTTTCTAGATTTGTAACCATCATTCTGCAGTACTCTGGTTTCTAGATTTGCAACCATAATTTTGCAATACTCTGGTTTGTAAATTTGTAACCATCATTCTGCAGTACTCTGGTTTCTAGATTTGTAACCATCATTCTGCAGTACTATGGTTTCTAGATTTGTAACCATCATTCTGCAGTACTCTGGTTTCTAGATTTGTTACCATCATTATGCAGTACTTGGGTTTCTAGATTTGTAACCATCATTCTGCAGTACTATGGTTTCTAGATTTGTAACCATCATTCTGCAGTACTCTGGTTTCTAGATTTGTAACCATCATTCTGCAGTACTCTGGTTTCTGATATTGCAACCATAATTCTGCAGTACTCTGGTTTCTAGATTTGTAACCATCATTCTGCAGTACTATGGTTTCTAGATTTGCAACCATCAATCTGCAGTACTCTGGTTTCTAGATTTGTAACCATTATTCTGCAGTACTCTGGTTTCTTGATTTGTAACCATCATTCTGCAGTACTCTGGTTTCTAGATTTGTAACCATTATTCTGCAGTACTCTGGTTTCTAGATATCCAACCATCATTCTGCAGTACTCTGGTTTCTAGATTTGCAACCATCATTCTGCAGTACTCTGGTAACTAGATTTGCAACCATCATTCTGCAGTACCCTGGTTTATAGATTTGAAACCTTCATTCTGCAGTACTCTGGTTTCTAGATTTGTAACCATCATTCTGCAGTACTCTGGTTTCTAGATTTGTAACCATCATTCTGCAGTACTCTGGTTTCTAGATTTGCAACCATCATTCTGCAGTACTCTGGTTTCTAGATTTGCAACCATCATTCTGCAGTACTCTGGTTTCTAGCTTTCCAACCATCCTTCTGCAGTACTCTGGTTCTAGATTTGCAACCATCATTCTGCAGTACTCTGGTTTATAGATTTGAAACCATCATTCTGCAGTACTCTGGTTTCTAGATTTGTAACCATTATTCTGCAGTACTCTGGTTTCTAGATTTGTAACCATCATTCTGCAGTACTCTAGTTTCTAGATTTGTAACCATCATTCTGCAGTACTCTGGTTTCAAGATTTCCAACCATCATTCTGCAGTACTCTGGTTTCTAGATTTGCAACCATCATTCTGCAGTTTTCTGGTTACTAGATTTGCAACCATCATTCTGCAGTTCTCTAGTCTCTAGGTTTGTGCCAATCATTCTGCAGTACTCTGGTTTCTTGATTTGTTACCATCATCTGCAGTACTCTGGTTTCTAGATTTGCAACTATCATTCTGCAGTACTCTGGTTTCTAGATTTGCAACCATCATTCTGCAGAACTCTGGTTTCTAGATTTGTAACCATTATTCTGCAGTACTCTGGTTTCTAGATTTGTAACCATCATTCTGCAGTACTCTGGTTTCTAGCTTTCCAACCATCATTCTGCAGTACTCTGGTTTCTAGATTTGTAACCATCATTCTGCAGTACCCTGGCTACTAGATTTGTGACCATCATTCTGCAGTATTCTGGTTTCTAGATTTGTAACCATCATTCTACAGTACTCTGGTATCTAGATTTGCAACCATCATTCTGCAGTTCTCTGGTTTCTAGATTTGTAACGATCATTCTGCAGTACTCAGGTTTCTAAATTTGCAACCATTATTCTGCAGTACTCTGGTTTCTAGATTTGTAACCATCATTCTGCAGTACTCTGGTTTCTAGATTTGTAACCATCATTCTGCAGTACTCTGGTTTCTAGATTTGTAACCATCATTCTGCAGTACTCTAGTTTCTAGATTTGTAACCATCATTCTGCAGTACTCTGGTTTCAAGATTTCCAACCATCATTCTGCAGTACTCTGGTTTCTAGATTTGCAACCATCATTCTGCAGTACTCTGGTTACTAGATTTGCAACCATCATTCTGCAGTACTCTGGTTTCTAGATTTGTAACCATATCATTCTGCAGTAGTCTAGTTTCTAGATTTGTAACCATTATTCTGCAGTACTCTGGGTTCTAGATTTGTAACCATTATTCTGCAGTACTCTGGTTTCTAGATTTCCAACCATCATTCTGCAGTTCTCTAGTCTCTAGATTTGTTACCATCATCTGCAGTACTCTGGTTTCTAGATTTGCAACTATCATTCTGCAGTACTCTGGTTTCTAGATTTGCAACCATCATTCTGCAGTACTCTGGTTTTTAGATTTCTAACCATTATTCTGCAGTACTCTGGTTTCTAGATTTGTAACCATCATTCTGCAGTACTCTGGTTTTTAGCTTTCCAACCATCATTCTGCAAAACTCTGGTTCTAGATTTGTAACCATCATTCTGCAGTACCCTGGCTTCTAGATTTGTGACCATCATTCTGCAGTATTCTGGTTTCAAGATTTGTAACCATCATTCTGCAGTACTCTGGTATCTAGATTTGCAACCATCATTCTGCAGTTCTCTGGTTTCTAGATTTGTAACGATCATTCTGCAGTACTCTGGTTTCTAAATTTGCAACCATTATTCTGCAGTACTCTGGTTTCTAGATTTGTAACCATCATTCTGCAGTACTCTGGTTTCTAGAGTTGTAACCATCATTCTGCAGTTCTCTGGTTTCTAGATTTGCAACCTTCATTTTGCAGTACTCTGGTTTCTAGATTTGTAACCATTATTCTGCAGTACTCTGGTTTCTAGATTTGCAACCACCATTCTGCAGCACTTTGGTTTCTAGATTTGAAACCATCATTCTGCAGTACTCTGGTTTCTAGATTTGTAACCATCATTCTGCAGTACTCTGGTTTCTAGATTTCTAACCATCATTCTGCAGTTCTCTGGTTTCTAGATTTGCAACCATCATTCTGCAGTACTCTGGTTTCTAGATTTGTAACCATCATTCTGCAGTACTCTGGTTTTTAGATTTGTAACCATCATTCTGCAGTACTCTGGTTTCTAGATTTGTAACCATCATTCTGCAGTACTCTGGTTTCTAGATTTGTAACCATAATTCTGCAGTACTCTGGTTTCTAGCTTTTCAACCATCATTCTGCAGTATTGTGGTTTCTAGATTTGTAACCATCATTCTGCAGGACTCTGGTTTCTAGATTTGCAATCATCATTCTGCTGTTCTCAGGTTTCTAGATTTGAAACCGTCATTCTGCAGGACTCTGGTTTCTAGATTTGTAACCATCATTCTGCAGTACTCTGGTATCTAGATTTGCAACCATCATTTTGCAGTACTCTGGTTTCTAAATTTGCAACCATTATTCTGCAGGACTCTGGTTTCTAGATTTGTAACCATCATTCTGCAGTACTCTGGTTTCTAGATTTGTAACCATCATTCTGCAGTACTCTGGTTTCTAGATTTGTAACCATCATTCTGCAGTTCTCTAGTTTCTAGATTTGTAACCATCATTCTGCAGTACTCTGGTTTCAAGATTTCCAACCATCATTCTGCAGTACTCTGGTTTCTAGATTTGCAACCATCATTCTGCAGTACTCTGGTTACTAGATTTGCAACCATCATTCTGCAGTACTCTGGTTTCTAGATTTGTAACCATATCATTCTGCAGTAGTCTAGTTTCTAGATTTGTAACCATTATTCTGCAGTACTCTGGGTTCTAGATTTGCAACCATCATTCTGCAGTACTCTGGTTTCTAGATTTGTAACCATCATTCTGCAGTACTCTGGTTTCTAGATTTCCAACCATCATTCTGCAGTTCTCTAGTCTCTAGATTTGTTACCATCATCTGCAGTACTCTGGTTTCTAGATTTGCAACTATCATTCTGCAGTACTCTGGTTTCTAGATTTGCAACCATCATTCTGCAGTACTCTGGTTTTTAGATTTCTAACCATTATTCTGCAGTACTCTGGTTTCTAGATTTGTAACCATCATTCTGCAGTACTCTGGTTTTTAGCTTTCCAACCATCATTCTGCAAAACTCTGGTTTCTAGATTTGTAACCATCATTCTGCAGTACCCTGGCTTCTAGATTTGTGACCATCATTCTGCAGTATTCTGGTTTCTAGATTTGTAACCATCATTCTGCAGTACTCTGGTATCTAGATTTGCAACCATCATTCTGCAGTTCTCTGGTTTCTAGATTTGTAACGATCATTCTGCAGTACTCTGGTTTCTAAATTTGCAACCATTATTCTGCAGTACTCTGGTTTCTAGATTTGTAACCATCATTCTGCAGTACTCTGGTTTCTAGAGTTGTAACCATCATTCTGCAGTTCTCTGGTTTCTAGATTTGCAACCTTCATTTTGCAGTACTCTGGTTTCTAGATTTCCAACCATCATTCTGCAGTACTCTGGTTTCTAGATTTGTAACCATCATTCTGCAGTACCCTGGCTTCTAGATTTGTGACCATCATTCTGCAGTATTCTGGTTTCTAGATTTGTAACCATCATTCTACAGTACTCTGGTATCTAGATTTGCAACCATCATTCTGCAGTTCTCTGGTTTCTAGATTTGTAACGATCATTCTGCAGTACTCAGGTTTCTAAATTTGCAACCATTATTCTGCAGTACTCTGGTTTCTAGATTTGTAACCATCATTCTGCAGTACTCTGGTTTCTAGATTTGTAACCATTATTCTGCAGTACTCTAGTTTCTAGATTTGTAACCATCATTCTGCAGTAATCTGGTTTAAAGATTTCCAACCATCATTCTGCAGTACTCTGGTTTCTAGATTTGCAACCATCATTCTGCAGTACTCTGGTTACTAGATTTGCAACCATCATTCTGCAGTACTCTGGTTTCTAGATTTGTAACCATATCATTCTGCAGTAGTCTAGTTTCTAGATTTGTAACCATTATTCTGCAGTACTCTGGGTTCTAGATTTGTAACCATTATTCTGCAGTACTCTGGTTTCTAGATTTCCAACCATCATTCTGCAGTTCTCTAGTCTCTAGATTTGTTACCATCATCTGCAGTACTCTGGTTTCTAGATTTGCAACTATCATTCTGCAGTACTCTGGTTTCTAGATTTGCAACCATCATTCTGCAGTACTCTGGTTTTTAGATTTCTAACCATTATTCTGCAGTACTCTGGTTTCTAGATTTGTAACCATCATTCTGCAGTACTCTGGTTTTTAGCTTTCCAACCATCATTCTGCAAAACTCTGGTTCTAGATTTGTAACCATCATTCTGCAGTACCCTGGCTTCTAGATTTGTGACCATCATTCTGCAGTATTCTGGTTTCTAGATTTGTAACCATCATTCTGCAGTACTCTGGTATCTAGATTTGCAACCATCATTCTGCAGTTCTCTGGTTTCTAGATTTGTAACGATCATTCTGCAGTACTCTGGTTTCTAAATTTGCAACCATTATGCTGCAGTACTCTGGTTTCTAGATTTGTAACCATCATTCTGCAGTACTCTGGTTTCTAGAGTTGTAACCATCATTCTGCAGTTCTCTGGTTTCTAGATTTGCAACCTTCATTTTGCAGTACTCTGGTTTCTAGATTTGTAACCATTATTCTGCAGTACTCTGGTTTCTAGATTTGCAACCACCATTCTGCAGCACTTTGGTTTCTAGATTTGAAACCATCATTCTGCAGTACTCTGGTTTCTAGATTTGTAACCATCATTCTGCAGTACTCTGGTTTCTAGATTTCTAACCATCATTCTGCAGTTCTCTGGTTTCTAGATTTGCAACCATCATTCTGCAGTACTCTGGTTTCTAGATTTGTAACCATCATTCTGCAGTACTCTGGTTTTTAGATTTGTAACCATCATTCTGCAGTACTCTGGTTTCTAGATTTGTAACCATCATTCTGCAGTACTCTGGTTTCTAGATTTGTAACCATAATTCTGCAGTACTCTGGTTTCTAGATTTTCAACCATAATTCTGCAGTATTGTGGTTTCTAGATTTGTAACCATCATTCTGCAGGACTCTGGTTTCTAGATTTGCAATCATCATTCTGCTGTTCTCAGGTTTCTAGATTTGAAACCGTCATTCTGCAGGACTCTGGTTTCTAGATTTGTAACCATCATTCTGCAGTACTCTGGTATCTAGATTTGCAACCATCATTTTGCAGTACTCTGGTTTCTAAATTTGCAACCATTATTCTGCAGGACTCTGGTTTCTAGATTTGTAACCATCATTCTGCAGTACTCTGGTTTCTAGATTTGTAACCATCATTCTGCTGTACTTTGGTTTCTAGATTTGTAACCATCATTCTGCAGTTCTCTAGTTTCTAGATTTGTAACCATCATTCTGCAGTACTCTGGTTTCAAGATTTCCAACCATCATTCTGCAGTACTCTGGTTTCTAGATTTGCAACCATCATTCTGCAGTACTCTGGTTACTAGATTTGCAACCATCATTCTGCAGTACTCTGGTTTCTAGATTTGTAACCATATCATTCTGCAGTAGTCTAGTTTCTAGATTTGTAACCATTATTCTGCAGTACTCTGGGTTCTAGATTTGCAACCATCATTCTGCAGTACTCTGGTTTCTAGATTTGTAACCATCATTCTGCAGTACTCTGGTTTCTAGATTTCCAACCATCATTCTGCAGTTCTCTAGTCTCTAGATTTGTTACCATCATCTGCAGTACTCTGGTTTCTAGATTTGCAACTATCATTCTGCAGTACTCTGGTTTCTAGATTTGCAACCATCATTCTGCAGTACTCTGGTTTTTAGATTTCTAACCATTATTCTGCAGTACTCTGGTTTCTAGATTTGTAACCATCATTCTGCAGTACTCTGGTTTTTAGCTTTCCAACCATCATTCTGCAAAACTCTGGTTTCTAGATTTGTAACCATCATTCTGCAGTACCCTGGCTTCTAGATTTGTGACCATCATTCTGCAGTATTCTGGTTTCTAGATTTGTAACCATCATTCTGCAGTACTCTGGTATCTAGATTTGCAACCATCATTCTGCAGTTCTCTGGTTTCTAGATTTGTAACGATCATTCTGCAGTACTCTGGTTTCTAAATTTGCAACCATTATTCTGCAGTACTCTGGTTTCTAGATTTGTAACCATCATTCTGCAGTACTCTGGTTTCTAGAGTTGTAACCATCATTCTGCAGTTCTCTGGTTTCTAGATTTGCAACCTTCATTTTGCAGTACTCTGGTTTCTAGATTTGTAACCATTATTCTGCAGTACTCTGGTTTCTAGATTTGTAACCATCATTCTGCAGCACTTTGGTTTCTAGATTTGAAACCATCATTCTGCAGTACTCTGGTTTCTAGATTTGTAACCATCATTCTGCAGTACTCTGGTTTCTAGATTTCTAACCATCATTCTGCAGTTCTCTGGTTTCTAGATTTGCAACCATCATTCTGCAGTACTCTGGTTTCTAGATTTGTAACCATCATTCTGCAGTACTCTGGTTTTTAGATTTGTAACCATCATTCTGCAGTACTCTGGTTTCTAGATTTGTAACCATCATTCTGCAGTACTCTGGTTTCTAGATTTGTAACCATAATTCTGCAGTACTCTGGTTTCTAGCTTTTCAACCATCATTCTGCAGTATTCTGGTTTCTAGATTTGTAACCATCATTCTGCAGGACTCTGGTTTCTAGATTTGCAATCATCATTCTGCTGTTCTCAGGTTTCTAGATTTGAAACCGTCATTCTGCAGGACTCTGGTTTCTAGATTTGTAACCATCATTCTGCAGTACTCTGGTATCTAGATTTGCAACCATCATTTTGCAGTACTCTGGTTTCTAAATTTGCAACCATTATTCTGCAGGACTCTGGTTTCTAGATTTGTTACCATCATTCTGCAGTACTCTGGTATCTAGATTTGCAACCATCATTTTGCAGTACTCTGGTTTCTAGATTTGTAACCATTATTCTGCAGTTCTCTGGTTTCTAGATTTGCAACCATAATTTTTTAATACTCTGGTTTGTAGATTTGTAACCATCATTCTGCAGTACTCTGGTTTCTAGATTAGTAACCATCATTCTGCAGTACTATGGTTTCTAGATTTGTAACCATCATTCTGCAGTACTCTGGTTTCTAGATTTGTAACCATCATTCTGCAGTACTCTGGTTTCTAGATTTGTAGCCATCATTCTGCAGTACTATGGTTTCTAGATTTGTAACCATCATTCTGCAGTACTCTGGTTTCTAGATTTGCAACCATCATTCTGCAGTACTCAAGTTTCTAGATTTGCAACCATTATTCTGCAGTTCTCTAGTTCCCTGATTTGTAACCATCATTTTGCAGTACTCTGGTTTTGAGATTTGTAACCATTATTCTGCAGTACTCTGGTTTCTAGATTTGAAACCGTCATTCTGCAGGACTCTGGTTTCTAGATTTGTAACCATTATTCTGCAGTACTCTGGTATCTAGATTTGCAACCATCATTTTGCAGTACTCTGGTTTCTAAATTTGCAACCATTATTCTGCAGGACTCTGGTTTCGAGATTTGTAACCATCATTCTGCAGTACCCTGGTATCTAGATTTGCAACCATCATTTTGCAGTACTCTGGTTTCTAGATTTGTAACCATTATTCTGCAGTTCTCTGGTTTCTAGATTTGCAACCATAATTTTTTAATACTCTGGTTTGTAGATTTGTAACCCTCATTCTGCAGTACTCTGGTTTCTAGATTTGTAACCATCATTCTGCAGTACTATGGTTTCTAGATTTTAACCATCATTCTGCAGTACTCTGGTTTCTTGATTTGTAACCATCATTCTGCAGTACTCTGGTTTCTAGATATCCAACCATCATTCTGCAGTACTCTGGTTTCTAGATTTGTAACCATCATTCTGCAGTACTCTGGTTTCTAGATTTGCAACCATCATTCTGCAGTACTCAGGTTTCTAGATTTGCAACCATCATTCTGCAGTACTCTGGTTTCTAGATTTGTAACCATTATTCTGCAGTACTCTGGTTTCTAGATTTGTAACCATCATTCTGCAGTACTCTGGTTTCTAGCTTTCCAACCATCACTCTGCAGTACTCTGGTTTCTAGATTTGTAACCATCATTCTGCAGTACTCTGGCTTCTAGATTTGTAACCATCATTCTGCAGTACTCTGGTTTCAAGATTTGTAACCATCACTCTGCAGTACTCTGGTTTCTAGATTTGCAACCATCATTCTGCAGTTCTCTGGTTTCTAGATTTGTAACCATCATTCTGCAGTACTCTGGTTTCTAGATTTGCAACCATCATTCAGCAGTACTCTGGTTACTAGATTTGCAACCATCATTCTGCAGTACTCTGGTTTATAGATTTGCAACCATCATTCTGCAGTACTCTGATTTCTAGATTTGTAACCATCATTCTGCAGTACTCTGGTTTCTAAATTTGCAACCATTATTCTGCAGTTCTCTAGTTCCCTGATTTGTTACCATCATTTTGCAGTACTCTGGTTTTTAGATTTGTAACCATTATTCTGCAGTACTCTGGTTTCTAGATTTGAAACCATCAATCTGCAGTACTCTGGTTTCTAGATTGCCAACCATCATTCTGCAGTACTCTGGTTTCCTGATTTGTTACCATCATTTTGCAGTACTCTGGTTTTTAGATTCGTAACCATTTTTCTGCAGTTCTCTGGTTCCCTAAATTGTTACCATCATTTTGCAGTACTCTGGTTTTTAGATTTGTAACCATTTTTCTGCAGTACTCTGGCTTCTAGATTTGTAACCATCATTCTGCAGTACTCTGGTTTCTAGATTTGTAACCATCATTCTGCAGTACTCTGGTTTCTAAATTTGCAACCATTATTCTGCAGTTCTCTGGTTCCCTGATTTGTTACAATCATTTTGCAGTACTCTGGTTTCTAGATTTGTAACCATCATTCTGCAGTACTCTGGTTTTTAGATTTGTAACCATTTTTCTGCAGTACTCTGGTTTCTAGATTTGTAACCATCATTCTGCAGTACTCTGGTTTCTAGATTTGTAACCATCATTCTGCAGTACTCTGGTTTCTAGATTTCCAACCATCATTCTACAGTACTCTTAATTCTAGATTTGTAACCATTATTCTGCACTACTCTGGTTTCTAGATTTGCAACAATCATTCTGCAGTACTCTGGTTCCTAGATTTGTAACCATCATTCTGCAGTACTCTGGTTTCTAGATTTGTAACCATCATTCTGCAGTACTCTGGTTTCTAGATTTGTAACCATATCATTCTGCAGTAGTCTAGTTTCTAGATTTGAAACCATCATTCTGCAGTACTCTGGGTTCTAGATTTGCAACTATTATTCTGCAGTACTCTGGTTTCTAGATTTGTAACCATCATTCTGCAGTACTCTGGTTTCTAGATTTTCAACCATCATTCTGCAGTTCTCTGGTTTCTAGTTTTGTAACCATCATTCCGCAGTACTCTGGTTACTAGATTTGTCACCATCATCTGCAATACTTTGGTTTCTAGATTTGCAACTATCATTCTGCAGGACTCTGGTTTCTAGATTTGCAACCATCATTCTGCAGTACTCTGGTTTCTAGCTTTCCAACCATCATTCTGCAGTACTCTGGTTTCTAGATTTGCAACCATCATTCTGCAGTTCTCTGGTTTCTAGATTTGTGACGATCATTCTGCAGTACTCTGGTTTTCAAATTTGCAACCATTATTCTGCAGTACTCTGGTTTCTAGATTTGTAACCATCATTCTGAAGTACTCTGGTTTCTAGATTTGTAACCATCATTCTGCAGTTCTCTGGTTTCTAGATTTGCAACCATCATTTTGCAGAACTCTGGTTTCTAGATTTGTGACCATTATTCTGCATTACTCTGGTTTCTAGATTTGTAACCATCATTCTGCAGTACTATGGTTTCTAGATTTCTAACCATCATTCTGCAGTACTCTGGTTTCTAGATTTGCAACCATCATTCTGCAGTACTCTGGTTTCTAGATTTGTAACCATCATTCTGCAGTACTCTGGTTTTTAGATTTGTAACCATCATTCTGCAGTTCACTGGTTTCTAGATTTGTACCCTTAATTCTGCAGTATTCTGGTTTCTAGATTTGTAACCATCATTCTGCAGTACTCTGGTTTCTAGATTTGCAACCATTATTCTGCAGTTCTCATGTTTCTAGATTTGTAACCATCATTCTGCAGTACTCTGGTTTCTAAATTTGCAACCATTATTCTGCAGGACTCTGGTTTCTAGATTTGTAACCATCATTCTGCAGTACTCTGGTTTCTAGATTTGCAACCATAATTTTGCAATACTCTGGTTTGTAAATTTGTAACCATCATTCTGCAGTACTCTGGTTTCTAGATTTGTAACCATCATTCTGCAGTACTATGGTTTCTAGATTTGTAACCATCATTCTGCAGTACTCTGGTTTCTAGATTTGTTACCATCATTATGCAGTACTTGGGTTTCTAGATTTGTAACCATCATTCTGCAGTACTATGGTTTCTAGATTTGTAACCATCATTCTGCAGTACTCTGGTTTCTAGATTTGTAACCATCATTCTGCAGTACTCTGGTTTCTAATATTGCAACCATAATTCTGCAGTACTCTGGTTTCTAGATTTGTAACCATCATTCTGCAGTACTATGGTTTCTAGATTTGCAACCATCAATCTGCAGTACTCTGGTTTCTAGATTTGTAACCATTATTCTGCAGTACTCTGGTTTCTTGATTTGTAACCATCATTCTGCAGTACTCTGGTTTCTAGATTTGTAACCATTATTCTGCAGTACTCTGGTTTCTAGATATCCAACCATCATTCTGCAGTACTCTGGTTTCTAGATTTGCAACCATCATTCTGCAGTACTCTGGTAACTAGATTTGCAACCATCATTCTGCAGTACCCTGGTTTATAGATTTGAAACCTTCATTCTGCAGTACTCTGGTTTCTAGATTTGTAACCATCATTCTGCAGTACTCTGGTTTCTAGATTTGTAACCATCATTCTGCAGTACTCTGGTTTCTAGATTTGCAACCATCATTCTGCAGTACTCTGGTTTCTAGATTTGCAACCATCATTCTGCAGTACTCTGGTTTCTAGCTTTCCAACCATCCTTCTGCAGTACTCTGGTTCTAGATTTGCAACCATCATTCTGCAGTACTCTGGTTTATAGATTTGAAACCATCATTCTGCAGTACTCTGGTTTCTAGATTTGTAACCATTATTCTGCAGTACTCTGGTTTCTAGATTTGTAACCATCATTCTGCAGTACTCTAGTTTCTAGATTTGTAACCATCATTCTGCAGTACTCTGGTTTCAAGATTTCCAACCATCATTCTGCAGTACTCTGGTTTCTAGATTTGCAACCATCATTCTGCAGTTTTCTGGTTACTAGATTTGCAACCATCATTCTGCAGTTCTCTAGTCTCTAGATTTGTGCCAATCATTCTGCAGTACTCTGGTTTCTTGATTTGTTACCATCATCTGCAGTACTCTGGTTTCTAGATTTGCAACTATCATTCTGCAGTACTCTGGTTTCTAGATTTGCAACCATCATTCTGCAGAACTCTGGTTTCTAGATTTGTAACCATTATTCTGCAGTACTCTGGTTTCTAGATTTGTAACCATCATTCTGCAGTACTCTGGTTTCTAGCTTTCCAACCATCATTCTGCAGTACTCTGGTTTCTAGATTTGTAACCATCATTCTGCAGTACCCTGGCTTCTAGATTTGTGACCATCATTCTGCAGTATTCTGGTTTCTAGATTTGTAACCATCATTCTACAGTACTCTGGTATCTAGATTTGCAACCATCATTCTGCAGTTCTCTGGTTTCTAGATTTGTAACGATCATTCTGCAGTACTCAGGTTTCTAAATTTGCAACCATTATTCTGCAGTACTCTGGTTTCTAGATTTGTAACCATCATTCTGCAGTACTCTGGTTTCTAGATTTGTAACCATCATTCTGCAGTACTCTGGTTTCTAGATTTGTAACCATCATTCTGCAGTACTCTGGTTTCAAGATTTCCAACCATCATTCTGCAGTACTCTGGTTTCTAGATTTGCAACCATCATTCTGCAGTACTCTGGTTACTAGATTTGCAACCATCATTCTGCAGTACTCTGGTTTCTAGATTTGTAACCATATCATTCTGCAGTAGTCTAGTTTCTAGATTTGTAACCATTATTCTGCAGTACTCTGGGTTCTAGATTTGTAACCATTATTCTGCAGTACTCTGGTTTCTAGATTTCCAACCATCATTCTGCAGTTCTCTAGTCTCTAGATTTGTTACCATCATCTGCAGTACTCTGGTTTCTAGATTTGCAACTATCATTCTGCAGTACTCTGGTTTCTAGATTTGCAACCATCATTCTGCAGTACTCTGCTTTTTAGATTTCTAACCATTATTCTGCAGTACTCTGGTTTCTAGATTTGTAACCATCATTCTGCAGTACTCTGGTTTTTAGCTTTCCAACCATCATTCTGCAAAACTCTGGTTCTAGATTTGTAACCATCATTCTGCAGTACCCTGGCTTCTAGATTTGTGACCATCATTCTGCAGTATTCTGGTTTCTAGATTTGTAACCATCATTCTGCAGTACTCTGGTATCTAGATTTGCAACCATCATTCTGCAGTTCTCTGGTTTCTAGATTTGTAACGATCATTCTGCAGTACTCTGGTTTCTAAATTTGCAACCATTATTCTGCAGTACTCTGGTTTCTAGATTTGTAACCATCATTCTGCAGTACTCTGGTTTCTAGAGTTGTAACCATCATTCTGCAGTTCTCTGGTTTCTAGATTTGCAACCATCATTCTGCAGTACTCTGGTTTCTAGATTTGTAACCATTATTCTGCAGTACTCTGGTTTCTAGATTTGCAACCACCATTCTGCAGCACTTTGGTTTCTAGATTTGAAACCATCATTCTGCAGTACTCTGGTTTCTAGATTTGTAACCATCATTCTGCAGTACTCTGGTTTCTAGATTTCTAACCATCATTCTGCAGTTCTCTGGTTTCTAGATTTGCAACCATCATTCTGCAGTACTCTGGTTTCTAGATTTGTAACCATCATTCTGCAGTACTCTGGTTTTTAGATTTGTAACCATCATTCTGCAGTACTCTGGTTTCTAGATTTGTAACCATCATTCTGCAGTACTCTGGTTTCTAGATTTGTAACCATAATTCTGCAGTACTCTGGTTTCTAGCTTTTCAACCATCATTCTGCAGTATTGTGGTTTCTAGATTTGTAACCATCATTCTGCAGGACTCTGGTTTCTAGATTTGCAATCATCATTCTGCTGTTCTCAGGTTTCTAGATTTGAAACCGTCATTCTGCAGGACTCTGGTTTCTAGATTTGTAACCATCATTCTGCAGTACTCTGGTATCTAGATTTGCAACCATCATTTTGCAGTACTCTGGTTTCTAAATTTGCAACCATTATTCTGCAGGACTCTGGTTTCTAGATTTGTTACCATCATTCTGCAGTACTCTGGTATCTAGATTTGCAACCATCATTTTGCAGTACTCTGGTTTCTAGATTTGTAACCATTATTCTGCAGTTCTCTGGTTTCTAGATTTGCAACCATAATTTTTTAATACTCTGGTTTGTAGATTTGTAACCATCATTCTGCAGTACTCTGGTTTCTAGATTTGTAACCATCATTCTGCAGTACTATGGTTTCTAGATTTGTAACCATCATTCTGCAGTACTCTGGTTTCTAGATTTGTAACCATCATTCTGCAGTACTCTGGTTTCTAGATTTGTAGCCATCATTCTGCAGTACTATGGTTTCTAGATTTGTAACCATCATTCTGCAGTACTCTGGTTTCTAGATTTGCAACCATCATTCTGCAGTACTCAAGTTTCTAGATTTGCAACCATTATTCTGCAGTTCTCTAGTTCCCTGATTTGTAACCATCATTTTGCAGTACTCTGGTTTTGAGATTTGTAACCATTATTCTGCAGTACTCTGGTTTCTAGATTTGAAACCGTCATTCTGCAGGACTCTGGTTTCTAGATTTGTAACCATTATTCTGCAGTACTCTGGTATCTAGATTTGCAACCATCATTTTGCAGTACTCTGGTTTCTAAATTTGCAACCATTATTCTGCAGGACTCTGGTTTCGAGATTTGTAACCATCATTCTGCAGTACCCTGGTATCTAGATTTGCAACCATCATTTTGCAGTACTCTGGTTTCTAGATTTGTAACCATTATTCTGCAGTTCTCTGGTTTCTAGATTTGCAACCATAATTTTTTAATACTCTGGTTTGTAGATTTGTAACCCTCATTCTGCAGTACTCTGGTTTCTAGATTTGTAACCATCATTCTGCAGTACTATGGTTTCTAGATTTTAACCATCATTCTGCAGTACTCTGGTTTCTTGATTTGTAACCATCATTCTGCAGTACTCTGGTTTCTAGATATCCAACCATCATTCTGCAGTACTCTGGTTTCTAGATTTGTAACCATCATTCTGCAGTACTCTGGTTTCTAGATTTGCAACCATCATTCTGCAGTACTCAGGTTTCTAGATTTGCAACCATCATTCTGCAGTACTCTGGTTTCTAGATTTGTAACCATTATTCTGCAGTACTCTGGTTTCTAGATTTGTAACCATCATTCTGCAGTACTCTGGTTTCTAGCTTTCCAACCATCACTCTGCAGTACTCTGGTTTCTAGATTTGTAACCATCATTCTGCAGTACTCTGGCTTCTAGATTTGTAACCATCATTCTGCAGTACTCTGGTTTCAAGATTTGTAACCATCACTCTGCAGTACTCTGGTTTCTAGATTTGCAACCATCATTCTGCAGTTCTCTGGTTTCTAGATTTGTAACCATCATTCTGCAGTACTCTGGTTTCTAGATTTGCAACCATCATTCAGCAGTACTCTGGTTACTAGATTTGCAACCATCATTCTGCAGTACTCTGGTTTATAGATTTGCAACCATCATTCTGCAGTACTCTGATTTCTAGATTTGTAACCATCATTCTGCAGTACTCTGGTTTCTAAATTTGCAACCATTATTCTGCAGTTCTCTAGTTCCCTGATTTGTAACCATCATTTTGCAGTACTCTGGTTTTTAGATTTGTAACCATTATTCTGCAGTACTCTGGTTTCTAGATTTGAAACCATCAATCTGCAGTACTCTGGTTTCTCGATTGCCAACCATCATTCTGCAGTACTCTGATTTCCTGATTTGTTACCATCATTTTGCAGTACTCTGGTTTTTAGATTCGTAACCATTTTTCTGCAGATCTCTGGTTCCCTAAATTGTTACCATCATTTTGCAGTACTCTGGTTTTTAGATTTGTAACCATTTTTCTGCAGTACTCTGGCTTCTAGATTTGTAACCATCATTCTGCAGTACTCTGGTTTCTAGATTTGTAACCATCATTCTGCAGTACTCTGGTTTCTAAATTTGCAACCATTATTCTGCAGTTCTCTGGTTCCCTGATTTGTTACAATCATTTTGCAGTACTCTGGTTTCTAGATTTGTAACCATCATTCTGCAGTACTCTGGTTTTTAGATTTGTAACCATTTTTCTGCAGTACTCTGGTTTCTAGATTTGTAACCATCATTCTGCAGTACTCTGGTTTCTAGATTTGTAACCATCATTCTGCAGTACTCTGGTTTCTAGATTTCCAACCATCATTCTACAGTACTCTTAATTCTAGATTTGTAACCATTATTCTGCACTACTCTGGTTTCTAGATTTGCAACAATCATTCTGCAGTACTCTGGTTCCTAGATTTGTAACCATCATTCTGCAGTACTCTGGTTTCTAGATTTGTAACCATCATTCTGCAGAACTTTGGTTTCTAGATTTGTAACCATATCATTCTGCAGTAGTCTAGTTTCTAGATTTGTAACCATCATTCTGCAGTACTCTGGGTTCTAGATTTGCAACTATTATTCTGCAGTACTCTGGTTTCTAGATTTGTAACCATCATTCTGCAGTACTCTGGTTTCTAGATTTTCAACCATCATTCTGCAGTTCTCTGGTTTCTAGTTTTGTAACCATCATTCCGCAGTACTCTGGTTACTAGATTTGTCACCATCATCTGCAATACTTTGGTTTCTAGATTTGCAACTATCATTCTGCAGGACTCTGGTTTCTAGATTTGCAACCATCATTCTGCAGTACTCTGGTTTCTAGCTTTCCAACCATCATTCTGCAGTACTCTGGTTTCTAGATTTGCAACCATCATTCTGCAGTTCTCTGGTTTCTAGATTTGTGACGATCATTCTGCAGTACTCTGGTTTTTAAATTTGCAACCATTATTCTGCAGTACTCTGGTTTCTAGATTTGTAACCATCATTCTGAAGTACTCTGGTTTCTAGATTTGTAACCATCATTCTGCAGTTCTCTGGTTTCTAGATTTGCAACCATCATTTTGCAGAACTCTGGTTTCTAGATTTGTGACCATTATTCTGCATTACTCTGGTTTCTAGATTTGTAACCATCATTCTGCAGTACTCTGGTTTCTAGATTTCTAACCATCATTCTGCAGTACTCTGGTTTCTAGATTTGCAACCATCATTCTGCAGTACTCTGGTTTCTAGATTTGTAACCATCATTCTGCAGTACTCTGGTTTTTAGATTTGTAACCATCATTCTGCAGTTCACTGGTTTCTAGATTTGTACCCTTAATTCTGCAGTATTCTGGTTTCTAGATTTGTAACCATCATTCTGCAGTACTCTGGTTTCTAGATTTGCAACCATTATTCTGCAGTTCTCATGTTTCTAGATTTGTAACCATCATTCTGCAGTACTCTGGTTTCTAAATTTGCAACCATTATTCTGCAGGACTCTGGTTTCTAGATTTGTAACCATCATTCTGCAGTACTCTGGTTTCTAGATTTGCAACCATAATTTTGCAATACTCTGGTTTGTAAATTTGTAACCATCATTCTGCAGTACTCTGGTTTCTAGATTTGTAACCATCATTCTGCAGTACTATGGTTTCTAGATTTGTAACCATCATTCTGCAGTACTCTGGTTTCTAGATTTGTTACCATCATTATGCAGTACTTGGGTTTCTAGATTTGTAACCATCATTCTGCAGTACTATGGTTTCTAGATTTGTAACCATCATTCTGCAGTACTCTGGTTTCTAGATTTGTAACCATCATTCTGCAGTACTCTGGTTTCTAATATTGCAACCATAATTCTGCAGTACTCTGGTTTCTAGATTTGTAACCATCATTCTGCAGTACTATGGTTTCTAGATTTGCAACCATCAATCTGCAGTACTCTGGTTTCTAGATTTGTAACCATTATTCTGCAGTACTCTGGTTTCTTGATTTGTAACCATCATTCTGCAGTACTCTGGTTTCTAGATTTGTAACCATTATTCTGCAGTACTCTGGTTTCTAGATATCCAACCATCATTCTGCAGTACTCTGGTTTCTAGATTTGCAACCATCATTCTGCAGTACTCTGGTAACTAGATTTGCAACCATCATTCTGCAGAACTCTGGTTTATAGATTTGCAACCATCATTTTGCAATACTCTGGTTTCTAGATTTGTAACCATCATTCTGCAGTACTCTGGTTTCAAGATTTGTATCCATCATTCTGCAGTACTATGGTTTCTAGATTTGTAACCATCATTCTGCAGTACTCTGGTTTCTAGATTTGTAACCATCATTCTGCAGTACTCTGGTTTCTACATTTGTAACCATCATTCTGCAGTACTCTGGTTTCTAGATTTCTAACCATCATTCTGCACTACTCTGGTTTCTAGATTTGCAACCATCATTCTGCAGTACTCTGGTTTCTAGATTTGTAACCATTATTCTGCAGTTTTCTGGTTTCTAGATTTGCAACCATCATTCTGCAGTTCTCTGGTTTCTAGATTTGTAACCATCATTCTGCAGTACTCTGGTTTCTAAATTTGTAACCATTATTCTGCAGTACTCTGGTTTCTAGATTTGTAACCATCATTCTGCTGTACTCTGGTTTCTAGATTTGTAACCATCATTCTGCAGTACTCTGGTTTTTAGATTTGTAACCATCATTCTGCAGTACACTGGTTTCTTGATTTGTACCCTTAATTCTGCAGTATTCTGGTTTCTAGATTTGTAACCATCATTCTGCAGTACTCTGGTTTCTAGATTTGCAACCATTATTCTGCAGTTCTCATGTTTCTAGATTTGTAACCATCATTCTGCAGTACTCTGGTTTCTAAATTTGCAACCATTATTCTGCAGGACTCTGGTTTCTAGATTTGTAACCATCATTCTGCAGTACTCTGGTTTCTAGATTTGCAACCATAATTTTGCAATACTCTGGGTTTTAAATTTGTAACCATCATTCAGCAGTACTCTGGTTTCTAGATTTGTAACCATCATTCTGCAGTACTATGGTTTCTAGATTTGTAACCATCATTCTGCAGTACTCTGGTTTCTAGATTTGTAACCATCATTCTGCAGTACTCTGGTTTCTAGATTTGTAACCATCATTATGCAGTACTTGGGTTTCTAGATTTGTAACCATCACTCTGCAGTACTATGGTTTCTAGATTTGTGACCATCATTCTGCAGTACTCTGGTTTCTAGATTTGTAACCATCATTCTGCAGTACTCTGGTTTCTAATTTTGCAACCATAATTCTGCAGTACTCTGGTTTCTAGATTTGTAACCATCATTCTGCAGTACTCTGGTATCTAGATTTGCAACCATCAATCTGCAGTACTCTGGTTTCTAGATTTGTAACCATTATTCTGCAGTACTCTGGTTTCTTGATTTGTAACCATCATTCTGCAGTACTCTGGTTTCTAGATTTGTAACCATTATTCTGCAGTACTCTGGTTTCTAGATATCCAACCATCATTCTGCAGTACTCTGGTTTCTTGATTTGCAACCATCATTCTGCAGTACTCTGGTAACTAGATTTGCAACCATCATTCTGCAGAACTCTGGTTTATAGATTTGCAACCATCATTTTGCAATACTCTGGTTTCTAGATTTGTAACCATCATTCTGCAGTACTCTGGTTTCAAGATTTGTAACCATCATTCTGCAGTACTATGGTTTCTAGATTTGTAACTATCATTCTGCAGTACTCTGGTTTCTAGATTTGTAACCATCATTCTGCAGTTCTCTGGTTTCTACATTTGTAACCATCATTCTGCAGTACTCTGGTTTCTAGATTTCTAACCATCATTCTGCACTACTCTGGTTTCTAGATTTGCAACCATCATTCTGCAGTACTCTGGTTTCTAGATTTGTAACCATTATTCTGCAGTTTTCTGGTTTCTAGATTTGCAACCATCATTCTGCAGTTCTCTGGTTTCTAGATTTGTAACCATCATTCTGCAGTACTCTGGTTTCTAAATTTGTAACCATTATTCTGCAGTACTCTGGTTTCTAGATTTGTAACCATCATTCTGCTGTACTCTGGTTTCTAGATTTGTAACCATCATTTTGCAGTACACTGGTTTTTAGATTTGCAACCATCATTCTGCAGTAATCTGGTTTCTAGATTTGTAACCGTCTTTCTGCAGTACTCGGGTTTCTAGATTTGCAACCATCATTCTGCAGTACTCTGGTTTCTAGATTTCTAGCCTTCATTCTGCAGAACTCTTGTTTCTAGATTTGTAACCATCATTCTGCAGTACTCTGGTTTCTAGATTTGTAACCATTATTCTGCAGTACTCTGGTTTCTAGATTTGCAACCATCATTCTGCAGTACTCTGGTTTCTAGATTTGAAACCATCATTCTTCAGTACTTTGGTTTCTTGATTTACAACCATCATTCTGCAGTACTATGGTTTCTAGATTTGTAACCATCATTCTGCAGTACTCTGGTTTCTAGATTTGTAACCATCATTCTGCAGTACTTTGGTTTCTTGATTTGTAACTATCATTCTGCAGTACTCTGGTTTCTAGATTTGCAACCATCATTCTGCAGTACTCTGGTTTCTAGATTTGTAACCATTATTCTGCAGTGCTCTGGTTTCTAGATTTGCAACCATCATTCTTCAATACTCTGGTTTCTAGATTTGTAACCATCATTCTGCAGTTCTATGGTTTCTTGATTTGCAACCATCATTCTGCAGTACTCTGGTTTCTAGATTTGTAACCATCATTCTGCAGTACTCTGGTTTTTAGATTTGCAACCATCATTCTTCAGTACTCTGGTTTCGCGCGGCACAAATAATAAATCAGAGCACAGAAACGGGGGCTTTTCGAGGACAATTTCACGGCAATTTTTCACATCACTATATTTACTTTGATCCTCAAAGCACTTACAGATTACGAAAAACCATCTGTAGAGTTTGTTCAGCTTGAGTACTTGAAATATGGTTCGTACTTCCCTTTAGAAACGAACCGAGAAACATGAAAATTAACGGGTAATGAGAGCATGTGTGATGTGTTATAGTGTTAGTGTTCAGTGCATACCTGTGCGTTGGTGACGTCCCAGACATGGGTGTCTTGAGCAGGCTGCTGGGCCGGGGGGTTCTCCACCAAGTAGAGGCTGCGAGAGCCTCTCTGAAGGGGCCCGTGGTAGAGCAGGGGGCCTGTTGAGCCCCCCACGGCCGGGTCCTTCGAGTGGTACGCCCACAACACTCGCATCGTGTCATTCTGCAAGCACAAATAGAAACAGCCATTGTAACCGCAGTTCTCTGTTCAAGTCATGCTCGCAGTTCTTTGTTCAAGTCATGCTCGCAGTTCTTTGTTCAAGTTATGCTCGCAGTTCTCTGTTCAAGTCATGCTCGCAGTTCTTTGTTCAAGTCATGCTCGCAGTTCTTTGTTCAAGTCATGCTCGCAGTTCTTTGTTCAAGTCATGCTCGCAGTTCTCTGTTCAAGTCATGCTCGCAGTTCTTTGTTCAAGTCATGCTCGCAGTTCTTTGTTCAAGTCATGCTCGCAGTTCTTTGTTCAAGTCATGCTCGCAGTTCTCTGTTCAAGTCATGCTCGCAGTTCTCTGTTCAAGTCATGCTCGCAGTTCTCTGTTCAAGTCATGCTCGCAGTTCTCTGTTCAAGTCATGCTCGCAGTTCTTTGTTCAAGTCATGCTCGCAGTTCTTTGTTCAAGTCATGCTCGCAGTTCTCTGTTCAAGTCATGCTCGCAGTTCTTTGTTCAAGTCATGCTCGCAGTTCTTTGTTCAAGTCATGCTCGCAGTTCTTTGTTCAAGTCATGCTCGCAGTTCTTTGTTCAAGTCATGCTCGCAGTTCTCTGTTCAAGTCATGCTCGCAGTTCTTTGTTCAAGTCATGCTCGCAGTTCTTTGTTCAAGTCATGCTCGCAGTTCTTTGTTCAAGTCATGCTCGCAGTTCTCTGTTCAAGTCATGCTCGCAGTTCTTTGTTCAAGTCATGCTCGCAGTTCTTTGTTCAAGTCATGCTCGCAGTTCTTTGTTCAAGTCATGCTCGCAGTTCTCTGTTCAAGTCATGCTCGCAGTTCTTTGTTCAAGTCATGCTCGCAGTTCTCTGTTCAAGTCATGCTCGCAGTTCTTTGTTCAAGTCATGCTCGCAGTTCTCTGTTCAAGTCATGCTCGCAGTTCTTTGTTCAAGTCATGCTCGCAGTTCTTTGTTCAAGTCATGCTCGCAGTTCTTTGTTCAAGTCATGCTCGCAGTTCTTTGTTCAAGTCATGCTCGCAGTTCTTTGTTCAAGTCATGCTCGCAGTTCTTTGTTCAAGTCATGCTCGCAGTTCTTTGTTCAAGTCATGCTCGCAGTTCTTTGTTCAAGTCATGCTCGCAGTTCTCTGTTCAAGTCATGCTCGCAGTTCTTTGTTCAAGTCATGCTCGCAGTTCTTTGTTCAAGTCATGCTCGCAGTTCTTTGTTCAAGTCATGCTCGCAGTTCTCTGTTCAAGTCATGCTCGCAGTTCTTTGTTCAAGTCATGCTCGCAGTTCTCTGTTCAAGTCATGCTCGCAGTTCTTTGTTCAAGTCATGCTCGCAGTTCTCTGTTCAAGTCATGCTCGCAGTTCTCTGTTCAAGTCATGCTCGCAGTTCTCTGTTCAAGTCATGCTCGCAGTTCTTTGTTCAAGTCATGCTCGCAGTTCTCTGTTCAAGTCATGCTCGCAGTTCTTTGTTCAAGTCATGCTCGCAGTTCTCTGTTCAAGTCATGCTCGCAGTTCTCTGTTCAAGTCATGCTCGCAGTTCTTTGTTCAAGTCATGCTCGCAGTTCTTTGTTCAAGTCATGCTCGCAGTTCTTTGTTCAAGTCATGCTCGCAGTTCTCTGTTCAAGTCATGCTCGCAGTTCTTTGTTCAAGTCATGCTCGCAGTTCTTTGTTCAAGTCATGCTCGCAGTTCTTTGTTCAAGTCATGCTCGCAGTTCTTTGTTCAAGTCATGCTCGCAGTTCTCTGTTCAAGTCATGCTCGCAGTTCTTTGTTCAAGTCATGCTCGCAGTTCTTTGTTCAAGTCATGCTCGCAGTTCTTTGTTCAAGTCATGCTCGCAGTTCTCTGTTCAAGTCATGCTCGCAGTTCTTTGTTCAAGTCATGCTCGCAGTTCTTTGTTCAAGTCATGCTCGCAGTTCTTTGTTCAAGTCATGCTCGCAGTTCTTTGTTCAAGTTATGCTCGCAGTTCTTTGTTCAAGTCATGCTCGCAGTTCTTTGTTCAAGTTATGCTCGCAGTTCTTTGTTCAAGTCATGCTCGCAGTTCTTTGTTCAAGTCATGCTCGCAGTTCTTTGTTTAAGTCATGCTCGCAGTTCTCTGTTCAAGTCATGCTCGCAGTTCTTTGTTCAAGTCATGCTCGCAGTTCTTTGTTCAAGTTATGCTCGCAGTTCTCTGTTCAAGTCATGCTCGCAGTTCTCTGTTCAAGTCATGCTCGCAGTTCTTTGTTCAAGTCATGCTCGCAGTTCTTTGTTCAAGTCATGCTCGCAGTTCTTTGTTCAAGTCATGCTCGCAGTTCTCTGTTCAAGTCATGCTCGCAGTTGACATTTTACAGCGACACTGTAACGACGTCGATTATTGATGACACCTCTTTAATATTGGTGTCAATGATGAAGGGCTAGCTAGGATTTCAAGAATCAGATACACGCTTCTAACCACACCAGCCTATCCACTTACACTCAGAAACGCTAGATAACAAAAGATTTCGTCAAATTCGTTCATCCATTGGACTGAGAAAAAGTATGCTTGAAGACATATCTTGAAAGGAAGTGCCAATCAAAACAATGAAGGATTCGCTTCATTCATCAATAAAAAAAGTCATTGCATATCAATTTTAGAAGCTGAATGGCTATAGGCGTCGGCTTAGATCAAACGCTTCAATTACCGGCTATCTCGATGACGTATCTTTCGTGCAAGACATTCAAGCTGATCGTAATGAGTTTTTCCAACCGCGGGTTCGAATGTTACGCGAGTGCGACGCATGGCCGTTTCGTAGCCGCCACTTGCGGAACAAGTTTTATTCAACTACCGAACTTGTGCTCTGAGATGCGCTCAGAGGCGCTCAGATGGATGGGATGCGACGCGACGCGATGGATTCGCCGGGCTCTCCTGGCCACAAAGCATTTCGTTTTTAGACTGCAGGAGATAAATACAGTTGTTTTGACATTCTGGTAGTAATTTTGGCCGAATAAATTACTCGAACATTATGCTTATTATGCTCAGTCCTGAGGCGCTCTAGCATGCGATGGCGACGTGTCGTCGCGTATTACCTTGGAGTCCTCTCGGAGTCCACTTGGAACCTTTTCGCGTTCTACTTGTACAGGTAATAGGTATTCTATATAGATCCATCGGCAAGTAATTTCAAACAAGTCATGAAGCACGACTGGCCCTGGCCCTGAGATCATCAGCTGTATCTCTTCAGCATCTAATATCGCTAGCTTCTAATTACGATTGCCAGTATTCGCGATCGGAGCAAACAAGAGCATTAACTAAGCAACGACAGTCACATCCCACCCTACCCTAACGATCCTTACAGACGGAGGGGGATATAATTAAATCTCGTGGCACAAATCATAAGGCTGCAGTAGAGCTGTCAGATCGAGAAGAAATTCTCTCTCCCTTTATCTAGAGTGCGATTCAGATCTGCGAAGCAGCCTAACCGTGCATAATTCAAAACGAAAGAAAATCAAGCGCGGCACAGAGAAAACTGAGCTGGGAAATGGTGAGCAGTGAACGTTGTACGGTCTACAGTTAAGATTGGAGTCACGTCTTTGCATTGACAGTTCGTTGGTAAGACGGTGCCGTAGAGAGATGATTGGTATGCTCCACTAGACATCCCCGACGCGATACTGCCGAACGAGAGCACAGGGGCTGCGCCGTACCCAAGCGAACGCCAAGCGAACGCCAAGCGAACGCCAAGCGAACAAGGCGCGAGGCGGGCGCCAAGTCGAACCAGATACGCGGTGAAAAGTGCAAGCACACTTGCAGACAACTTGCCACGAGGCGACAGCTTGACTTACTCCTAACTTCTTTCCAATTTACTCTTGACTTTTTTCCTGTCTAGCCCCCTTTCCGGCAACACCACGTGATAACTCGTATTTCTGTAAAATAATTACGCTTTGCAGGGTTGTATCAATAAAAAATGTCCGCAATCTGTTCTTTAGATAAGTCATTGTGCAACGATGATAATAAATAAGAAGAAACGAGATATATTATGAGGAGTGTGCGAATGTCACCGCATTTTATTTCGCTGTGCAAAGGATGAAATGAGAATTGTTGAAGACTCGCGAGTGGTGCGAGCAATCTTGATTCTAGGTCGCTTTCGTCTTCCTCTTAAGCACCTACTTTCTTATGCAAGTTTTACCTAGGAGGGTGTGGGTGTGGGGTGCTCGTGCTCGTTAGCTCAGCTAGACTGCCCCATCAACAACCAAGCGCCAGTCAGGATAGCCTAGTATTACACTTTCTGTGTTACCTCGATTTCATGCACAGAGAGTACGAGACTCGACGACTCTGAGCACCCTGTGCAGCCTTAGAATCGACCTCCTCCACAGCACTTCACAATCCTCCTCACACTCAGACTAGAGCTGAACTTGATTCACGATAACTACCTTTACCGAACCGAGATAGACACCTATATATACCTCCTATTACCAAAGAAATTTGCTCAAGAACAATTTTAGAAAGCACCTACCGCGGTCTTATCAGACGCGCGTAAAATAAAGGCAATTCCGTTTGGGCCCGGTGACCATAGTAGGTTCCACGATGGCAAGGGTGAAAATAGCCTGCTAAAACTATTAAGATGCTATCACTATCAAGCAAGTGTTGTTCTATTTGATCCTTATGTGGGTTAACCCGTATACCTCTCACGCAATTCTCTAGTAAAGACGGTGATACTATACGAAGATTGACCCACTAGGGTACCAAGATTAAAAAGACTTACACTGTAAATAGGATTATTATAACGTCATTAAGGAATGAGATAGCCGGGCAATAGATAGGCCGTATAATATCATCGCTACTCGAGTGAATAGTTGAATGAATTGCAATATCTTAGAAGTGTGGTGTTTACCCTAAGGTAATATAATGATATTATCTATGTCAAAAGAGTGTGTCATATCCATACCATCGCAGCCCAAGAGCGAAGAACATTATTTAAAAAAAGAATCGCGCATTTGTCTTACCGAGATGCGAATGTCCCGGTCGTCGCAAGTGTCCAGCAGCCGCCGGAAGCGCAGGACCGTGTGGGTGCCGTTCTCGTAGCCCAGGAGAAGCTCGTAGTCCTGACTGGGGTCCACCTTCGGCTCCTCTCGTCCCTCGGCATAGCGATCCTGAAAGCAAGCAAAAAACAAACGCGGTTGGTAATCTGAAGATCTACTATGACATGAATGAAGTTGCTGCGAGAATATAATACCAAGTTATAGATAAGTATGTTACAATAATTAGTCGACCAAGATAAAAACACGTAACTTTGTTTGAAGTTAAAGCATTGCTATAGGCGTCTTCTCTACGATGAAGTAGAACATTAATGAATTGCTCCAGTCGAAAAATAAGAAATAAATAAGTAATCACTCGTCGGTGGCTGGATGGCTGGTATCTTCGTCATTTATTTGCCGGAGAAGAAAGAAGAGCTGCTTATAAGTGACTGGGACTTGGGAGTGTCCAGTGAGCAGTGTCCAGTGAGCAGTGTTCAGTGAGCTGTGATCAGTGAGCAGTAAGCAAGTGAGCACGACACCTTTTCCTGCTCTCGGCCAGCTAATTACCATGCTCGAGATGCTCCCAGACCAGATCAGACAAGACAAGACCGCTGCCTGCCGCACAGAAGCTCATATTAAGATGATGGAATTTTTTAATTAGAGCTTCGAACATAAACATTTTTCACGGGAGACCGAAATGATGTGGCCCAGATCATGATGCATCGATATTTTGGTGCTGGCTACATTTTTTTTTTATATGTGAGAGCTTTGAAAGCCTAATGAAACTTTCCTCCTGCCCGTACCTTAGAGCAATGATGGATGGATTTATATTAAAGAGCACACTCTTGCAATAGAGACCGTCCGAGTTTCCCTATATACGTTGTGCTACCACAGCATCCCAAAGCATCCCAGTCCCCACCCGCCTTCCCTTCGCGCATAAACCAAAAGAATGGCGTAGTAAGCCCAGTTATTGAAAACCGATATTTTTACACATAAAAGCTTTACTTCCATAGTTGAAACCTCTCGTACAGTTAAAGTATTTTAACTCTGACGACAGATGTGGAAATTTCATTCTTTCCTACGCTTGTTATCGAAAGAACTCAAGTTTTCACCAATGATTCCCATATATATAAAAACAAGAATCTTGCATATAACGTCTTCTTTACAATCATCGACATTTTAGAGCACTTTGCCTAGACACCATACCATTGCCATCTTCGTTCTCATCCGTGCATTTGCAGTCCTCAGTGCTCAGTGCTCAATGCTCAGTACTCAGTGCTCAGTGCACAATGCTCAGTGCTCAGTGCTCAGTGCTCAATGCTCAGTACTCAGTGCTCAGTGCTCAGTGCTCAGTGCTCAGTGTTCAACGCTCAGTACTCAGTGCTCAGTGCACAGTGCACAGTGCTCAGTGCTCAGTGCTAAGGGCTCAGTGCTCAGTGCTCAATGCTCAGTACTCAGTGCTCAGTGCACAGTGCACAGTGCTCTGTGTTCAACGATCAGTACTCAGTGCTCAGTGTTCAACGATCAGTACTCAGTGCTCAGTGTTCAATGCTCAGTACTCAGTGCTCAGTGCACAGTGCAAAGTGCTCAGAGCTCAATGCTTTGTGCTCAGAGCTCAGTGCTCAGAGCTTAATTCTTAGTACTCAGAGCTCAGTGTACAGTGCTCAGTGCTCAGAGCTCAATGCTTAGTTCTTAGTGCTTAGTGTAAAGTGCTCAGTGCTAAGAGCTCAATGCTTAGTGCTCAGAGCTCAGTGCTCAGTGCTCAGTGCTCAAAGCTCCGTGCTCAGTGCTCAGTGTTCAATGCTCAGGACTCAGTGCTCAGTGCACAGTGCACAGTGCACAGTGCTTAGTGCTCAGCGCTCAGTGCTCAGTGCTCAGAGCTAATTGCTTAGTGCTCAGTGCTCAGTGCTCAGTGCTCAGAGCTCAATGTTTAGTGCTCAGTGCTCAATGCGCAGTGTTCAGTGCTTAGTGCTCAGTGCTCAGTGCATAGTGCTCAGTGTTCAGTGCTTAGTGCACTATTCTCAGTGCTCTGTGCTCAGTGCTCAGTGCTCTGTGCTTAGTGCTCTGTGCTCAGTGCTCTGTGCTCAGTACTCAGTGCTCAGTGCTCTGTGCCCAGTGCTCTGTGCTCAGTGCTCAGTGCTCTGTGCTTAGTGCTCAATGCTTAGTGCTCAGTGCTCAGTGCATAGTGCTCAGTGTTCAGTGCTCAGTGCTCAGTGCTCAGTGCTCAGTGCTCTGTGCTCAGTGCTCAGTGCTCAGTGCTCAGTGCTCTGTGCTTAGTGCTCAGTGCTCAGTGCATAGTGCTCAGTGTTCAGTGCTCAGTGCTCAGTGCTCAGTGCATAGTGCTCAGTGTTCAGTGTTCAGTGCTCAGTGCTCAGTGCTCAGTGCATAGTGCTCAGTGTTCAGTGTTCAGTGCTCAGTGCTCAGTGCATAGTGCTCAATGTTCAGTGCTCAGTGCTCAGTGTTCAGTGCTCTGTGCTCAGTGCTTTGTTGCCAGTGTTCAGTGCTCAGTGCTCAGTGCTCAGTGCATAGTGCTCAGTGTTCAGTGTTCAGTGCTCAGTGCTCAGTGCTCAGTGCATAGTGCTCAGTTTTCAGTGCTTAGTGCTCTGTGCTCAGTGCTCAGTGCTCAGTGCTCAGTGTTTAGTGCATAATGCGCAGTGTTCAGTGCTTAGTGCTCTGTGCTCAGTGCTCTGTGCCCAGTGCTCTGTGCTCAGTGCTCAGTGCTCTGTGCTTAGTGTTCAGTGCTCAGTGCTCAATGCTTAGTGCTCAGTGCTCAGTGCATAGTGCTCAGTGTTCAGTGCTCAGTGCTCAGTGCTCAGTGCATAGTGCTCAGTGTTCAGTGCTTAGTGCTCTGTGCTCAGTGCTCTGTGCTCAGTGCCCAGTGCTCTGTGCTTAGTGCTCTGTGCTCAGTGTTTAGTGCTCTGTGCTCTGTGCTCAGTGCTCAGTGCTCAGTGCATAGTGCTTAGTGTTCAGTGCTTAGTGCTCTGTGCTCAGTGCTCTGTGCTTAGTGCTCAGTGCCTAGTGCTCTGTGCTCAGAGCATCCCAGAAATGCCAAAGCAGTCCACCATGTCTCATGTGCAACCACCAAGACACCGACCAAGTCAAAGCTCCTCCACTCATAATATTAATAATGTATGTAGCAGGCAAACTGGTGAACTCAAGTAAGAGACTATCTGCCGTATCTACCTGAGGTTAGCCGCATTTGAAAATAAAGTCTCGCATAACTAAGTTTAAGATTAATTAGGAAGCACCGCTAAATCATGCCAAGAACGCCCCAGGATATCGAAAACATTATTTCAATAAAAGCATGTAACAGTCGTAAGATATAAATATGTTTGCTGCACATCTATAAGCATGAGGCTGGGAACAATGAAACAGTGTCAATTGTAATAAAGAATAAAGCATGAAGCATAAACCATGACGATCTTAAAATACATGTAAAGGTGGAAAGAGCGTAGAAGACTTAACTTATCGTGCCATTGGATCTTCTTATTTATTATAATATTTTATACCGTATGGATAGTAGTTCTCCTCCTATGCCTATGCGGGAAGACCATGACAGCATTTACATATGGTATGGCAAGTTTTATGATATTAGTATTGCTTGGTTGCTATGCTACACAATGACCAGTATGAAGGATCGCACTGCTATGGTTTCGAAGTATGTTAGTTGTTATCTGTAACTCGTCATTCGATATTATTTCAATGATTGAATGATTGAATGATTGAATGACATGTGCTTTGAAAGATGTCAAGCACCCGCAAGAAAATTGAATCACTCGATAGGAATTGTGGCCCACGCTTTGCGCGGCCGTCTTTTAAGACAAGAATTCCGCTCGTGCCGATGCATCGAGAATAAATTATTATTATTACAAGCAGTAAAGTATAATAATACAACTTGTTATGATAATTAGAAGAATATGAATCTCTTTGGCTGGATTCATATGTGCTCATTTATCTCTCGAATCAAATAAATTACTCTCTAATGAAAAAGTAATTTGTGTATGAAGATTCAAAGAAATGGCAGCGACGTCATCAAAGCATTTGTTTTGACAATTAACATTCATTTAAATAATTCTATCGAATGGCCATAAAGTTGCCAAGCATCATTAAACATCTGCTATGAAGGATTTGTTGTTGGATAGTTTATGTCTCATCAGTGTCAGAGGTCCCATGTATTCGCTTGAAGACTATGAGAATAGATACAATAGATAATATGATATCGTAATTGATTGGACCCAGTTCCCATCAAAGAAGCCGGTATAATACACCATTCATAATATCATTTAATATATACATATATACATATACACGTCTATACACATCTATACATATTTACATCTATATAACCTTCTAGCGGCTAAAGTTTGACACCGCTTAAGAGGCCATTTTGTCATGACGTGACTTGAAAACGAACATACCTATAATATAATATTTTTATGATGCTGTTCGAAGCACTTATGGTTCCGGAGTATTTTTGAATGACAGTTGGTTCAAATCCATTCAATTTTGCCCCCAGACGGTTCTATTTAATACAAAAATACGCGAGTTATTGTATTACATGTCAGAATGGAAGATAACTTTTAATTAATTAATTAGTTTAGTTAAGTCTATAAAATCATTACGAACGTGAAACATTTGCAAAGATTTTTTTAACCCTCATTATTTTCAGGGCATTTGAAACACCGCAAAATCCCCACACGCCAATAATGGCTTATACGTTGAACAAACTGAGGAAAATCAATTTCCTCTCCGGCGTGCACGGCTCCTCCACCGTGGTTTGCCAAGTTCAGCTTTTCTTGTCCTACTTTGGGGAGTAAGTTTGATAATAACGCGGCATCTAACAATGGTGCTATTCAGCCAAATCGTAAAGTCTACCAGCCCGAGTATAAATTCTCTCTGTTAAGATCTTCACTCTCCTTTTTCTTCGCGATTATGTCCCGTATTGTATGTAACGATTCGCCGCTTTCTGATCCACTATTTCTATATTTGTTACGCCAGTCGCACCGAAGATGCTAAAATATGGGGTAACAGTATATATTGCGCCCCTAGGTGCTTATAGGCGAAACTCCTATTTGCAGAAGACCAATGCAAAATCCCCCTTTTTGCCAATTTTACGAGTATGCCAACGCGAAACACATAGGGCATTCGCAATCTTACTTTGGCGAGGGGCCAGTCCCAATATTATAACTGAGTATCGACGCATTTCATATTAAATATTTTGTTGATGTCAGACTTTCCTTTTTTTATTGCATCGTTTGTCATTGATATCAAACACGTGGGCAATTCGGCATGTTATGCTGTTTTATGTTTCAGCATGTCTCCGATATTTGTAGCGTTTGGAATAGACACTGCTGGCAATGGAAAGACAAAGAGCGGGTGCGGGGCCAAGTCAAGGGATGAAGCCTGGAAAGTGTTGTGATCTAAAGCTGAAGCAGCTTGGATTATTTGTCGAGACATTTTAGCGGTTCCTGAGTTCAAACGGGCTGAATTTTGTGTACTGTCTTAGGAACACATAATATAAGCTTTCATTGCTCGAATAATTACTATCCCTTAGTCGTTATAGCAGCGGCAAGAAGGCAAAGCTAATCATGAATCACAATCTGAGAGTACATTGGGTTTTGAAGATGATTGACTCAACTCATCCTACCAGGTTCCAGCATCTCCAGCAATCTTCATAGCCGCCCTTCCTTGCCATCACTCTGACGCTGATGTAAAGCAGAAAGCAGAAAGCTGCAAAGCCCAAAGTTTTGAAATTGGCACCGTTCCCTTTGGCACAAGAAAGCTTTCCGTTCTTACATGCATGCTATTTTAATGGGATTTTTTACCGAAAATGAACTAGTATATTGAATGGAAATAAAAGATTGTGTATTTGAAGTTTGAATGGTGGCTGTAGCCTATAGAAACTGTGGCCTAGGATGTTTCATCGAAAATTCGAGGTTATTGCGAGAGATTTGGACTAAATCTGAATAAAAACAGTATCCCAAGTTCTAATGATAAAATATTGCACATTAGTAACCAAATAAGTTAATAAGAATGCGAGTACAGTTTCAATGGGAATTTTTTGCTGCGTTAGGCCACAACCGCATTTGAGTAAATCATCTAAAGTTCCCTCTTTACCTTCTTCCTGGAGAGTCACAAAAATATTCAACTACCATGGTATCAATAAATATGCAGGAAGTAAAACCTCCAAGAAACTCCCGGAAAATAGAGTAAATGGCATAGTCTGAAGTTCTGCTACAAGATTTCATAAAAACAAATAACTTTTCGGTGGTGTTATTTATTGTATTTGTCATTTTTAGTATTCCGCCTTGCTTTTTCGACACGTCAAAAGTATTGGTCATAACTAGAATATTTCGCAAAGCTCTAGTTGAACGCTCTATACCATAGCTAAGTCCAATCGGCATCGCCGTCGCCGTCGCAGTCGCCGTCGCCGTCGCACAGGGAAACAGTTGCAAGAGAGTGAGTAGGGGAACTCTTCCGGTTTCCCGTCGACTTTTCAACGTTTCATCCACACGCTAGAATGGAGCAGTTTTCATATTTTTGCATCCTATTATTATTTGCTTTACGCTGAACTGAAACAATATTCGTGCCAACAAACATAACACATGCAATAACATCTTGACCTCCCTTCATTAACCCACGAAACTAGTCGATTATCACCGATCCTCAATAAACTATGCGAACACAGGTCCTCCCTCCTTTTTATATCTATAATTACCAATCAATTAGAGTAATTTTATTCTATCCGTGACTTTAGGCAGTCATTAATATACGCAAGGTAAGTTATTGCGCGAGGACGTGTTTGCTGAGACCAGTCTGGCAGGCAGTGAAGGCACACAGCACCCAGCATCCAGCACCCAGCACCCAGCACCCAGCACCCAGCTATCCCGTTTGCAGTTTGCAGGCTATCCCGCCTCGCCTCGCCTCGTCTAGCCTATGCGGCATGCCTATGGCTAGGCTCAATATAATAACTATCCAAATAATTTGCACGTTTATTAGGATAATATGTTATTCCTCTCCCGTTGTGGTTGTTCTTACTTGTTTGTCGCTATATTTTCGGGTACAGAGACCTTCCTGCTCATCATCACAAGATTTGTTAATCCAAGAATTGTTCACAGCAAACCAAGTAAGAGAGTAGATGTTATGAAACGAGAGAGCGAGAGCGAGAGAGAGCGAGAGAGAGAGAGCGAGAGGCTACTGACCCTGGCTTTCACAAGGTTAAACACGAAGTTCACAATTTTCTTCATACCGGAGGGCAAGCAAGCTGTAACGTGGGTACCTTACCATAGAGGATACGTGAACAACATCCTTCTCGTCTCTTAGTCGCACTCGCACTCGCTTCTCCATTGCCGTCTCTGGCTTGCTCTATAGTTAGGCTAATGCAGCATCACATGATCACATGATCACATGATCACATCATAACATCATCACATCATCACATCCCAATGCAAAGGGTTAGATTGTTAGACAGCAATAATTGGCAGCTAGGTTCTCACAGTGACGTGCGTCACTCGGTCAAAGATGAGTAGAGATGCTGCAGGAGGAAGGACCATCAGGAAAATAAGGACGGAACAGGATGGGTTAGTAACGCTCGCACCCTCGATTCACTCGACATGCATTCGATAGCGCCAGTAAAACCTCTCCACTCGAACGAATCGCACAAAACAGATCTCTACTTTTCCGGGATATCCTTTTTTATTCTAGTCCAGAATTGAGATGAGCTGCTCAATGTTAACCCGTTTGGCCCCGGAACATGGTAAATTCTAGTGGTAAGCATTATTCATAGCAGCGGCGTGAGTCGCGCCGGAATGCAAATGCAATGCTCGCAAATCTGTGTTATTCCCCCAAAAGCCAGGGCAGGCAGGGCATCCTTCGTTTACTCTCCACTCTCCAGTCTCCAGTCTCCAGTCTCCAGTCTCCAGTCTCCAGTCTCCAGTCTCCAGTCTCCCCAGTCACACGCGGAGCTAGTATGCTAGGCTCGCACACAAACTTCGTTCGTTCGCGTATACGGTACGAACTTCAAACACATCAGAGGGGCATACAGCAGAAAGTTAATGCTAAGTTAATCTCGTGGCAACCATGCTTAATAATGAGCACCGCACCGCTGGTAATGATGCAAACACTGCTCCACCGCAAAACTCGAGAAAATGGCAAACAAGCGTTTCCCTTCAATTCGTCTGTTAGTTACTTAGCATTCGTAAAAGTAGGCAAGAAATTTTCTAACGAAAGTCTTGGCGGTGGATGGGGTAGACTAGTCGATTTATGTTTGTAGAGCTGTCAATGTGGACGTGTACGCTTCAAGATGGCACGGGCGGGGGCGGGGGCGGGTTCAGAGCACGACGTTTCAACGTTCAACGTTTCAACGTTACACCGTTGAAACGTTCAAAGCAACTTAACCTATCCCAACCAGAGCAGATGACATCGCAAGAATCAGCCTCGCGATGAGATAATGTTATCACTCTCATGCAAACTAAGTGAAAGCTGAAAGCAAGGGGAGTTGTTAGCTAAGCCTTGAAACATGCAAGCCACATATTAGTAAAATACGAGTATTAAATTGAAACGGTAAAAAGGCCAGCGCAACGCAAGTAAAGCTGACCACAAGTAGACCATGTACCATCTAGATGAAATCCTATATGCTTTATCTCCAAGCAGTTTTTGTACGTTTCTCGAGTAGGCGGAGGCCGTTCCTGTCGCCCAACCACATTGCAGAACAAACCGCAAACGGGAATGTCAATCTGATATCTGTCCATGTAATTATTTGACCCCCTCCCTCCCCCCCCCCCCCCCTCCAGCCCGCCCGCGCATCAACGAGATGCCAGCTATAAAACTTATGTTTCAGCCAAATTGTGTTTTGTTCTGACTTTTGACAGACTTTTGAGTAGCGATGCTGCGTGCTGTTATCCTGTACCAGGACCCGCGATTGGTTTGGAATGGAAATGGAGATGAAAGATCTCGTTTCTTTGTCGCGGCGTTGTTTATTTCAGTCCATTTGTAAACTTGAATAATTTGTGCGAAATAATTATATCGCCAAAAAGAAAAGTGCTCAGAAGGTTTTGTTTACAAGTGATCTTTCACGTTTTCACTCAGCGCAATTTAAATTCTCTAGCGCAGAAAATATTATACATATATGTAAATAGAAGTAAATACAAGCTAGAAATGAAAATGCAAATAAAATTCTAATATGTCCGACCGACGACCGAAGGGGTGAATATATATGTGCTGTTAGACGAGAGATGGAATGCCCTTAATTTCATTTCCCAGAAAGAGGCGGCTTGGTATCATTCCGGAAAATGGATATATTATCTTTATCTTTTAAAAATACAAACTTCATATTTGTGTAATAGTTTAGGCGATAGCATCAGGAAGGCGTGACGCCCAAAGAAATGAGCGCAATCTGCAATCTGAGTGCGCGCTTCTTATTTTCACTCGACAAACAGCAAGGATAAATAGCCCAGCGACGTATTGATCTTTCCCAATCCGGAAGAAAATGATGCCTTACAAAATACGAATTCAGCATAAGACCAACGTTCGAAAGTGAATATCATGTGATATGTAGACACGTGCAAATTTAAATGTAAATTAATTTATACTTTTTCATGAGACCCTCAGTTTTGTCTGACTGCAGCCCTTTGAGCCACATCTTCCTTAATTGGGGACCTACTCCCCCCCCCCCCCCCCACACCCTGAACTCTCGAACCAAAATGTCCAGAACTCTTTCACTTTTATGATGCACAGCCCATAATCAGAGCACATGAAAGGAAACAGTTCATCCAGTAGAAACCAGACCCATAAATGCACTTTGATGCAGACAAGACTCAACCATGAATCTAGGATTACTGAAAACGAATAGGTACGAAAACTGAACAGGTAATTTTATCAATTCAAAATTATCTGCATGTAGTTTTATGAAGATGACATGCTCGTTGAATTGTTTCATTTCTCCGTGATTTAAGTTGGGAGTCATCTTGGGTGTGCGTTACGCGAAGCACAATGGTTGTTCCTGTTTGGTGCCTTGATCGGCAGAAGATGGCGACTGGCGCATGGCGACCAGCGCATGGCAACTGGCGAATGGCGCATGGCGACTGGCGCCTGGCGACTGGCGCATGCGAAATAGAGACTAGCGACTAGCGACTAGCGACTGGCGACTGGCGACTGGCAACTGGAAACTAGCGACTGGCGACTAGCGACTGGCGACTGGCGACTGGCGACTAGCGACAAGCGACTGGCGACTAGCGACTGGCGACTTGCGACTGGCGACTAGCGACTGGCGACTGGCGACTGGCAACTGGCGACTAGCGACTGGCGACTAGTGACTGTCGACTAGCGACTAGCGATTGGCGACTAGCGACTAGCAACTGGCGACTAGCGACTGGCGACTAGCGACTGGCGACTGGCGACTGGCGACTGGCGACTGGCGCCTAGCGACTGGCGACTGGCGACTGGCGACTGGCGACTAGTGACTGTCGACTAGCGACCGTCGACTAGCGTCTAGCGACTGGCAACTAGCAACTGGCGACTCGCGACTGGCGACTAGCGACTGGCGACTGGCGACTAGTGACTGGCGACTGGCGACTGTCGACTTGCGACTAGCGACTGGCGACTGGCGACTAGCGACGTGCGACAGGCGACTAGTGACTGGCGACTGGCGACTGGTGACTGGCGACTGGCGACTGGCGACTAGCGACTGGCGACTGGCGACTGGCGACTGGCAACTAGCGAATGGCGACTAGCGACTAGCGACTAGCGACTGGCGACTAGCGACTGGCGACTAGCGACTAGCGACTGGCGCCTGGAGACTGGCGCCTGGCGACTGGCGCATGCGAAATAGAGACTAGCGACTAGCGACTAGCGACTGGCGACTGGCGACTTGCGACTGGCGACTGGGACTAGCGACTGGCGACCAGCGACTGGCAACTAGCGACTAGCGACTAGCGACTGGCGACTAGCAACTAGCGACTAGCGACTGGCGACTGGCGAGTAGCGACTGGCGACTAGCGACTGGCGACTAGCGACTAGCGACTGGCGACTGGCGACTAGCTAATGGCGACTGGCGACTGGCGACTAGCGACTAGCGACTAGCGACTGGCGACTAGCGACTGGCGACTAGCGACTAGCGACTGGCGCCTGGCGACTGGCGCATGCGAAATAGAGACTAGCGACTAACGACTAGCGACTGGCGACTGGCGACTGGCGACTGGCGACTGTCGACTAGCGACTAGCGACTGGCGACTGGCGACTAGCTACTGGCGACTGTCGACTAGCGACTGGCGACTAGCTACTGGCGACTGTCGACTAGCGACTAGCGACTGGCGACTAGCGACTGGCGACTAGCGACTGGCGACTAGTGACTGGCGACTGGCGACTGGCAACTAGCAACTGGCGACTAGCGACTAGCGACTAGCGACTGGCGACTGGCGACTGGCGACTGGCGACTGGCGACTGGCGAATAGCGACTGTCTACTAGCGACTAGCGACTGGCGACTGGCGACTAGCTACTGGCGACTGTCGACTAGCGACTAGTGACTGGCGACTTGCGACTGGCGACTGGGACTAGCGACTGGCGACTAGCGACTGGCGACTAGCGACTAGCGACTAGCGACTGGCGACAGGCGCATGCGAAATAGAGACTAGCGACTAGCGACTAGCGACTGGCGACTGGCGACTGGCGACTGGCGACTGGCGACTGGCGACTGGCGACTAGCGACTGGCGACTAGCGACTGTCGACTAGCGACTAGCGACTAGCGACTGGCGACTGGCGACTAGCGACTGGCGACTAGTGACTGGAAAATGGCGGATGGCAATCATGCACATTTGGTAGGTACGTGAAACCCTGGCTAGGAGTGGGGAAGCCCCGTCACGGTAATGTCTTCGCCGTGCGCGACTTTACAATCGCTGCTGAGCTCAGACAGTGATAAAATTTCCAGCCATTTTTTTGGTCCGGAACGCCGCAAGGTATACATGGCACCGTTCACCTTTCATTCCGTAGCACATGTTCGAATAGTCCATAACCTCAAAATTGTATTTTTTTGCCGTTAAATATAAGTCGCCTTCGCGTAGTACTAAGTATACTTAGGAAAGTATTCGCCACTTTGTCAACGTAATTGACGACACATGAGTAGAGAGGGCTATCTCCTGACGCTGGAGGATGCGTGGGAATAGTTAGTTGCTTTTGGGAAAGCAACCAACACATAAAAGTCATAAGATTATCGGCAAGATTCGGCAAAAGGATCATTAGCGGTGGGTATACTACATAACTTATTGGCAATGATCCTGGTCAGAAGTCAATGCGAAGCAAGTCGATAAATTTTAATTTCACAAATTCGTGCTACGTACAAACAGTGGAATATTCCAAATTAAATACGACAGTCAGCTCAAAGCGCAGCATCTGCTGTCTGGCGACAATCGACATTTAAATAAGGTTAAGAAAGACAAGCACCATTCGCAGCAGAGACATGCACACGCAACGTTCCCATCTTTGCGTTGTAACCTCGACACATTGATTGACAATTGCTCTGCTGCCAATCGGTTAATTGATCATGAAAATACTTAAGAGTGAGCGATAAAGTCAAGTCAATCTTCATACCAACCCAATTTGGTAACAATTCCAACCAATGGCGAGGCGGGAAAATTAACATTGTCTGAGCTCAGCATCGATTGTAAAGTCGCAGCCGCGCAAATGGCTGTATGGCTACGCGCAAAAATGACAAGCCAGATATTTCCAAATTACATGAATGCAGTTGCAGAAAGGTTCACGCAGAAAAGGATTGGTTGCGACGTTTCCCCAGCTTCGTTTTCTTTTTGTTGTTGCCCGTTTTGGAAATGGTGACACAAAATTTGCGTGGCATTACTAAGTACAAAGATGTCAATTAGGCATTGAATAAAATTGAAATCAAAAATAAAATCTGCGGCGAGAATGAGTTTATAAATTTGATTTATGACAACCGATCAATTCGAACTATATATATATATATATATATATATATATATATATATATATATATATATATATATATATATATATATATATATATATATATATATATATATATATATATATATATATATATATATATATATATATATATATATATATATATATGAATATACTTATAAATAAAAACGACGACACAAAAAATATTTGCGGTTGATATATAGAAAAGATAAATTTAGTAACGAGCAGAATATGAGAAATCGTGAGTGTTTGTAATTCGTAGTGTGTTTTGCGCAAATAGACAGGCCGTTACTGCGTTTGTGCCCAAAACAGCTATCATCACCATGTGGGGTGGCGTGGACATTAGGCAGTAGCAGTACACAGTAGACAGTAGGCAGTATAGGCAGTGAAGTATGCAGTAGGCAGTAGGCAGTAGGCAGTGACAGTATGCAGTAGGCAGTAGACGGAGGTATAACCATTAGCCAGCTGCAGGGATTGGCATCCTATTTGAAAGTCGCGCGCCCCCGCGAAAACTCACATGTGAAAACTCGTATATGGAAAAACAACAAGACGCTTTTCCTTGCGCTGTGCTCAGGTTGACCCTTTCGTGACAAGCTGATATAGAGCGTGAGCAATTGCAGGTAATTTCCTGCATTACCTTCTGCATTCGTCAAAGCTATACGAGCACGGCATGTAGTTTACAATCAATGTGACAACTAAATTAGGAGTAATAAGCGAAAATATTCCACTGGTAAAAGTGTCTAAAATAATATCAGGGGAACGTTGGTTTGATTTAGTGCGCGAGGTTCAAACGAAACTAGATCACATAGGGAATTTCCCGGCCTTAGTTCAATAATAGTATACTTACACAGTTGGTGGCAGTGCCGAGGGCCAAGGTTAGTTTCAAACAATACTTTCTCGAGTCGTGTTAAACTGTATTAAAAGTTAGCCTAATTTACAAAACGGAGTAATTCAGTATCACGATCCAAGAAAAGCACAAGCTAAACGTTTTCTTGAAATAATTCATTCATTCTAAACATGGCATGGCGAGAAATTGAACCCACTGAATACGGAATTATATCGAAGCAGGTAATGCTCCAGTAAATTGTTTGTTGGATCGAATGAAATCGGTGCCAATAATATAATAATATATGTATAATAGCACTTAACAAACGCAAAGTGGATACAGAACGTCGGAACACGGTGGGTCATGCATAATGCAATAAGCATTTATTTGTTATTATATACGGTACTGTACTGTATGTACTGAGTTAAGAAAATCTTAATCTAATTCGATTTCTATTGAATTTTGTATAAAAACCCCAAATTTTGATTTTTTTTAAATTGCGAATGTAAAGGACGATAAGTCTGCAGGGCTGAGAAGAGAACTCCGCAATTGCTTTTCCGTATGCTTCACATCATTGCCAAGTGTCGTTAAATACATTTTCAAAAATTATGAAAAGTTTCGACAACTTTGGTTCAAAAACTATCTTGTCAAATTTGCAGATAGAGCAGGGGCTCAAGTTCAGAACAAAGGTATATCCTCAACTAATTTAATCAAAATCGGGGAAAGAATTTGGTTTGAAGAGCGCGCACAAACATTTCAAAAAACACATGTACACACGCAAGTGACTTTTTATGTGGCAAGAGAAATTGAAGATTTCGCTTCGCTCGCTTCGCACTCTACGTTTATCAATAATGTAAAGCTCTGCAATGCGTTTTACCTTTGGCTATACCTGTATAGGTAGAACTCGTGGGAATGTTTGAATGTTCGACAGTTAGATTGGTCTGTCAAATTTAAATAATTTATATTAAAAGTAATTGGGAAGGTCTTATTCAAAAAGCAATTAGTAATTTTCGATGATAATAAACAAGAGTGAATTCGAACCGACCTACCCCTGGTACAGCGGAAGTGAAAAATACATTAAAGGTTCCCATTAAAAAATGTACATGTGTCCTAAAGGCGTTTCTTCCCTCTCACCGAGGAAATGTAGAAACTGGCCGTGCGTAAACGGGAAAACATGTCGCTTTTGAATTCAAACATGAAAGGGCATATCATTTCAAAGTAATTTTTTCGAAAAAAAATAACAAAATACGAAAATACCATAAGAGATAAACGCCGTTTACGTAATTTATTAACTTCAAGTGGATAGTAGTTTTGGCTAGAGATATGAAAACCAAAGTTTTACACAACCTTGCTTACACCTTGCTCAGTGCTTCGCTTCAATAACAATTACAGATTAAGCCAATGTCTCTTTCCTGGAATTACCCTGGATTCAAGCAGATGTTTACAAAATTCGGAGGGTGACGGAAATAATTCCAGGAAACAGCCCTTGACTAAAATTATTATTGTTATTGAAGTGAAGCACGGAGCAAGTTGTAAGCAAGGTTGTGTAAAACTTTGGTTTTCATATCTCTAGCCAATACTCCTATATACTTGCAGTTAAATAATTACGTAAACTGCGTTTATCTCTTGTGATATTTTGGTATATTTTTCGTAAAATTTTCTTTAAAATGAGATGTCCTTTTAGGTTTGAATACCAAATAGACATATTTTCCTGTAGAATCTATGCACGGCCTGTTTCTACATTAACACGGTGAGAGGGAAGAAACGCATTAACACAACAGTCTTCAAAATCTATAAGCACTGTGACATCCATTTCGGTTCAAAATCCAAACCCCAAAGAGACAAGTAAATGGGGTTCAACTTCAAACCCCACGACCCGATGCATTAGTGGACCATGATTGAATAATCTTCCGTGATCTTTAATTCAAACGTAGATCGACATTAATAAATAATATAACATACTTCCAGACTTGCTCAGCAGAAGCTGCACTGATAAATCTGGCTCATAGTCAAAATTAATTATTAATGTATTAGATAAGTGATCAGATTGACTTGTTAAACGTAGAGGAATGTTAAAGGTTTCGAACGTTTAAAGTCGTCTCGAGGTAAAAGTGAGCTAAAGCTTTTAGATTGAGGAGATTGCCATGGTATAAAGTGGAAACTGGATAGGGTTTTGCGATGGGGCTGATGTGATCTCTTATACATACTTACACTCTGCATGGCGGGAGAGAAGAAAGAGAGAGATAGAGAGACTGTTCTTGATGCTAATGCACAGTCAAAATTCAGCCAGATTTTACTGAGTGCCAAAGTCGTGTGCTTCTGAATTTGGCAGCGCACGAAGTCATCTAAATGATCCAACTATGCTAATCGTGCGACAGACTATGAAACCTCTAAAAAATTGCTCATATCATATCGATATATATCAAGTGGTTCTACCTGGCAAGCGTTCTGCTGCAGTTTCCATTGAGCTTTAAGGTTTGGAAATTTTGTCATGATATTTTACAACGCGATAGCTTCAACGTTGAAAACAGGAGCAGCGTATCTGAAATTCGTCTTGTAACTCGGCTGCAGTTAAATCTTGTAACTCGTCCAGTTCGTAACAAGATGCATTGTAGTTACCAACTAGATTTCGGTGATCGTTTTGACGTCGTAGCAGGCAGATAATTGTAGTGAACGAGATCTAGCTTGGACAAACAAACGCAAGAAATCTAGTTACCATTAAGAGTGCTCCAGACAGATAATCCATTCACCCCCACCCCCACCCCCACAGAAACATTGAATGCAGGGGTCCACGCGCAAGGAGAAATGAACCCCTAAAAGTGATCCAATCTTTAATTTTAAAATATCAGTAGATGAAGGAAGAGTATATCTTTGGTCTTCAGATCTTCTTAATTTGATTTTTACAAAAATGTATCAGGTACTCCCTTTCAAAAATAGCCTAAATTAGCTCCAAGCATCGACTGTAAATCGATATTCATTCGTTATGTATTGGAAAATACGATTTCAGGACCGTGCGCGCACTCTTTCGCTATGCACAGTTTTTTTTCAGAGATTTTGGAGCAAATTTAGACCCTCATTCTTCCTGACCCGTAAGGGTCTGCACCAGTAAAATGTTGGTTATCACCCTCTCCCGAAATGTCAACAGGAGTCATACTGTCGCGTTTTTTTAGTTGCGTTCGAGAGACGGATGTAGAGGATTATAGCCGGGCCAAACGTTTGCAGCGCGGATTAATTTTTATGACTCCACGGGAATTTTTGTATCGGTCAGAATGTCTTGTAGAATGGCCATTTGGAGCACGGAAACTTTGATTCAACATCGATTGTAATCAGCTATCGAAATCGAACCCTATCATGTAAATTACAAATCAATATTCAAGAAATTTTGTTTTTTACATTTGATGAAAAATGTTTGTGCTAATCGTGATTCCCGGAACATTTTAATTGCATTAATCTCGGAGATTGTTAATTATTTATGTGTTCGCACATGCCAAGAATATTGTGCTTGTTATCTTAAGCTGCGATAAGCGGATTATTGCAATGAGGACTCTTAAGATTTCGTAGACAACCAAACAAAACTATTTTAAGAGGCCTCCATGCCTATAATCCGCTTATCGCAGCTTAAGATAACAATCACAGCAATCTTGGTAAGCGCGGACACATAAATAATTAACAATCTCGGAGATTGATGCAATTAAAATGTTCCGAGAATCGAGATTAGCACAAACACATATCATCAAATGTAAAAAAACATGCTATTTCTTGTATATTGAGTTGTAATTAACACGATAGGGTTCGATTTTGATAGCTGATTACAATCGATGTTGAATCAAAGTTTTCGTGCTCCAAATGTCATTCTACAAGACTTTCAAGACTTTCTGAAATTCCCGTGGAGTCATAAAAATTAATGCGCGCTCCGAACGTCGGGCTCGGCTATAGTCCGCTGCATCCGCTTTGCTCGACGCAACTAACAAAAAAAGCAACAGAATGATTCTTGTTGACAATTCCGTAGAGGGTGATCGCTACAAATTTGTGGCGCAGACCCTTACGTGTGGCATCGAAAGAGGGTCTAAATGTGCTCGGTAATCGTTGAAAAAAAAACTCTGCATAGCGAAAGAGTGCACGCTGTTTCGGGTCTAAATCTTTTTCCAAAAAAGAGCGAATGGGTATCGTTTCACAATCGATGTCTAGAGCTCATTTAGAGCTCATTTAGGCGATTTTTTAAAAATTGCACCATACACATTTTTGAAAATATCAAATTGTGTAGATGACCCGAAATTAGATATACTCTTCCTTCATCTAGCGGTAATTTCAAATTAAAGATTGGAATAAATTTAGGGGTTCATTTCATGGATCGAGTGGACCTCTGCAATCTACGTTTAAGTGGGGGTGGGGGTGAAAGGATTATCTGACTACAGGACTCTTATCACGGGGAGGTTTAAATTTCCCTGCGCAAAAAAAAACTTTGTCATGTCGCATAAAACAAGATATGTGACCCTGTCCGGAAAGGAAAAGTTCACCAACCTCCATGTTATTACCTGATTCACTTTCGGCCAAATACTTATTTTTTTCATTTTCTTACATAACCTACAATGCAATTGGTCCACATTCTATTAGACGTCACGTTCTCGGTTCATCTACCTCGACTTCATAAGGTGCGATGAATCTGAACTATCCACCTAGCTACTGTAGCTACTGTAGCTAATAGCTACTAAGGCGCAGGCCGCTGCCAGAAGATCTGCCATTAGTCGCGCACTGCTCTCGTCTTGGTTACATCTCTTTCATCTTTCGTAGTACCAAACGCTAAAGGTAATTTTTTCCAAACATCATCCTACAATATTGAAAGGGACTTCAAATTACAAGGAACGATCGAAATGCGTGTGTTTCTGAACAAACAGGTCCGGATGAAAAGAGCCCACTGATGAAATATCGAAAGATAAATAAAACATCACAGGTAACAATGGTATAGATAAAAGAAGACGTCACGGGCCAACTGGCCTGCGCATGACTTCCTGTCCGGTTTCACTGCATCAGCTACCAGTGCACGCAAAATAATGCATAACTATTGAAGTGATTTGAATATCCTTATTGTCTCTCCTAAATAGTTACCGCACTTATGTTTGAAAACATGCATACAATACAATGGTCTGGCGAGCGTGAGCTGTGTTCAAGATCCTGTATGTGTCACTTCGTATAAAATATAGTGTCAAGAAAGCCAGCCAGTGCATTCGTCTTTAACATGGTTGTGACTTGTGACTTGTGATTGTGAGCTCTGACCACACGTTGTATTTTGAACGCAAGCTCCTTAGCAAAAGTTATACTTCATTCGCGAGTTTTATTCCTATTTCATGACCTTTTCTTTGTAACTGATAGATTTTTAGAGCATTTCCTGCGAATTTACTGTGTTGCCATGGCTGTAACACGATCTGTCATAGTATCATAACTTGTCTGTGTGTTACGTCACCTCTGAAGATCTAACTGTCACTAGCCACTGACCGCAAAGACTACATGTCGACCGCACGCCCGCAACGCCCGCAACGCCCGCAAGGCCCGCAAAGCCCGCAAGGCCCGCAACGCCCGCAGAGAGACTCTCTCCCATCTGCCAGCTTCTCCAGGTCTTCAATTAAAGGAAATCGACCAGTGCCATGTCCTTGAAAATCGACTTATTTTTATTTGACCAATTTTTACAACTTCTACGCCATAAAATAGCATGAAAGAGACAAACATGGCCTAAGTAGTGATCCAATGACTTCAAGAGCCTACCAATAAAGAAGTCCCATTATCAATTTAGAAACATCGGCAAGGGTAGATTGATAGAACGAAAGAATGTAGGGCCTTGCTGCCCGTGGTATAGGCACTAGGAGGGAGCCGCAGAAGCTTGGCAAAGAACAACTCCTGTAGCTGATCTGATAGCATCACCCAGATATACTAGATAGCACTCGCGATACATCATTTTCACTTTACTGTGACGATCAGCCGCTCAGCCGCTCAGCCGCTCAGCTCATTATCATCAACTTCTACCTACTAATTGGCATAATTAACAAGTGATTGGAACGAATAATAATCAGATGATTAATTCAAAGTCAAGTCATTAAATTACAAAATAAAAATGAAAAGAATTGAACGCGTTCTTTTTATTATGCCAGAGATCCAATCAGCGTAATCTGCGGAGCACGTCATCAAATAAGAATGATTTGGCTCGTACAATGGGGCTGCATTTTCAATTGCATTGATTGCGAATGAAATGTCATCCACAGTTCACAGTGCACCAGCCTGCTTCTGATACGAATCTCAAAAACGCATGTGAATGCAGATGCATCCATTGCAATCAAGTGTCTGCCCTTCCAGATCCCTTGCTCTCTCCTTGTCTCTGTTTATCTGTTTCTCTGGTTCCCAGAAGTGCATTGAAAGCCTGCTGCATTAGTGCATTAGTGCATCTCGTACGTGCAGTGCAGTGCAGAGTTGCATCGCTGCACCAGATCAAGTGTCTAGAGCCAGGCTGGCAGCTCGGCAATGGCGACGGGGCGCTTGGTGCATACAATTACAGGCATACGTGCATGTGTACTGCATGGGATGAGATGAGATACGCATTTAATGCGCCAATTGTAGAGAGAGATAGCTAGCGTGAAGGATCAATTGTCCATGGCCGTACAAAAACTGCACAGAAGTTACAATTTGCTGATCTCCATTTATTCTTTCAGATAATTAAAATACTCGAAGGCATTGTTTGAATATAAATACAAATTATGATAAATGTATGTAAATTGCCGTTTTGATTATCTCAGCTCGGTAGCAGGGCAATTACGGTGATACATATATTTCAAATTACAATAATATGCAAAGACTTTTTGGTGAAATTCGATTTTTGATAATGGTGGTGAAGAAAATGGTCTCCCATCATTCTTGTCACGCATGCTCATCTTTATAAATGGTTGGAGTTTCTAGGCGGTCGCCTCATTTCTTATGCGGTTTTTAAAGGTTTCGTGGTATCTAGAAAATTATTTTAGATAACGCAAGCATAAAGCCAAATGGTTCATAAAATGTTCCTGAAGGAAAACGTACCGAACTCCATCCTCGATTCTATTTAGGACATAATTTAGATGAATCCTCTTATCCTGATAGGGCCAAAGACGTCACATCTTGAAGATGGTTAGATTTGAAATGCATGTAATACCAAGTTTTAACTTAAGCCTTGTGTTAATAAGTAATGACCGAAAATATGACAGGTGACAAATCCCACCAAACTCAGAGTATCTTTCCATTAGCAAGAACACTATTGTTAAGAGGTTTTCGATGTCAATTAAAACGATCTATGGTACGCTGCCTCGCAGACGCCGCGACCCCCATCAGAGCAAACGGCAGCGAACGATGAGTTTGATCGAACCGAATCATGCACAAGTTTCCTACCGACAACCACTATTTTCATTCACACTCGTGTTTCAATATACCGCATTCAATAGAATAAATGTGAGAATTCAATTTAGAATATATATTTTCTTCGCTATAATATTAGGAATAAATGACGGAAATGTACGACTCTCGCAGATTGACGGAAGTAGAGAGAAGATCAATTTGAACGGTTGCAACGATGTGCAATATATGTACAGAGAATGGAGGGTGGGTACTGAGAGGCTGGGGGAAGTTAGCGCAAGTTTCTACTGCGAAACAAGTAATGAACGAGAAACTACAAAAAGTAAGCAATAAGAAAACTAGAGTACACACAATGCCTCTCGAGGCGCTAAACAAATGACAAGTCAGGTATAATATTGGCAAAACATGGATGCAGTCTCGGTTTCAAAAGAAGCTCCTCTGCCTTTTGCTTATATAAAGCTAAGCTTATACTTAGGGGTAAGCATATTGAAGATTTCACCGCCAAACAAGCATGGCAAATTCAAAATAAGCAAGGCATGTCATAAAAATATGAAATTTCGCCGCTTCGAAGTCATTTTGACGCGGTTCTCGTTTGAATGGAGATCGACAAAACGGTTGTATTTGCACTTGATGCCTGACGCATGCTTTTCTTAGCTGTATAAGGCTCAGAGGGACGGTTAAGACGTAGCGTCTGCGTTTGCGTCAGCGTCAGCGTTTGCGTTCGGCGGGCACGCACACATCTTCAGGGAATAGTTCATCCCCAAAACTCTTTCCCGTTTCCATCAGCCACCCATCCAGCGGGGGCTTACGGTGCTACATGGTATTATGGTCTTACAGTCTTACTAGCACATCGTCAGTCAGAGAAAATTTGCATCTCTCTTCAAACAATCTAACTTGGAACAACACGTTGATTTAAAAATAGGTAGACTTAGAAATATCCAGGATGATAAGAAAAGTTTCACACCAGCGAACATTAATAATTTTTTGAAAACAAAGGCGTCCGTTTTTGACAAAGAGAAATGGGCGAAAGAATACTGCAGTATCCATCCACATGTTGAATAGGTATACGTGGCAATTCTTCCGACGATGCCCAGACATCTTGGTGGCGGCGGGCGCTAGTCAGCTGAGCACCCGCACAGACCACAGAAGATCTGACAAACAAGCTGAGATAAGTTGGAGAAGAAAGAAGAACTTTCCCAGATGATGAGAGTGGAATCACATAAGCAGATTTCTGGCGATAAGTTAATAGGATTGGATTCTTTTATATCTCATCATCTTTGAGTCTCATATCTGATAGAGCATTGCTATATGCTATCGAACGGTACGTAAGAATAAAGAAGAAGTTAACGGAAAAGCGCTCTTTGCCTGGTAATTTTGGGGATCCATTTTCAAAGTTGCAGATCGATGAGTACGGATTAGATGGTTGGGTACAGAAGCTGCGTATCAAATACTCGTTGATACTCGTAGTCAGTGTGGTGGTAAAGCCGCTTCCCCGCTTCCCCGCTTCCCCGCACACACGCACACACGCACACACGCACACACGCACACACGCACGCGAGGGAGAGGCACCCGGGCAGCCAAAGTAAGAACGCGACATGTCAATACTGTCAACACACTTCCACTGGCAGCCAAAAGCCCGTCGAAAAGTGCATTGGTTTGCACTGTGGCCACGCGCATTGCGCGTTCACGCTTAGTCCTGGATGAAAGGATATGGATAGGCCAAGATCAGGAGCTGGTGATTTTGAATGCCACGTGATAACGCACGATGGAAGACTTCCACATTTACATGCGAGATCATCACTAATGCAATCTAGTATATAGGTATTACTGTTCAAGATTTGTTCCTTTTCAGTCTGCTCTGCTCTTGAAAGTCAGTTTAAAATTCCGGGATGTATAAAAAACAGCTTGTAACAGGCAGTCCTGGTCTCTTCATAAACCGAAAATGCCATTAGTTAAGTATTATACGTAGCCTGGACTGGGCTGTATAATACACAGCTCGAGGGGGAAAATTATTTTTGATGTCAATTATGAGGCTAGAATGTCGGAATATTTTGATTCGAGTCGTCCATTGTTCTCTTTAACATCCTTATTCTTACAGGCAAGTTTTTTTGCTAGCATCTCTCGGTCCACCAGTACGTGTGAGTGAAAATAATCAACTATTTTCCCGAACCTTGTTAAAATTTCTTTAGACGAACGCGAGCACAATGAGAGGCAATGAGAGGCAATGGATTTAACGCTGGCCTCCTAATATTTCCTTGGCAGTTGTTAAATGAGAATTTGTCATCTGGCCGCGCGGGCACCGCCATCATTGACTGATTTACCGGGGAGAGGGAGAAGGCGAGCTGGAGGTAGCCGTCGATGCGGTGGCGACGCCGACGCCGACGCCGTGAGACGGTGAGGGAGGAACAGAGGGATCAGAAATCGTGCGGGGAAATTACCATTGAAGATGATGACGCCGTTCCCCGCTGCGAAGAGCTGCGCAGACCTGCGCACGTATATTTGGTCCGCTCGACCCAAGAAAATGTTCGCGTCATGCTACTTAATGATGGCGCACGTTATTAATATCTATGCATTATGAACATTGATCAACGATCAACCCAGGAATTCACTGATGAAATGACGGGTTACCCTGTCGAGTGCCGCGGCTCCCAAAGCAAAACATCCACCAGCGATGGGAGCACAGCATTATTATTTCAGCTTTCCACGGAGCGGGAGATGCGAGACATTCTAGTTAAGCTTAGATATAGAGCAAGCTTATACTACTCTTGCATGAAGCAAAATGCAAATTTCTAGTTTTTCTGTTGTCGACTAGCTTATGTGTTGTGGATGTGGATGTGGATGTAAGGAAGATTAGCTTGTCGTTGGCGTTGGTATAGTAACGGCACTTTGGGGTTGGGGTTTTCACAAGGAGCACCGCGCAAGAACTGGCAAACTCATCGCAGGCCGGAGTGCAAAGCAACGCAAAGCAACGCAAAGCAACGCAAAGCAACGCAAAGCAACGCAAAGCAACGCAAAGCAACGCGAAGCAACGCGAAGCAACGCGAAGCAACGCGAAGCAACGCGAAGCAACGCGAAGCAACGCGAAGCAACGCGAAGCAACGCGAAGCAACGCAAAGCAACGCAAAGCAACGCAAAGCAACGCAACGCAACGCAACGCAACGCGCTCACAGCATCCTTTTGGTCTTATTGCAGGCAAGTTTCGATTATGAAGGCCTCAGGTGGGAGTTTCCTTGCTGGCTTTGTCTTGCCGATGGCAGTGAAATGGCCAACTTGAAGGAAACAAGCAAGTTAACTTTAAATATACCTCCATCAGTCGGCCGCGCCGGCACGGCTTGGGCTGGCCGGCCCGTGCCCGTGCCAGTGCCCGTGCCCGTGCCCGTGTCACGACCAGGGTCCTAACAAGCCCCAAGTACAAACTTCCTCCTATTCCTGAAGAAAACTTTTGTATGCTTTCGGGCCGTGGGATTCGTTCGGGGAGCAGGGAGAAGTATTCACGAGCACGCATCTTATCAATGTGAATGGGGGTGGGGGTGGGGGTGGGGGTGGGGGTGAGGATGAGGATGAGGATGGGAATAACACCCGCAACTCATCGTGCGAATGCGATGTCAAAACAAAGCATTGGGCCCATTGGAGAGGGAGGAGCGAGGGGTGCGATGCGGACGAGGCGATGGAACTTGGGAGCAATTAACAACTCGTCTAGTTGCATGAAGAGATATTCAAACTTGTAATTGTAATTGCCATTGCCATTGAGGAGAATGTGAGAGTGAGGTAGAGAGATAGGTGATAGTCTGATGGGGTACGTGCCACCCCCAACCAGCAGTGTCAGCAGATGTCAGTGACTTGGGCGAGCATGTGCTGCCTTGCTCGGTAGAAGCGGTTGAAGCGGTTGAAGGTTAGGCCTGGAGCGGTAGTACTAGAAATATGTTTCTGACATGTATGACACAGACTGGAGACATTACTAATCTAACGTAACACAAACTATGGTACAGCTGTAGTCGCCTAAGCATGCAATACATTCTTGTTTTTGTTAGTTCAAACCGAGTAAACGTATAGTATAGTACCTATATAGGCATTGTGGTGAGTAATAGTCCTGCTATTAGGGTTTCAATAGCTAGACTACCTCGGCGCTCGACATATGGCTGGCTGGCTGCAGTCGAATGTGACCATTATTATAATGGAATATTATTATAATAGACTTTGTGCACTGTAGGAGACAAGAAATCGTGAAAGCACAATAAAGTATATTTTTTATGTACCAAAAGTCGTTTTCATGCTGGGAGTCAGCGAGAGATTGCTATTTCAAATCTCATTTAACATGCCTTAACCGATGGGTTCTACATGAGATTACTCCGTTACTAGCAAAGATAGGTATATAGCTCTACGGTATATGTATTGTAGGTAATATCGCAGGCTTCGTGGTAACAAAAATGAATAATTAATTTGCAAGTAGAAACTTAGTTAGAAGCTGTATAGTTTCGTCTTGTTACTTGTTTACCTGGCTACCTTCGTTAGCAGCATGAACTTACAAACTATAAACTGAGTAGGCAATAGAGCAGCTTAGTATCGGTGCCCTCGGTACTCTGAAGAGTCTGCTTTAGTTGTCAGTATCAGTGCCACTGCCACCCATTGGCACTCTCTGGCTGGAGTTTCGCAAAATAGTTGAGTGATTGAGTGAAACGTTAGTGTGCGTGACTGCGTGAGTCCCCTCGCAGAAGCCGTCGCCACCGTGATTAAATGAAGACTGAATGCGACAGAATATTATGCATGCTGCGTAAAAGTGGGGAGTTGCACTATTAACAGGGTCCCCAAAGAGTACGCCGGTAATTGCGTGAGATACCTGTCACATGTCACTAAGTTACTGTGTGCAGCTCCACGCCTGTCTGCTTTACGCTTCAATGATAACCTCTGTATTATTACAACTTTCGAAGCAAATAGTTTCTACCGCTTGAAAGTTCGACACTGAAAACGGTGGATAGAGAATGACACGCATACTTTGCAGATATGAATGCCGAGGCGGGGTGACTAAGAATGATGAAAAAAGATGAAACACCAAAGTGTTGGGCTGCTTTTAGGGGAACGATTGTGATAAATACGTGATTCGCTAGGGCCAGGCGAGGGACCCGCAATTCTGGGCCGACAGGCGAGCAAAGAAAACCTGTCTCAAGAGGGTAAGGTGTGAGCCCCAAGAAAGGGAACGGAGCTTAGATGATAATGTAATATTATCCACTTAGGAGCCGGTTGCTTGGCCGTCGCCTCGTGTGCTCAGACTACACTGTTGCTAGACACTTTTACCTAGGTTAGGTGGGCATATAAAAGAAAATTTGAATATTATTATTTTATCCAAAGAAATATCACGGAATTTAAATTAGCACTTCCTCTTATAAATCAAGAGAAATTGTTATTTATATGATGACCAACTTGTACATCATCGCCTTATAATGCAAAGGGTGGACATTATATACGAGGCGGAGCTTTCTATGCGGCCCGCGCCCCCTCTTATTTCTGCCACATTAAAGGCACAATTAATGTTTATTTGCATCTGGCAAAGATTATTATACATTGCTTCATTTAGCTGGGGAAGCCAGGGCTTGCAATAATTACTGTGTACTGTGTAGGCAGCCCACTGAGCAATTGCGCGGTACCTAATGCAACCTGGCGCCTCCACTGGTCCCACAAAGTAGCGAGTAGCGACCAAAGCATGGGGAAAGTGTAGCAGCTTCTTTGGTACAGCCGTCTCTGATTTCACGAAAACACGGAGTAAGACGGCGAAACAAACTGTTTCGAGCAATTGCCAGCGCGAGGGCCACACACCTCGATCGAATGGTTTAGACTCTTTAGAGTTTCGAGTGCCAATGAAACGGACCGGGCCAGTTGGGGCTTCTTGCTCGAGAGAACAGCAGGAGAGATCATATGAAAAGATCATAACCATTGTTCATCCTTGCATGGTAAAATAAAAAATTAGACCTCACTTTGATGACAACTTCCAACTTTTGTGTATAGTATTCACTATTCAGTAAAAATAAAAACGAATCGTTTTGTTTATACGGTGAGCAAGAAACTTTGACAACCACAGTGAGGGAACTTGCCGCGAAATTGCACGGTGCTCCATTCGTACTCCTGTCGTCCCTTCTGTCTCTTAGACTTTTCATACGAAGTTCTGATAAAACCTTGTCGCCAAAGGTCTTTTTTCAGTGGTTTTGCCTTAAAAAAGACGTGTAGTCAGCTATATTAAATTAATAAACTACATTGCCCTCACAATTTAATACGTGTACCTTGATTAAACGCTTTTTTTCAACTTATTAATGGAAGCACATCTGTGTTTAGTTTCACACAAAGAAGAGCTTGAAATTATTCATTTTTAAAACGTGGAAAAGTATGAGAATTGAGAAGGATCTTGAGCGCCGCGCCGCCATGCTCTTCCCAATGGAACGCGTCCCAGAGACAGTTTCCGTGCAGTCAAGGAAAAGGGTTGTGTGATGGAGATGAATTTCTCCGTGGCCGACAAGCCAAAGGCAGAGATAACAATGCTTGAATTATTTTACATAGCACGTGACTATCCGAATACCAAGCCACCTGACGCGACTACAGTATGGGGCTAAGAGTTTCAATTAAGATTGTGTAGAACTACGCCGCGGATGCTGCGCGGATGCAGTGTAACAAAGAACCTGAGGTGTATTGCATTCACTCAATATTCATTAGATAAAGAAAATCTAGAGGTCGATAGAGAGAGGGCGATAACAATAGCAAGCAATGCCATTGAACACAGGGCCGGCATCGAGGAGAAGATGGAACATGGAAGCTGGAAGCTGCATCGTTTAGGCTTTGGAGGGACTCCCACCAATCTGTACATAGTACATACTCTCTTAGTCTTATAGTGTATGCCTATTTTCCTGATGGCGTATGGTTTTTGGTTGAGTTGGGACTTCGAACGCGAACAGATACGTGCGGGTGCCGTATTAGACACTAGACGCAGCGAACGTAGCGAACGTATAGCACGGAGCGGAGAGAACGAGAAGTGCAATTTATCTTTCGCTGCAAAGAGCAGGCGAGGGTGTGTGCGCTGTGTGCTGTGATGCTGTGTGCTGGACCTACGTGCCAGAAGATGGAGAGGCTTGGAATGATAGAATAGATGACCGCTTCAGCTGATGGTACACCAAACTTCGAGTGTGCCGTCACTAGCAGCAAATTGTGAAGAGATAGGTACCATTACTAACATTAACCAAAACCCAGCAAATGATGTGATCACACAAACACACACTCACACATAGGATGGTACAGGGGCAACGTGAACTTCTTGTTCTCCGCCACAAAAGTTTTCGCGGCTTCGGCCACAGCCACAGCACTAGTGGCGCCTCTCCTCTGCCCTGCAGGCGCTATCCCTGCACACAATGGCGGACTGACAACGCGATTTTAACGCAATAAACATCGAAGCGCCGGCAATTTGTATCAGCTGTGTGGTAATGAAATCATGAAGTCACGCAGATCAATTACTCGGCGAAGCCAGTTAGTTTGCTCCGAGTAAAGCGGTCAACAAGAATGCATGGCCTGGCGTGGCTTGGCATTCAGTTGGCGTACAGTGTGTGTGTGTGTGTGTGTGTGTGTGTGTGTGTGTGTGTGTGTGTGTGTGTGTGTGTGTTTTAAAAAACGATGCGGAAAGAATTCCAGATCTTTTGGGGCATTTCTTCACAGTTTTTCCAACATTTCGTTAAGATTGTGTGTGTGTGTGTGTGTGTGTGTGTGTGTGTGTGTGTGTGTGTGTGTGTGTGTGTGTGTGTGTGTGTGTGTGTGTGTGTGTGTGTGTGTGTGTGTGTGTGTGTGTGTGTGTGTGTGTGTGTGTGTGTGTGTGTGTGTGTGTGTGTGTGTGTGTGTGTGTGTGTGTGTGTGTGTGTGTGTGTGTTTGTGTGTGCTATGTGTGACTTTCAAGTCGAGTCGAGAGTCGAGAGGTTTTCCGCATAACGTACACATAGTGTAGCATAGACTATAGGCACACTGAGTGCATACAGGCTGGGCACAACCAGTTTTTGCCTCAGGAGGAGTAACCGGGCAAGACGGTAGCAGAGAGTCAGCTGAATGCTACCGAACTACGTGTAGGTATAACGTGGTATAACGTGATCCACCAGCGCTGGTTACACTAACACACAAGGCATTTGTAGCAGGGCCGGCATCTAGCTGGACAGGCTGGCTGGACTGCTGCCTGTCTGCTTGGCGAATGGCGTGCTTGTCAGAAGAAAATTGCATCAGAAGTGATTTGACATATGGGCCCAAGTCAGCGAGATAAATTGATGGTACAAACCAAGGGAGTTGAGAGGATATAAATCTCTTTGGATATGAATCAAACTTTTGAGTTAGTTGAGGATGCAAGTTTCGCTGCGTGTTATAAATGTTATTCGTATGGATGAACTTATTGAAAAATACAAAAATACTTAGCGAGTGATTACAATGTTACAATGTTGGATAGTTGATATTAGTAGATTACGGCTAGAGCGCAGGACGCGGAAAGAAGTCGGGTTTGGTCTGCTCTACGCGACGCGACGCCGCGTACGATTCGTAACAATTTCTAAAGAAACCTATTTGAAAAAGACGCTCAGTCGAAACGGTGTCTTCGTCTTACAGAAAGTCTAGAGAACTGTGTTTTACGCTTCAACACCAGGAGCACTACGCATAATCATATCAATCATATCTATTATTTAAATTACACTTTAAAGTTTTCACTCTATTATATACCTATAGTTAGTTATTAAATTTCAGCTGGGATGGTCATATTCATCCATCTCGCGTATTAGACAGGTGAGGTGTCCTCCTCCACACATTTTCTCTCTCAATGCAACGTCTTCTTTATACCACAGGCATGTACAACGACCGAAGATGCCTTTGTGTGGTGTGGTCATGTACCAAAACAAACATAAACACACTTCAGAAGATTTCGTTTCTAGATTAAAGCAATAGGAGTTTGGTTACCTGGAAGAAGACTTGATTGTCGCGCACCCACCCCACGACCATGTCAGCCCCCGGCATCTGGCCGTCGACAGAGAAGCCGAAGCCGACGTAGCCGAGAGTTCGGACTTGCACTTCGAAGGTGACGTGTTGCTCGGCGGGCGTCCAGAACAACGAGTAGTTGGCGTCTAGCTCCTTGTGGTGCGTCCAGTGCGCCGCTAGGACGCCGTTGTGCGGGTGCCACGATGAGGCGGCGACCAGCGCCAGAAACAGCCACCACGCCGGGCCCCCCATAGACGTCGGCCACCGGGCACCACCGCCCTTAACACCCCCCCTCGGACTCAGTGGCCCACCGAACCAGCCTCCCTGGAACAAAAGAGAGATTGTCATAATGATTTCATTACGAGCGGGTCTATTAAACGTGTGTTCTATACCAGTTATATTACTTATGTGGCTTGAGTTCAGTGAAACGGAAATGTCCGTGAAACTATTTTGTCACTTTTATAGAAAAAATATATACTTTTCAAACAACTAGTGCCAAAATGAGTGCACATCCTTTGCAAACAGTTGAAAAGGGAAGACACCGTTGGTAACCGAATTGTTTTATTGACATCTAATCAATGGAAAAATAATTAAAGAAATTACGGTATAGTAAAGTACGAAGATTCACAGTTAAACCCAACTATACGTATACCATGTGAGGTAAACCATGTCATTTGTGGTGAAGAAGTTGTTGGATGAGCGAAAGAAGACTTCAATTCGACTACCCCTAGAAAAAAGTATCCCGTTTGTGTGTGTGTGTGTGTGTGTGTGTGTGTGTGTGTGTGTGTGTGTGTGTGTGTGTGTGTCTGCGTGTGTTTTTTTTGTCTGTTTGTCCGAGCTCTTCCAGCCAAACGGCTGAAGCGATTTTGATGAAATTTGTAGGGCACATTCGAAATCTCTGAACTTAGATCTGCTGCGTTTTTCAAAAGGATCGATGAAGAACTTTTTCCATAAATCAATTTTAACGAAGTTATGCTCTTTATGCTCATCAACATTCTAACCCGGTTTAGAGTATTTATTTTTTCTGAAAGTAGGGAAAATTTTGAAATATTTGGTAACCTAGCGGGTAAATGTGGAATTCGGTACCTAAAGGTTAACGACACCTCGGAAACCAATCGGTGTAGTAGATTAAAGAAACTTATGAAAGAAATTAATTTTTGGTAAAACCAAATGGTGCAACTGTTGATGATCCAATAGATCAATGGCAGTAATGGTCCCAGCCACCAGTTAATTGAGTACCATTACTAACCTTACTTGAGTCCAATTTTAAGCAGAAAACTTTATGGCCAATTCGCTCATCCTTCAACGCGAATATTTTTGGCAGCGTTTCCTAGTAAATAAGTAAAATAGCAGTGAAACCCAGCATGCCGCAAGATTGACATTTCAATTCAACGGTATGCCACGGTGGTCTGGTTTGACGCTTGGCCTACCTTGCATATACTATACACGTGGTATTTTCTTTCCAATACATTCACCCTCTTTTCTTTGCTTCCGCAAGGGCTGTTACTAACGACTGCTCTACCTTCATTATTTCTAACCTTAAAACAAAATCAATTCCACTCCATGTGCTGGCGTTGCACGAAACATTTGATAAAGTTGGCCCAAATCTCACCGGTTTGTCGGCAATTCGTGTTCAGCTAATAGAATGTTGCCTTGGTGCCAGCAAGGCGACGTGGGACCCGGGACCCGGGACCCGGGACCAGGGACCCTTCAACCCGAAGCTAACATATTGGTTTGTATTCCAATTCACTCCAATCAGTTTCTACTGTTTTCCGTTATTTACTGTTAGACATGAACGTGTGTCGACGAAAGACTTTCAAACAAAAATGACATTTTCTTGCGTTTGCACAACGGCTTCTTCAATTACCGTCTATGGTTTTAGGGGGTTAACTGTAATTGTTTCAATTACCGCTTTGCAAATACAGCAAGTCTATGCTACGAGTTTAAGAGGGTAGGTACTTGGTACTTTTGCTTCTAAAGATGAGGAGCAACAGATGACAAGACAGGGACAGGGACAGGGACAGGGACAGGGACAGGGACAGGGACAGGGACAGGGACAGGGACAGGGACAGGGACAGGGACAGGGACAGGGACAGGGACAGGGACAGGGACAGGGACAGGGACAGGGACAGGGACAGGGACAGGGACAGGGACAAGGACAGAGACAGGGACAGGGACAGGGACAGGGACAGGGACAGGTTAGGCTAGACCGTATTTTGTATAGATGGAAACGAATGTGTGACCGACAACTGTATCATGCGTGGGATATCTTATAGCAATGAAATTGGTAAAATAAATTGTATGACTATAGTGAGAAGAGTCCGGAGAAAACCAAATACCGGTACCTCTGCAGTCTTTGAGTTTGAGGGATGAAGCAAATCCAAGCTGCATGTGCTTTGGAACCGGGGCACGAAAATTTGGTAGAATCAAAAAATAGCAACGGGCTGGAACAAATATTTTTCAAAACCTTAAAACCAAGATCATCGCCGACACATTTTTCAAGTTATGAAGCTTAGACCAAGACCAGGATCTAAAAAACCTCAGAGACTCAGCCAGCCCTACATATAATATTATACAGTCATTTATATTTATATTATGTAGCCGCATTATATTATGTACTCTCGCAATGAAAATATATACTGAGACTGTTAGCAGGGACATTGCTTTATCAAGGAGTTGGGACAGAAAAAATAACATATTTTCTTTTATTTTGTTTGAACAGGAGTATTTTTTGGTTGAAAGTTGAAACAAGTGGAAAAACTCGCAAAACGTCAATCTAGGGAGTTGGTTTGGTACACATCTTGATAAAAATAAGGTCTCCATTGTTATGAAAATAAGTATTCGTTAGGCAATTCTCAACTTCTTATAATATGTGAACCTCTTGTCTCTTTTCTCTCTTATTTGACTTTTTAAATACAGTTTTGAGCGGCACTCTGAATATTATATATGACAATGGAGCGGACAAACCGATTCTCCACTTAGTCTTCTCCTAAAGTGACAAAAAGCTAAATGATATTAATGATATTCAAGAATAACTTTCAGGCTGGATCTCAAGTTGGGGATTAAAGAACTGTGGTAACATATAACTAGATCAGGATAAGAAAATGATGGATCGGTAAAGTCAAATTTTCTCCTTCATATACTATATTGAAAGGCTGCACACTGATTATCATCATATTGAAAATGGATTTTAAGATGAATTCCATTTAATATCATTCTGCCAAAGCGACCTCATTTGAAAATGAATCTTCGTCGTATTTACCTATATCCACTTGATTCCATTAAAAATGCACTTGATCCATAGTTTACTTTGCTAATAGGTTTCCTGACGCCGGCTTCGCAGACGTCCGACTATCCGACTACCCGACCACCCGACTACCCGACTACCCGACTACCATGAATTACTCATACACACACCACTATATTACACATATTATCCAAGCCAGGCAATAGAAATCTAATTTGACTGAAGACCTTAGTAAGTTCTGTGCAAGTTTATGCCAATATGCAATGTGTTTGTAATAATTAAAATCACACATTTCCCATGCAAATTAGTTCAATTACCGAAATTAAACAAATCGCGAAACGATTCATACATTTTGCGAATAATTAAGCTTTTGGAAAGCGAACATAAGTTAAGTTCTACTCTGCATTTTATGATTTTATCTCGCTGTAAAATCTCTTGCCCTGGGCCAGATAGCCATCGTGATCAGAGTTTCAACCATATTTCCACTCGTTACCAACAAAATTCGTCACAGTTCTCCAGAATTTGCCCGTCGAGTTCGGAGTTTTCCAAACCGATCATTGCAGTGGTGCGCTGGGAAATATTATTCCGTCGAAGGGGTGGAGCGGTCGCTTCGCTTTTCATCTACTTCGGTAGACCAACAAATAATTGCATCTCACGACGAAATTTAACGCGATTTCCACATATTTCTCATGGTAGAATGCGTCAACAAAGTTCCATGCCTTTTCAATTATCATGGCAGCTTCAACCCATCTCACCTAACCTCTATTACTAACTAAGTAGCTGTCAACTACGTAACTACACAAGAATGAATGTGTGAGCCGAAGAACTTGGAGGCTCCTGGGTTTCCGAACGAAAATGCTAATTTACGCATTGTAGCAATTTATTAAAACATCCACCACCTCACGTAATAATAAGAGTTTGAAAATGGCACCATCATGCCGTGGGTAGACGTATGTCTATAAACTTATCTTATTCTTATTATAATGAAATAAAGAAAAGAAAAGCCAAAACGGCACGAAAGTTGTAACCGAAAGGTCCCCACGTGCGCGAGTCTAACTTTCCAGGAGATTATTTTCCTGCAGCTCGCGGACTTTCGAGCGCGGAAAGATCAAAAGGGGAGCGCGCAAAACCTAAATCAGCTGGAATTATTTGAGCGACTTCTTTGAATCTTCTGTAGGTAAAAAGGCTGTTGAAAACGTTGATAGGTAAAGGTACCTCAATTAGAGGCTAAAAATCTACTCTGAAAGCACAACAACAACACCAACAACAACAACAACAACACACCTCCACACTCTTTTCCCTCGTGGCCACTGGCCACGCATCTCTTTATGGTCGCCGAAAAAAAGTGAGCACGCAGCGATTAGCGCTGTATCTTTTTACAGCAAGAAGATACGGCAACATTGGCGTGAACAGTTAATTACTCGGCTCCTCCTAAGCTTTCCTCGAGTTTTCACTCTAGCCCGCCTCTATTGAGTCCTGGAGGTCCTTGGTTTGACTTGGAGCATGCTTGGAGTGCGCTAGACCTGCAAAGCTGGTCAATAAATTTCTCGTATCATGCCTTTTGCCTTGTGCCTTGTGCTCGGCGAAGGAGAAGGTATGTTTGTTTGTAATGATTCTAGCTATAACGATGAGATAGAGGTCACTTATAGTGATGTCCTGCACCCATGCGGTCCGGCGCCCCACTGTCCAACTTCTCGACTTTCTCAACGAGGATATTTTATATCCAATACCAAAAAAAAGATTTATATAATGAAGAATGAAATCCGACACAGCAAATCTGACTGTTAATATGATTAAGTGTAACTTTAATCTTGATACCCATTTTGTCTTTGAATGGAACTGATGCCATATATTATTATGTGAGATATCTATTCCCTGTTCCCCCGCCGAGTATAACCAGAACGAGCAAAGGATTATGTCGTCTTCTAGTAGAGAGAACAGTAATTCTTTCCCATATCCTGGAGCTATGTAGCTACCCTCCGGGTTTGGCTGTGGAAAATGACATAACAGCGCTGATTTTCGCCGGCAAGCTGGAACGCCTTGCCGGGCAAGTACGGATTACTCTGGTGTGCTCTGCACCGGCACGCAATCCCTTATCAAAGACCACTTCGATAGCAGCCTAGAGAATAACGACTTGCATGGGCATGCAGGAAATGTATATTATATTCCGGAATTTTTCGAAACTACACAAAAAGAAAAGCCCAGATGCTACCCAGAGATGAGGAGTAGAGGCCACAATCATCGAATTGCCGGCAGCAACAGCATACTGCAAATTTTCAAATATAACCGTCTCGTTTGATCTCTCTAGAAGTTGCAGCAGACGTTTTTTCAACAACCAACAACTGTGTAACGCTACATTAATACTCGTCCGTTTGGCGGAAGATGACATCTTTGAGACATCAAAAAATGACGAATGACTGCGCGGTTCCGACACGTTTAAAGATGGAGGGTTGGAAATAGACGAATGGCTATTTTATCGAGATTATATGAGAGAGATATACAATACAATAATATGTAATGGTAGCCGACATTTTAATCCTGTGACTTATGACGCATACGAAGTACAAAAATCTGTTTGGCAAGACACACTATTTGAATGATGCATTATTGCATTGGTGGGCAGACAAGCAGTTTTACATGCCTCGACCAGATATCAACGCAAAACGCCTGTCGACTCTCCCCAATGCTTTCTTAGACTCCTACTCATTCTCCTAGCTATCACAAGACATGTCACAGGCAACACGCGGTATAGGCGAGCAACACTTGCCTTTCCTTTCCTTTCAGTTTCACACCAGCACGATTAATCAAACCCTAAACAGAAAATAGATTCGCGATCATTCGTAGAGTCCCCAAATTTCGAGATGGTCGATAATAATTTTGAGAAGTCCTCATGCAAAATCCTATCAACATACGAAAACTGTCAGTGACATGTGCGGTTTCTGACAGTTAGAAAACAAAATTGTAGATATTCTTTAGAAAATCTTTCTTAAAGCCGAGCACTCGAATGTTCTTACCGTTGGGCGAAGTATCCATATCTTTGAGCTTCTTGCATGCATTCAATAAAGTAAGAAACAGCGCGCGCGAATCACTTGGAACACGGCAGCGGAGTGAAGCTGGCGGCACAACCTCGCGCGGTGAGTGCCAGGACGCGACTGACTAACAGTAACGTGAACTAGCAGCCAGCGTCGACGCGAAGCTTCGAAGCGGCGAGCGCCGGAGACTGTCAGCGCCGAGAGCCGAGAGCCGAGAGCCGAGAGCCGAGAGCCGAGAGCAGTTCACTGGGACGCCGAGAAACCGCCGCTCACGACGCCGACGCCGACGCCGACGCCGACGCCGCGTTTCACCGGGGTTCCCCGGTTCCCGTCCCCCTCTCCGCCCGCACAATATGTGCCGACGCCAGCGCCTAAGGGAAAATCGCCAATCGGACATCGTTCGTCCAACATATCCGTCCAGAGTCCCGACTACGTCTGTCTTTCGTTTATTTCACATATCTTTATTCTAATCACGTGCCTAGCTCACTGCCTTTCCTTCCACTCGAACTAGCGATGGAGAATGTAGGACCGCTAATCTGATATGCCGATGTTTACTGCTTTGACTAATCTAGTGTTCTTCCTGCCCATGTGCATGCATGTCCGATGCCTTTTAGGTATATTACGTACCAATGATCCTGTCTTTCAACTTTCGATCCTTCCAAGTCAATAAATAAATTTGCGGCGAATGATTCGATAAAGAAACTTAATACGAGCATGGCTCATGAAATGTTTGTTTATCTTGGGATGGTCTGCAAGATTTTATATTTTCAGGATCCATGGCCAGTGTTAATGAGAAATAGCGGCATACATGACAGGTGGCTAGTTATATAATAACAAAAAAAAAATTGTGCCTTGCTTGCCAAAAAAAGGTATATTATAGAGTGAAGATTCACATTATCCACACCTAGCGTAAACTGAGGCCGACCATTTACGTACCCTATATGTAATGTTAATGTTCCATACAGCATTACGGTGTGCATGGTGAATAAAGGCATAACAATGGTGAATAAAGCGAGCGGCGAAGGCGGTGATTGGCTGGACCTCGAAGATGTATGGCTCAGAGGGAGGCATTCAACAAGATGGCCATGACAAGCCACATTTTGTAATGCTGTGGGCCGGCCAGCTTTGGCTACGAGACTTTAATTAAGTGTACGTACTTTCAGGTGTGCACTGACTTTTACGCTATAATACCATATTATTTTCATGCGAAGACAATTTGCATTCGAGATGCTCGTTTCAGAGATGCTGCCTTGATGCAGGGTGACAAAAGCAGACAACAGTGCATCACATAAATCTAACCTAACACAATCAAATTGAACGGCATCTTTGACTTCAGGAATAAACGTCCAGCAAAGTTTTCGCGGCAAGAATGTCGTCTCATCGTTGGAAACAGATTGGCGAGAAGTGACAAAGATGAGGGATTCTGCCGATTAATTAGAATATAATGATTTACGTGTTTTTTATGCCATTCTGTGAGTATGCCGCGACTAGAATGGCAAAGAGGAACAAAAGAAACAAACGAAAAGAAGCCAAATTCCCCCCTTTTCTAATGACAGAGGTTTAGTTTGGCGGATTATTCTACAAGTCTAACTTACTTATTTGTTTTCAACTGCAACTGAAATTCGATCCTCACCAAGGAGAGACTAACAAAAAGTTGATCCTGAGTCCTGAGTCCACGAACCACGATGCTCGGCCAGTGCGGGTGTTGCGAGAGTTGGCATTATTTTACTGTCACAGTGTTGGTGAATATGACTAATCCATTAATTGGACGAGATGGGGAAGCTTGGAATTAAAGGTTATATTGAAAACCCAGCTGCTTTTAACCTTTTCATTTTTTCTCAATTGAATAAGGAAGTAACTTTACGTAGCGAGCCACTTTCAAGTAGCATTGTGTTTTAGGGTATAGTTCTGTACATAGCTGAGCTCTTATAAGGTATTATTATATTTGCGCTCGAGTGTTTGTATGCAATCTCTATAACTTCTGCACACTTTAATTTCAGCTTCAATATCTGCTTTCAAAATAATAACATCTGTTTTATTAATAATATAAACAGACATACACATACAAATTGACTTTTCCATAACTCGACAGTTAAAAGCAATCTTCTGTTCAAATATAATGACAATGATAATAGGTTTTGGAACTGAATTTTTAATATTAATTTCAGACTACACCCTTCATGGTAATGATTTTATATTTAAAAAGCACTTCACACATCCGGTATATGATATTATTTGCTTTTATCTACAAACAGGTCAAGCAAACGATTAAAATACTTCCGTTTATCAGTGAAACTCTCCCTAACTATTTCCCAATTGTTCAATGCCGAGGCTGACGTGATGCTAGGACATAAAATTCGTTTTATAATTAGGAATTCTCTGCAGTTACATGTGCTGAGCAATTAGCTCGCTATGTATTAGCCAGCTAGCTAGCGTTCCTCTGCGCCTTCTTCCGATCACAAATTAGCAGTGCTCATTATTCCAACACATTCCAAGTAGCTCATTAAAGTGTTATCATGTGAGTGTGAATGATAAAATAAACCGTCCCAAAAGACCATAAATTTCTTATTGCAGCAAAGCAAGTATCGCACTATACCCCATACTTTTCTACCATCCATGGGTTCACGTATGCAGCGCTGCGAAAAATAGTGAAAAGGCACGCGCACCTAGATATTTAAATGTGCACAATAAGAACATGAAATACGAAGTTCTTCGCATTAATTTAGTCAGTAAAACAGAGTATTTTAATACTTTAAACTTAACACTTCACAGTGGTGACGGTGCACGTATATTAGTGTTAGTTTGGTTAGGAATCATTTAACGTTTTCTGCACACACTTGGACTGCTTTACTCGGAGTTCGACTCTATTTGAATTTCGTGTTATTTATATCTATTGGCTGGTGGTCAGGCAGGCGACACGCTAGCCGCTAGCCGTTAGTCGTTAGTCGTTACTGAACTTTCATCCCAACTCTGCACTATATGCTCCTCCTGCACTACTTGCTCACCAAACTTCGAACTAGATACACGAAAATTTACTATCTGGAAGAAGTTTGTAGCCAGATATTTGCTCCTGCACCCATCTATACGGATACACTAGTCTAGAGCTAGGTCTACATTCAGCTGATAGTACCTATATGTGTATACCTACTGGGGGAAACACCTTCAACCAAGACCAATTAGTTGCCTGTGCTCTGTAGAGAAATTGAAAGATATTAGCTTATAGGTTTAGCAAATAGACCCGTCCAAATTCAAACCTTTGATCTTCTATAGCTAGCACAGAGCCCACTGCAGAGGATCATTGCTTTATAGTTAGATGCAATCTCGTGTATTCCTTACACACAAGAAATAATATCACGTAGCTCAATCAGATATTGCTCTGTATACATTTCATTCTTCCAGCTCGTTTACATAACATGCACTGCTCATAGCTTATGCACTACGAAATCGTACAATCAAATGCTTCCCCAATTTCTTCAATTGAGAAATCTTCTTTTTGGAGATCGCACAAAGAAACCTGCCACAAAATTAATATTATGATGTGAAATCAATAGGACGTTTCACTGTGTTTCAACGTCCCTTTGAAACACAGTGAAATACAAGGAGCGAACCGCTCTTCGCAGATCAATCACTGGAGCACGGGGTGGCCCGTCAACCAAACGCGAAACCCACAGCTTTCTTTGACTGGTCTCGGCTGTCGACCCGTGATAAGGTTAGCCGCACATGCAACTCCTAATTCCACTGTGAATAAATGTGATTTGCCGCGCAGAAAAATAGTCAGCATGGAGTTGCAGTGGTTCTAAGAATATACCCATCAGTCTTCACTAATTGCCTGACCGTGGCTAGTGGACATATACGTATTTATGCAAATTTGCCAATTTAATTCTGCGCCGCCTCCATTTGTTCCACCCACCAGTAGAAGCCGCGAGATGCGAATGCGAGTGTGGAGTGCATCGAGACCAGCGATTAGCCGAGATTTGCGTGTACTCTCGTCTCGGTCTCGGTCTCGGCTGCCCGCTGTCAACACTCACTTTCATGGTGGCATCAAATAGACACATTTTCCTCGACGTAACGATCAAGCGGACGGCCCTCACTGGTCAGCGCTAAGCCCGACTCACTTTGATAGATTACACGAAATACCTACACTCTGGTCTTGCTCACAATACAACCATTTATTTATGTGCGCTGGCCAAAAACAATGCGTGTTTCGCTCTGACGAAAAATCTCAGCCGTGCACCTTTACGTAAGTGGCGCGGAATAAATTTCTACTTTCCTTATTTTCCAATTTTCAGCTCATCGGTCTCGGCTGTCACCGTCATGCAGGAAAGCCATGCTGCACTGGTATCGTCGAGCAGATCGCCCCGTTCGGAGCAGCACGCCATTCCGGCGGTGCAGCCTGCGCCCACCTAGCACCCCCCCCCCCCCCCCGCCGCAACCGCCCACCGACCGTAAAGTTGGGCCCCACGGCGTCGGTAAAACGGATTTCTATACCTGGCTGGAAGATGGAGATGAGCTATGCGAGAGAGACAATCATTCATTACAACTATCATCATACATTAAGCCCTGGACGTGATCCGTCTCCATTTGCGAGGAAGGCAAGTCTTCCTTCGGCTGGTAGGTGCTGAACGCAGGCTGCAGAAGGCACGGTTGGAGAACTCTTTACTCTTTACTCCGACGCACTTCTAGCAAGGTCCTGTCAAGGTCCTGGAAAGGTCCTGGCAAGGAATCTCGTCGTCTCGGTGAAGTAGATGTATGTATCACATGCTTAATAAACAGAGAGAATAATCGGCGCTCTAGGCGTCGCCGCTTGGGGAGCTCCAATCTGGAATTTATACGCGAAGCCTCTGGAAGTGAGAACTTTCTATAGAATAATTGAAATCAGAACGTAGGAAAACTGGTGAATTCAAGGAAAGTTTCTTTCCGCTAGGGAATTTCATAAATTCGATTCAGGAAAAAGGAGTCGGGAAATTTACCGAATAAGAAAACTTTGGTTATCAAGTAGAAAAGATCATTCACGGAGTCTCGACTTCGTATCGCCATTCTGCTAGTCGACGGACGATCTAACGAATTTTAATGTAACGGGTTTGTTTTGAATTTGGCTATATATAGAACTTAACGTACGTACTAGCCACCCTAAAGTTGACACTCAACGCTTATACTCTGCGGACACGCTAATGTGTATCTGTCGCATCGCGGCGAATCGCGACGTGGACGTGGGCGTCGGCGTCGGCGTCGGCGTCGGCGTCGGCGTCGCGCTTACGCCCTGTTCAAGAGGCGTCCCCATGGGCTAGCCTAGTCCATTTGCCAGCAACGTTCGAAATATCACGACTACAATACAGCAATATAGAATTTCTGGCCAAACGCTGATTGCTCTCGCGTGCAGTGTGCAGTGTGCAGTGTGCAGCGTGCAGTGTGCAGAGTGCAGCGTGCAGTGTGCAGTGTGCAGCGTGCAGCGTGCAGCGTGCAGCGTGCAGTGTGAAGTGTGCAGTGTGCAGCGTGCAGTGTGCAGAGTGCAGCGTGCAGTGTGCAGTGTGCAGCGTGCAGTGTGCAGAGTGCAGCGTGCAGTGTGCAGTGTGCAGCGTGCAGCGTGCAGCGTGCAGTGTGAAGTGTGCAGCGTGCAGCGTGCAGCGTGCAGTGTGAAGTGTGCAGCGTGCAGCGTGCAGCGTGCAGTGTGAAGTGTGCAGCGTGCAGCGTACCTCGAAGTGACTCCTTTCAGCGGCTGTTCAGGGACATGTATCCGACGCCAAAGAGTTGAAATACTCACAAAAAATCGTGTTTTTAGTAATCATAATCTGTAAACTGTCACCAGCATGTGTTGAGCGGAGCCCATTTTCCCATGTTTCAATGGGGCATAGCACACTCTGGCGTAGTAATCGCGCATAGGAATGTGATCAATTCGTTTTTGATCTTTTTAGTAATGTTTGGAAGCAATCAAGTAGACAACAGACCTATGGTATTATATTATATTATAGAACATGGCAATCAAAAAGTATTGAAAACCATCAATATAGACCAGAATGGAGCTGATAATGGAGTCGTGTTTTCATTACGCACGCCATTATATTATCACCCCTGTCCTGTCATTCATATCAAAGTCCAACTAGTTTTGATATCAGAATATGAATGCCTTGGACAAACCACTAAAAAGTTAAATAACCCGTTTCGGGACCGTTAGCCAAGGTATCCTGTGAACGAAACCGATGAAATTGATGCGTCTCATTCGACTACCAGTGTTCCGATATGCGATCATTATTTCTCATCTATCTTTCGCCTTTGATTAATGATTGTATCAAGGTATTACCAAAACTTGCTACCATGGCTGCTGCAATAGTATTATTGTTTATTCGTGCTGCACTGACTTGAAGATGTCAAAGGATCTCACATTACTTGTTCTCTAATGCAGCACAGCCTGGTCAGAAGGCGGTGGTCCCCTTTGCTTGCTTGTTTTTTTATTTGGAAGAGTGCAGGAACTGGGAAAGAATATCTCTCTTTGAAATCGACAATTTTGCTGTTTTCAGGATGGATTGTCTTCATTACTGGCCATCCATTGGTCAATGATCAATGCCAGTCGGGAAGTTTTTTTAAATATTACTTTATATATTTTTTGGACTATCTAGATAAATTTTGCTTATCTTTATCTTTTATCTAGATAATTTTGCTACTGCTATCTTTTTTTTGTGATCTAGATAAAAAAAAATATCGTTATCGTTATCTTTATCTAAATAAATTTTAAAATTATCTGTCACAACTCTGGGTAGGTAGTCAAGACTGCTGTCTCGGCCATACCAACCATGGTACGTAATAGAGGTATACGTGTGCCTTCCAAGTCCATTCTTTGACGGATGGGATCACGAGACTCTACCGAAGAAACGATTATTGAATACCAAGATTAGGAAGCCGAAGATTAGAGCCTTGAAGGTAGAGTGATCTTGTATTCATAGTGTAGAAGATGTTGGGCGCATCATGCACCGACGTCGGGCCGACCGCCAGAATACGACACGGTAGATTTACATTTTTTCTCGGTATATAATAAAATATAAAAGTACGGTTGGTCGTATATGTTCCCGCGTCCATCCCTGCAGTTAATTAGTAGTTTGGAAGGAGCTTCACGTACCTAGGACCTGTTTGCACTATACCGCCGGTAAGAGTCCCCCCCCCCCACCCTCAGCCAGGGCCACTACCCCTGCCGCCCCCCGAGCCATCCACCTACAACAGAGGCACCCTCGACATTCCCACCTCTACCGAACGTCAACCACGGGCGTCTACCCAGGCGATGCATAACCAACACATGGAACTAATTAAACTCTCCCCACCCCCATCACCCCCACCCCCACCCCAGCGTTCTGTTTTCTTCCCGAGCACTGCCACCCTTTATACAGGAGCCAAACAGTAATTAGTTGAGCATCTCGCCCTGTCGTACTAACAAAAGCAGTCCCAGAATATTTAATAAACCAAAACAAAGATTTTTGTTACACATTAACATTACTTCTGTATACGAGAGGTTGTGTTTAGCCGTAGGAAAATATGTCGAATTATTTCACCGTGTCCTGAAATCAATGCATAAAGATGCGATATTATAAATAATTTGTTCTTAAGTATTTCTTTAACGAATGCAAATAACACCAATTCCAAAAATCGTGTCGCTCATGTAAATGGCCTCCGAGACGTGGTTTTGAAATAAATGATTAAAATTACTGCCAGCCGTACGTCTTTAAAGGCTAAATTATTCCTATTTTTATACTATCCGTATGTTGTTGTCAGTATACACGCACCACTCCAGTATGTTAATGAACATCAAAACGTCTTTTAGCCAATGGCTAGACAGCTGCTTGCTCGGTGCTACCCACGTCCTGGCGGATAATGTATTCGTATGCCGGTGTTCGGTGTTCGGTGTTCGGTCTTCGGTCTTCGGTCTTCGGTCTTCTTCTTAGTTCTTAGCGAGCAAGCATACTCCTCATCAGCGGTCGAAGCTTCGGGACATGAGATCCATGGACAGACACTGGCTAAGATCGGACTGGAGCTCACCTGCTTGGTATTCACAGCGCAAAGTGGTGGCTTTGGTAATTGACATGACCACAGTTTCAAAGTGAGCCTCTAGCTAGGGACAACCAGTCCAGTCCACTGCTCGGCGCAGTCTTGAGCAGTGCAGGCCGCTGCGCCGATTCGAGAGCCTATGCGTCGGGATGGAATCGGCCACGTGTGCTGTGTGCTGCGCCGTCGTCTTCAACCGACGTTCTATTTTAACAACATGGTAAATGCCCACATTGATATTTTTAATGTTACACAAAATGTTTTTAAGAAAGATGTTTACGAACGGCTCAAGGCTGTGATTTAGGATGTGATTTTATTTTAAAATATTAGAAATTTTATTGTTTGATGCTTTATGTGTACTTCTAAGATATTATATTGTACTTGTGGGTTCTATGACCTGTTACAATAAAGAATTAATAAATATATATACGTTTTCGTTTTGTTATCAACTATGACTAATTACACATCTGAACAGAAGTAATGCTGCAGTTTCGCCGCAAGATATTCGTTTCTTTGGCAAATTGCAATTGAAAATCAGTTGAAAAAAAATATATATAATAATAATAATAATAATAATAAATATAAATAAATAAATAAATATATATATATATATATATATATATATATATATATATATATATATATATATATATATATATATATATATATATATATATATATATATATATATATATATATATATATATATATATATATATATATATATATATATATATATATATATATATATATATATATATATATATATATATATATATATATATATATATATATATATATATATATATATATATATATATAGCTTGGGCTATTGTAATTGAGAAACTTGTAGCTGGGTTCATTGTTCTGTTTCTAGTTATACATATGCTGTGAGATGATAATATGACAGCATTAATGTGAAAAACAATGTCTTTCTTGAAGGAGTGGGAGTCTCGGGGAATCGAACAACGACTGATAACTTGTATTCCATATCGTGAAATCGTGCTATACTCTGGACGCCTCTCTTCTCAAATAGTACGTATCATATATAGTAACTTGACAGATATTTTCTGTTTTGCTGTCAGTCTGCTACAAAGTTATGAAATGGATTGATCATTGTTCCACTTCCATTAGACACCTATCTATGACATCGCAATCAGCATTATTTTACACCTTGTTCGTAAAACGAAGCAGTTCAGTTGGGACTATATATATGAAACAACTTCTGCCAATTGTTATCTATAATCAAACTCAACTTTAAAGGTTTTCTTTAAAACTTGTTGCAAGCCCGCCTAAATATTGGTATATGTTATGACGAGTTAGCAGATATCTCAAAAGAGGTTCCTATAACTTACAAAATGTGGAACAGCGGCAGTGGCAGGCCGCTGCAAGGAGGCTGGGCGGTGCCCTTGTCGATCCCGGTGTCGGTGCCGGTCCACAAGCACACCTACTCAAATTCTATATAATTGATCGTGTAATTGTGTTGAGATTGGCGTTCTGAGACATTCCTTCGAAGACTCATGGACTGAGTGGGCCTCCTCTTCTGCTCCTCGTATGGGAATTGACTTGTCTTCCTTGCGTGACATCTTTGTCCTGTGCTAAGTTGTTGGTGGAACTGAGTGTTTTTGGATTGTGTGTTGTGGTCCTGTTGGGTGGAATAACTGAATCCTAATGCCTTGTCTCACTCCAGTTGAAGTATTAAAGTTGGCCCATGCCGAGGCACTGGCACTAGGCGCTAGGCTACGTCCCCCTGTGGAGTGAGATATGTGTTATACTTCTCACAGTTCAAATGGAAGCATTCACTATCCAATGCCCAATGTCATGCTTAAGACAGCGCTTGATGAATTATGAGTAATTTTTAATCATGAAGTACAGATTTTTTTAAATAGTTTTTGTATCGAGTTAGATATCAGATTTGCATCATCTTTTCAGATTTTTTTTCTGCTATGAAAAATATTATGGATGGCTGGTTGAATTTTAAGAAGACGCACTGTGTCTAGCCACTTATGATGGCTATTTCCGTTCATGATATTATTACATGAGATTGGCCAGGTAAGACATTAAATGATAATATAGCGAAATTAGGAGCCCACTGTTCGGGATCATAAAGTAAGCTGCTAACACAACATTAATTTGAAGAAGAGTAAAATAAGAAGCTAGCTTAGTGTGTGCCGAATAATTTGTTTATAATTAGTCGCAGTTCAACAAATTTTAAATTCCCACTGCTAACAAAATAACATTATGATGATATAATTTTCTTGTTGAGTATATTTATCCGAAAGCTTGAAATTTTAGTACCTTTAGTTAGGTATTAGTACAACACATCTCCTGGAATCAGCCTAGCGAAATATAACCTGCACACACTCAAGATTGACGCTGTAAAAAATTTTGTTTCTCAAATTATTTTACATAAAATAATAATCCTCGTGCGTTTAACGAAAATCAGCCTCAGAGTTGCCGCAGAATATATGAGAGCTTCCAGAGTTGGCAATCTTTACTTTCATTCACCCCAGGCCCGGCTCACTCAAACTTTGACACGATCTACTCAAATAATGCTGAGGGGATCAACAAAAAAGTGTGCTTCGAGCGCAAATGGGAAAACTAAAGAATAGCCAAGTTCGTTAGTGCAAACAGGGCTAAATTATCATCGCTCGAGGAATAGAAAAGGCATAGTTGGTCAAAATATTTTGGTCATCATATACCTTTTTTCGGTGAGTGTTTCTGGGAAGAATTTCTGAAAGTTGAACGATTTGATTAGAGGCTTAGTATTTATAGGCCATAGGGCGATATTTTATTATTTATTATATTATTATATTATTTTATATATTTATTGGCTCTATTCCGGACTTTTTAAATTCAATATCCTTTGTAGGTAAAATGCAGTCAGGTAACAGGTCTTGCTTTGGGTTGGTATATAGTACAGGAGGTGCCCACTTACGAAAACAACTTCGCTATCCGATATGCAAATATGATGAAAAATGGGCGACCAGCCTGCACATTTAAATTTACAATTCGCGCTCCGGTATATTTTATCTGCAACCAAACCAACTGTTTCCATTTGACTCTTCCTTGTAACAATTTTCCAATAGTATCTCTTTTGTTACAAATACAAAGCAAAACGCTGGCTTCATTTAGGGCCTTGTCTGCTTGTGAAGCAGGGGGTTTTCTAAAATTGCACGCTTTTGCATTATTTACTAAATTTGACCAGAAAACAATTGTACATGATCATGTCGTAATAGACTGATTCGATTAACCGGCCGATAGAATAAATGTGATTTAATTTAAAAATTAATAAACCTGTAATTCTCTAAGCCTAAAAGGGTGCACAAAGCGTTTGAAAAACTATAACGTAGGTGGACAGCATTTATAAACCGTATGCAGTAAGTGTAATAACATGTAAACAGGTATACCACGCTTACCAACCGCGTGTGTAAGTAGATGGCGCCGAGTTGTGCTAGCGGGTAAACAGAGCTTGTTAAAAGTCTTCTATTTTATAATACTTTGTTGTATTTAAATTTAAATACTGTTATGTATGGAAACTATTCGCTTTGCAACTAGGCAAAATTATGATTAAACACGGATTAATGCAGCTTTAGAGAACTGCATAATATATGAAACCTAACGAGTGCTGGTGGATCTGCATCTGCATTTGCATCTGCTGCATCACGAAGCATCATCATATGGCTGCTCTAGTGAATGCTTCTGTTGAAGCGTATTAGATGTGCAAATCTAGTGAACCTGGAGCATGCACAGACAGTACCTACCTACATAACAGACGCACCAAATTAAGGCCAACCTCTTTTCAACAATCATGTTTTATTTTCAGACTTATGAAACACTGATTCTACATCAACTCTTTTTCCATGCAGATTGGGAAAAAATGCCAGACTGAAATTTTTTGCTTGCCGGCAAAAAGCATTTAACTAATGAAACATTATTTTGATTTGTGTGATGAAAAAAAGTAAAAAATAATATAAAGATGCAAGTATTTACCGAAGCATTACGAGCCACTTTAATCAGCGCTTGTTCAATTTGAGTCCGGGCTCTGTTCGGGTGCTGAGTGGAGCTAGCAAACGGCACGCAGGGTGTATTTATGACCAGCCCCCAACCTTCCGCATGTTCGGGGAGTTTAAGGGCGACCACTCAATTCGCCCTAAACATATATCAGAGTTGGTTAATCGTTCGAAGGTGTCATAAACAGTAGCACAGGAAGAAAACCCTAAATTTTATTGCCTTCATTTATGAAGTCATCGTCGATTTCGAACAGCAGCAGCTAAAGTTGAATCAGGAAATATTTGCCTAAATGCAACAGGCAGAGGGCTACTCGGATTCAAATCCTAATTGCTCAATTTCCTGCAAGAGAGGACACACATTTCCTTAAATGAAATGGATTCCATTCCATAATAGTATCATCGTTCTCCGTGATAAACTCGGTAGTTGGGGAAATGCCAGGGCCACCGTTGGAAAAAGGGGAAAATCTACTTATACGCATCTAGCTATGTGTAAAATGAGATTGCAATTTCTTGTGAGTGTTTTCCTCCACTCATTCCCACATATATTTGCCCCGATCAGTATACCATGTAAAATATAGCTGTACGCGTAGGGTCCTTTCGCGCACAGATCAGTTTGATCGAGTTAAGTAAAGGGTAAGTATCTAAATGTACAGCTTGGAAACGGTTAAATCGCTTCTGCACTCCAAGTTTATAGAGCTTTCGTCCACAAAATATATTTAAAGTAGCTATTTTGCAGTATACCTGAGAGCAAATGGCTTGATGCGTATTTCGCGTACGATCGTCATATCTATTTTAAATTATTAATACCATTCGAGGGAAGGTATTAGATTTTGACAACACAAAAATGATGTAATGTCCATCCCTTTATTGCCTGCTTGTGAGAGTATAGAGTGTTAGTGCTTGATCTGCAAAGTATGAGGTAGTAGGCGTTTGATGTAGCTCGCCTCACGGGCTAGCCCTTACTGCGGGTACAGCTGGAGCTCTGGACCCAATCATGGCGGGGAGGGGGAGGGGAGGGGGAGAGGGAACGCACGGCGCACGGGAATCGGGAAGGAAGCTCGCTCGGACATGGGGTTCGGGGACGGAACACATAGATATCTACGAGATTCCACGGCGAGATAAAAATAACTGATTTTGGACGGAGGAAAAGTGGTCATTGGTCACAAGTCACAATCCACATTAGTGTCTCTGTAACTGGCTGGACCCCGCCGGTCGACAGAGGGGGTGGCTTATGTTAGGTTGAAAAGAAAATTTAAGCTTTGTTCTCTTGACGTAACAGCTTCAACTAATTCAATCAAACATCATATCAAGAGACAACGTTATTTGTTATAGTTGCGATCTGCGATAAGAGTTCGGGGTTGACGAAATAATTGAGCAATTGATAAATGTAAGCTGACTGTTCGGATTCGCGCCAAAAGGGCAACGGTCGACATAACGTATAATGGGTATAATGGATAATGGATAGTAAAATTGTCATGGGTTTTCTGGAGGAATTACCAAAATGTTCATACATGGTGCAGTCTGATATAGAGATTTTCTACTGCTCTAGGATAATTGTGGACGTGATAATTGCGTTATGGGAAGTCACCAGATTTAGTGCATTGCATTTGTAGGGGCTATTCCATTCCATGACGTGCATGTTGACATTAAATGTAATACGTGCAATTCCATGATTTTCCTTGGCTGAAAAGCGCCCGTGTGCCGTGTGTCTCTCCGATTGCAGCTCGCACGCTTGAGCGCACAGAGGGCGCGGGCGCGGATGATGTTCCACTTGTTTTTCAAAATGATGCGCCTGTTTTTGTCAATTCGGGAGACAAGTACCATGCCGAGACGTAAGTTGACAATAGTTTCCATAGAAAAAAAACTATGCTAGAACTAGAACGATGCGCCTTATTGAGATTTCCCTAAAGAAAATCGAAACTCAACATATAGCGACGACGCGTTACTAAATAGAACAAAAAACACATCAAAATAACAAAAGTCAGCAGTTTATCCGTCCTATTTTAGCAGTGTTGTGACTTTCTGCAAGTTGATAGCAAGATGGGATCGAGTCTGAATAGTGAACTCCCGACAGCGTCAAGAGGAGCTTTTGAGTGGAATCGGTCTTATTCTTTGAATGAGCACCTATACACCTTCTGCCGAGCGAACGCTATTCAGGGCTGCACGGGCACGGGCACGGGCACGGCGCAGTACGGTCGGCGGTCGCAAGGGGTCGGGTTATGGATTGGTGTATGGCTATAGGGCAATGGTTCCGAATTCCAAAACCGATTTCACCCGTGCTAAATACATCCCTTTCCTTTTCTCCCCCCAGTCGTATAAGTTATTTCCCCCGTCCCGTCTACCAAGTCTGAGTTGCACTGGCTGCAGCATAGCGGTGCGGGTGCGGGTGCGGGTGCGGGTGCGGGTCTCGGGCAGAGCCCAGAGAGGGCAGGCACGGCAAGCGCACGCCGAGGCCGCGTCCCAACACATCTGCCCATTCTTTACATCTCTCTAGCCTGGGGCGCCACGGGCGAAGCGCCCTCTATCGCCCCCCCCCCCACCCCAACCCTGCCCCTCTTACTCCTCCCCCTACCAAGTTTTGGGAGACTTGCCAATAAATAAATGGGTGCCGGCGTTCAGAGAAAAGAGAAGTACCAAGGTAAGGGCTTCAGCATCAGTGCTCTGTGCGTCCTTATGCCTCGTAAGTCGTTACCTTGGTCCAGCAGGCAACGGATATGTTATAATCATACCCATAAGCAAGTTGATATTTGGTTGGGGGTGAAGATACGATTTTCATATGGTCAATCGTTTTTTATATCTCGAATTATTAATATTGCCATAGTTTAAAGTTTATTAAAAATTGAGCCCCGTGGTTTTTCGAAACACCTGCGCGTATGCTCGGTGGGGCTGTTGGAATTTTGAACAAGGGTACCAAAAGGCTTTTGGGAATGAATTATGTGCTTGTTGGTTTATGTACAAGACGAATTGCCCCAAGATTTAACTAGCAAACATCCAAGTAATTTTGTAGTATAAAAGCAGCAGCTATTTCCTATGGCCTCGCTCAAAACTTTCATTGGTACCTTCAGGCACGCCAATATTTCAACCCTTCAATCCCTAAAGTGGTCCATAATTTCTTATCTCTCCGCTGTAATATACTACACTATAGTTCAGTTGGCTCAATATTCAAGATTTCAGCTATACTAAACATAAATCCTTGTTTTTCTTATAAAAAATAAATAAGAAGTGATTTTATATAGTGTAATAGAACGGAATGAACTTTCTTGCGCTAGTCCGTCTTTTTTCCAGGGTTGAAAATTATTTCCGTGTTCTACTTGTTGGAACATGATTGTTTTTCCATTAATTCACCGATTTTCCAACGGACGTCTGTTGTGGTAGTGGTAGGTTGGTACGCCTGACTTGTTCGAACATGAATATGCTGTAAAGATTGCATTGCGACTTGCGACTGCCGAGGCAGTAATTACCGGTGGCACCAAACAAAAATCATGTAAATTGTAAACAGCAATCACACCGCTAGAGATATCTGATATGGCGACTTCTAAATCCCCTCATTTATTTGCCTTAAGGCTGGACAAGCGCGTAGATCGGCGAGCACTTTTTTCAATTTGAACATTTTTCTACTACAGTAATAAAAGCACCACGATATCGAAAATATGTTATACCCTTCAGAATTTCCTGCTCTATTCGATGAACTTGATTTGAAAGTTGTGGCATACACCACACTAAAAATCCCACGCAGGAAACATGCAAATGCGCAAAAAATTATATTAACAAAGAATGTGAACTCTCTGTAAAAATATAGATTCGATGTGTAGTGTTGGTATATTATGTTGGATGTAATTTAAATTGTATGGGAAATGAAAGGAAACATGCACGTTTAAAAACACGAGCTTTTGGTATGCTTCTTGTTGCTATTGACATTGCGGTGCTCGCTCTGTGGAAGCACTTTGTTATATTATACATGAACTGGTAATGTTGCAGACGGCGGACACCACGCTGTTACCGTCGATATTTGTCTCATTATTGGCATGGTTCTCTGCGAGCAGGGGAAACCAGCTCCTTTCACGTCATAATACTGAGCTTTAAACTCTAAAGCAGAAAAGCTGCATGCAATTATACAATCAATCAACCCACAACGACAACTGATAAAAAAATGTCCCGTTCACGTAACAACTACATTACTGTGCCTCTATTTCTCTGAGGCAATTAATATTTCAAACACAGAACGCACCCTTACAAATCAATTAATTTCACACGTTATCCTACATTAGCATTTCAATGACTTTGCTTACAAGCTTCTTACTGGAATAACTCTGTGGATGGTACTGTTTTATCTCGTTTATTGAATTCCATATTTCATGGAGAGAATAAAAGTTAGAAGCGCAATGTGCATAATGCATATGAAAACATAATGCAACCTGGTTCAGTGCTGAAGGCAGTAGCAGGGTTGGGCTCGCCAGTCGGAAACTGGTGGCTAGCGTGCAGGCTGATAATTCAATGATGGATAACTTGGTTAATAATGCCATATACTCCATGTAATAGCAGAATGAATACTGAAAGGGTAGTTAAAGCCATATCGGTCATTTTTCAGTTTTAATTAAAATATTTATAAAAAGTAATGCGAGAATTCTTGACGTTATAAAACATTTTTTTCGAACAAATCGAAGACTGGAAACTGTTACAAACTATATTAAGTTGATAATAGTGTGTATGTTTTTTCTTGCAAACTGCAAGTTTATACTTAATGCTTTGTTTTTTATAATTATAATCATGTATAAGTATGTGTACCGGGCCTGACCTCTCTTTGGCTATTTTTGTTTCACTGCACAAAAGTATAGTTCGTTACCTTCCTCGCTTTTAACAAAATCTTGTTTCACCCCTTGCTCAAAATCATCTCAGTGCACCATTTAATCCCTCGTCCGTTGGAAGACTTTAATGTTTGATCAGGCTTACGTTAGTTCGACTTAATTTTTATTGGATCCTTTTTGCAAGGGCGGAAACAAAAATGAGAGTCAATAAAGGCAAAGCTAGTCAAACAAATATTTTCAAGCAAATACCCGGGATGTAAGATTAATTACAAGACAACAATAACGTTGGTCTGAAAGCACTAACACGTATACTGGGTAACCTATAGATACCTTGATCAATCTTTTTCGGACGTAATTTCTATTTACATTTTCAGAGAGTTGTTTCAAATGGAGTGCAAATATTCAATTCCACCCAATGACAATTAAGATTAATACCAAAACAACCAGATAAAATATTCGCGTACATGTTTTGCACATTTTCTTTATTCGACGTTTATACCGAGAATATATTTCGTAGAACAAGGCAGCATCTGAGCATAGCATTTTCCAAGCATGTTTTTGCATAAATAGTAAGTGCATTTTGTACATTATTAAAACATAAAAAAGATCAGTTTGTTTGTAACATAATGCTAACACTCCTCCGATTTCATTGAAGGGTGGAAAAAGCTGAAATGCAATAGCTTATTCGCAGCCTATAACCCAGCATTCGTGGCGAAATACAGGGCATTTTAATAATGAGTATTTCATTTAGAGAGTTCATTTTTAATGGACAACAGCTATGCGTATAGATAAGTAAGGACAGGTAGACACTGTTTAATATGCAGCTGTATGCGAGACGATCAAAGCATCAGAGTTGGCTACAGACAGTGTTGTGCTTCGGATAAGCGTAATCCAAAATGATTAAGTATAGTATGTAATACGTAGGTAGGTATCGCAGCAAATGGAAATGTTCAATTAAGGCATCGGGTTTGAATTCCTTGATCCAGCACAGGAGGCTCCTGCAGAGTATCTTCCTGTTTTTTTGCCCTTGTTTTAGTAGCGCTTTAGGACTTAACATGAACAAACATTTTGAGGTTATCACCCAGAATAACGATTTGAAATGACGGTCCCTTTTATTATATCCATAATATATATTATGTTATATTATATTATAAACATCAACCATAGATAATTCTCCTGTGAGTTATGCTTAATATGAGCATGCACACAACGGATTTAATTTGATATAATACAAACATTATGCAGATCGATATATTGCGCAACACAATAGAAATTAAACAGCGTTTAGAAGGATTAGAGTTGGCGGCCGCCCGATCTTTCTGTTGGGGTTGGGTTGATAGGGTAACGGTTAGTGTTAAAGGCTGACCTGTCATACCCACCGGGGGGTGGCATGAGAAAGCCTGTTGTTAAGCACTGGCTCTCTGACAATAGGTCCGCAGCGACCCCCGCTGAGTGATGACCATTTGTGTCATTCCCCACGCCTGCCTGGCCGCTCTGGGCCGGCTGAATCGGCCGCCAGGGGTCGACCATCGTGCCCCATCGTGCCCCATCGTGCTCGTGTGCTGGGAACCACTCGCGCGGTCCACCGACTATCTGATTTGACTCATTTGAATAACTCGCCGATAGCAAATGAGCTCACTTTCAAAATGTTTCTTCGAGTCATCTCCCACCTCCTGTTGCCCCCTTCCACGAACCACGGGCACTTTTCGCCCCACCTGCCATGAGAAAATGAATTGAAAATTTGTCTGGAATACCAGGGAAGCGAAAGATTAGACCAAAGTTACCTTCGTATAAAATATGCAGTCGATGCCACAGGGTAAAGGGTTTAAAGATAAGGGAGACTTTATAAAATATGAATAACTATAAATAAAGTGTTAAATTTAATCATTCAATTAATAATGATTTAACAATAAAGCGCATGTCTTGGTGAGGTCAGATAGGTCAGGGATGATCGTATTGTGTGACCGCATCACATAATAAAAACATAACGCTACGCCACAAATCTAATCTGAAACGATTTCACGCCTCGAAGCAAGTTTTCGGCACGTTGCTCGCATCGGCATAACTACAGGCATGTCGGCGCACGCACAATTTCGTGTTGCACTTTCGGCGGCACGCAATCCAATTCTTACGCCCACCTCAGAGCAGAGCGTTGCCGGGCGAAACACGCACAGCGTGCAGGGCACACAGGGCACGGGGCACGGGGCACGGGGCAAAGGGCATGGGGCACGGGGCACGGGGCACGGGGCACGGGGCACGGGGCACGGGGCACGGGGCATGGGCCACGGGGCTCAGGGCATGGGGCACAGAGCACGGGGCACGGGGGCACGGGGCACGGGGCACGGGGCACGGGGCACGGGGCACGGGGCAAAGGGCATGGGGCACGGGGCACGGGGCACGGGGCACGGGGCACAGAGCACGGGGCACGGGGCAAGGGGCACGGGGCACGGGGCACGGGGCACGGGGCACGGGGCATGGGGCACGGGGCATGGGGCACGGGGCTCGGGGCATGGGGCACAGAGCACGGGGCACGGGGCACGGGGTACGGGGCACGGGGCACGGGGCACGGGGCACGGGGCACGGGGCACGGGGCACGGGGCACGGGGCATGGGCCACGGGGCTCAGGGAATGGGGCACAGAGCACGGGGCACGGGGCACGGGGCACGGGGCAAAGGGCATGGGGCACGGGGCACGGGGCACGGGGCACGGGGCACAGAGCACGGGGCACGGGGCAAGGGGCACGGGGCACGGGGCACGGGGCACGGGGCACGGGGCATGGGGCACGGGGCTCGGGGCATGGGGCACAGAGCACGGGGCACGGGGCTCTGGGGCACGGGACTCGAATGATGTGCCCCCGTAACTAGTTACCAGCTGACCGCCAGAAAATCGGAGTCGAGCATAATTATTTTCCTCGATTCAAAAAAGCTGGCTTGGCTAAATTGTGGTGGGCACATTTCCGAAACGCGGTTAAATTCGGATTTTTATCAGACATATGTCATACCTCTGCGGGGGTGGTTTCCATTGTGAAGTGATGCCGGGAATGGGGGGGGGAGAGGGCGAGGGGGGAGGAGGGAGGAGGGCCAGAGGCAATAGCGTCCAAATCTAACCGTCGTAAGTATTCAAGGACGCCGCAGAGGGCGTCGATCTCATCATTATCATAGGTCGTGAAATACCAGTGTTCCCTAACCAACACAGCTCCCCTGTCCTCTACCCCGGGCCATGGGCCTGGGAAATTGGAAGAACATTGTGCAAATGCCTAATAGAATCGAGTAAACCAGCACGTGTTCGTCATGGAAATCCCTTGACTATAAATATTAGCATGGACATGTGGGGGGTTGGGGCACGGGCACGGGCGCGGGCCCTCTTCTAGCTGAGGGCATCAACGCCGACGCCGAGCTGGTCCTGTCTGTCAATGTCCACCTCTGACCTTTCTACACGGCGGTCCAGCGCCGGTACTCAGTGTCTCCGAGTCCGATCAGAGCACAGATCTGCCACTGCCACTGCCACTGCCACTGCCACTGCCTGTCTCTGTGGTCACTGAGCTGTCCGTGGTCGCCTGTGTGCCACCAATACGGCGGACCATTCGTGTCGCGTCACTCTGCCGCCCGGATATGTATTTACAGCCGATTTTCTGGCCATGTTCGAATAAATATTGTAGGCACCGCATTTATTTTGTGTCCATGGCGTAAGCCGTAACTGGCCCGAGCAGACGCCACATTTTCTCCCCCATGCATGCAATTAGTTATCAAAGCCTAATTTTCACTACAGCCCTTCGATTCGATGTAATGGTTTAAAGAGTGAACTAACGACCATGTAAGGGTTGATCCATCACACAGTGAAAGATCACGAGAGCTTGAAAACCAACATGAATAATAATGAAGGGAGTCGCCTAGTTATTTTGATATATTTAATGGTAGGCCGTTTACAATTTAATAATACCGCAAGAGCGTCCAGCCCTCTTGCGGGATAGAGAACGCCCTCGATAGCTTAGTCAAAGAGAATCGCGATCATTTAGAAATAATTGACGAGCAGCCTTTTAATCATTTGCTTTACTTAGTAGATGAGGGAACCTATTTTTGTACGGTAATTTGTAAAATTGGTAGGCATGGTTTTAATGGTTCGAATAATGTCGACTGGCCCCGCTACTATGCACACGAATGGCGGCATGGAATGAAACGCATAGAGTTTATTCGGATTCGAATCCGTTTTGTATCCGGTCGGCTTTTCCGTCGGCCGGCCAGTTGACGAAATTCCAAAATGAATTGACATCTAAAAGACATAATCACACGTAAAGGTATACTTAGTCGAATTTAGCGTTCAAAGGTAGACATCGAGATTTCGTTCCAGTTTCATCCGATTTCGAGTTGCTGGGATGCTGGGATGCCGGGTGGGCTTTGAGATCTGGGGCTGAGAGTCAGTCGCTCGCTGGCAGTCACTGTCACCTGTCAATGAAGCAAAGAGAAGACGAGACTTCCGAACCACGCTGCAACGTTAATGCAGTATCCACTTTGCTTGAATTAGAGAACCTGGGGAGCAGGTTTCAGACGTACAAGATACCAAATGGGATAGGAAGTGTGGTGCATCATTCCAATGTGCATCTTCCCAATTCCAACCCCATTCTTTTTCATTTCTTATTTCTATTTCAGACTCTTTCCATTGGCTTTCACATAGAATTCCATACTTTATTGTTTGCTTGAAAGAATAAAAATATACTACGGCAATAAATCTTAGCACATGAACTCGGTTATCTTATAGAAGTGAATATTCCACCAGCCACCCTCTAATACCCTTGTGCGGTGCCCGCCCTAGCTCTGGGTCCTATCCTGTACCTTGTATACCTTACTTGTACTCACTCCAGCGGCCGCCCGCGTCATTCAGCATTTCTTCATTATCTTTCTTATCTGCCATTAGAACAGTCCGCTAATAGCACCTCCCCCAGACTCCCACCTATGGCTTATTTTCAAGTAACAAGGAGAAGCGAATATTAAAAAGAAAGCATCTTTGGTTAAAGTAACATGTGATCGCACCGTTGCCGGCATGTACTAAGGACTAAAAATTGTAATATTATGCGGCTTATATCTTGTTCCATCACACTTGAGAGTTTAACATCACATACAAGTTCTCCCGTTCATAAGTCCTGGTATGGATTGAATATATACCGAGTATCAATACCAGTCAAACCATCAGTTGCTAGCTAAATTCCACCTCCTAAATCTATACAAATTTGCCAAATCTATACTGGCCCCAAATTTGCACATTATGCTTACACGCTATTTTGCATATTACGAATAAGAAAAACCGGACAGTTCCTCATTCGAATACAGTATTGTAATGCGATGAATATCACATGTTCATAGGTATCGCTTTTCAGTACACAAAATAGAGACATTTTCCTTCAAGCTTTAATATCTTACTAAACGGACACTGCACATGGAAATGAATATCGCAGCGAACGGCCAGCTTTCTGAAGGCGAATTCCAAGCAACTGAAACAAGCTTTTCCTTTTCCATCCCTAAAGTGTAAAGTCTAAACTCTGCAGCACAAAATTTGTCGAACGATATTTCCGACGCTGTGCTGACCTGTAGACCATTACAAAGCCTTTCTCACTTTAGGCAAGTGGAATTCGGATCATAAGTTTCATTATCATTACGTCAAGCAAATTAATTGAGGTTATAGGTTTAATCTGCAGATGGTATAATTGGTTAATTGATGTATGTGGTGATTAGGGGCGAGCAATATAAGCTTAGTTTTAATAGTTCTACTTCTATCCGCATTATTCATTCGTAATAAAAAGCTCATTAGTAGTTGTAAATTTCTGGGCTAATGTTGATTGTCTCTCTGAGAAATATCATTAGTCGAGCCGGAGCAGCTCGGATGAGCATCGGAAGAGGCTGGGTATATGGGGGAGGGGGGGGGGGGGAGGGGGAGGGGGAGGGGGAGGGGGATATTAAGCTGGGGATGAACCCACAAGCTGGCGCGAGAATCGCTCTTTGGGCTCAATGTTTAAAAAAATGTGGCTAAGGCCATTGCCAGTGTGTGCTAAAGGGGGTACTGGGTACTGGGTACTGGGTAGTGCCGTGGACTTCGCTCGAGAGCCTGAGGATCAATGAAGAAGACCGAACGTCCACTGATCCTTCTCTTTCCTCGCTGTGGTTGACATTTGAAATGTCCGCGACGTGAGGACCCGCTTAAAAGAGTATTCACCACCAGCATATTGGTGGGTAATGGGTATATCGTGAGGGTGTTTAGGTTCACACAAGTCCAATTATTACAAGCCATATGTGGCCTCAACTGCAAGTACTTACAGCACAATTGTGGTGGCGTCAAGCTAGCATCAATGGGCTCCACTCTCCACACCCCACACCACGTTGCTGGAGACTCCAGCCGAGTTCGTCCAGCATCATAGCTGCAGAGCTTTCACACATACTTCATTGGCTAATATTTTCACTTTAATCAACGTCCCTACAAAATTTCTTCTGTCAAAACCATTAAATCGTTCAAAATGATGAATGTTCTTGATCGGAAATGATTTAGTATCGAAATCGCGGTCTGCGGTCATCGTGAAAAATCTGATGACACCAGTTTAGTGCATCGATATTAAATGGTTTGATTTAAAGTACCATAAACATGTACATTTTATTACGTAATAAACAAAGTGTGTGCCATCGAGGTGTTAAATTTGCAGGTTGTTTCACTTTTCCTCTCTCTTTTTCTCTCTTTCTCTCTTTCTCTTCTCGCTCAATTGTGGTCCATCAGCTCACGTATTAAATTTTGTCACATTCTGTAACGGAACGAGCTGAATCGAATTAAAAACTGTACGCTGCTCATAAGAAACCTTGGAGAAGTAAGAAACTGATCTCGTGACTCTGGTTTTGGTCGTTGACTGAATTATTTTCTATCTGAACGCTTCTTCTTTTTCTATAAACTTCATCCGCGTAACGGAACGATTTATGTGACAACGGAGAATGCACCAAAATATAAAGTGTGTCGCGGCGATACATTTCCCACTGGCGGAAATAGCATTGGAAAACTCCAATGCTAGCTAAAATTTTAAGACTATAGACTATAAATTTTAACTAAAGAAGAGAAATTGAGAAAAAATTCAATAATAGTAACAGAAAATCTGTACTGCATTCACTAGATTTATTCATAGAGAAATACGGAAATACGCGAAGCAACACGAACCAATGCCACTGTATACTTTAAAAAAAAAACTTGAATCGAATAACAGTGTAAACCGGCGCTGTGTGCATTGTCTGTGAATCAGTCAGTGTCACAACCCCAACATTCATCATTTTTCACTTATCAAGAAAGCAGCCCCCAAAAGCCAACTCCATTTCCCTTTCCCTTTCCCTTGCCAAACTCGGCCAACAACATGAAATCATTATCATGACATTAGATCGACACTGGCCGACTGTCCAGTGGCGTGCTGGGGCCCCAAGAGAGTTTGCCCCATCCACGGGGCCCCGTTCACTGTCAAATGTGGGGGCCCCGCGACCGCTTGTTCATACCACTGCTAATGTGATTTCAGGTTTGATATGCATAAACTGAGTTCTCTTTTCGAGTAAAGCTTGTGCTCTATCTGTGTCTGCTGAAAGTATAGGAATATTACCATGTTCTTTATGTTGCATTCCATGTTTTCATTTCCATTTCCAGAAATTAATTTTTCTTCGGTCATAAGTTATATAATCCATTGAATATTACCACCAATCGTTGATACAGTTTGTAGCGTTGGTTGCAAATGTCCAGTTGATTGCGCCTTTCTTTGATCTGCGTTACCGTTCGCAGACGGGAAAAAAGAGAAAAGAGACATGAGTTCAATGGCCACTCTTCGCTCGTTTGCTCCTTAAAGATTAAAGAAGGATTTTCCTAAAGAAACCTTAACTCAGACGCATCTTTACTCGCAATATCTTTACATGGCATCGAAGTCACCATACAGCCACCCATGTGACTACAGGGGAGTTGTGGAAGGGGGGGAGGAGAGTCATTATAATCTTGCAGACAAGCCCGTGAAAATACTTACGCCACTGCTAGCAGTCCCAAACATTTTAGACAACTAACACTTAACATGACAATCTTTCATCAATCGGACTCGACTGACAATCATCTTTTCTTCTGCCTTAGCGCGAGTGGTGCCCACTATCCTCCCCCCCCCCCCCCCCCCCCCCTCCCCATCCGTGAGATGGCATTGAGCATTGACGACTGGAACGAACAGCCCCATCGCTATGCCCCCTTTGGCCCCTTTGCCCCCTGTGGCCCCTGGTGGCCCCACGCCTAGCAACGGCTGACTTAAGCTCGAGAAAAATCAGTTTTCAAAAAATAGTTAATGATCTGTTCTCTTTTTGAAATAGCAGTCAGTCATTGGCCGCCTGTTAGAGTATGCTTGGCGATGGCCAAGCATTTACTACTAGCCGATGTGTCAGTTGAGCAAGTCATCCAAATGGATCTTTTTATCCTGATTCATCATTCCTAATTGTCCGAACGAGGAAAAAAACGGGCTGAAATGTTTTGAGTGCAGATGACATAAGTGATATGTCCCAAACATAGAAAACACCAATTATTCAACGGTGACTTAATTTGTCAATTTCAAATGACTATTACTAAGACAGTATAATCGGATGTAAACAAGTGTTTTCACGGGACCGTCATTAATAGTGCGCCGTGTACACATTTTTGTCGCGCATTCGGTCACTACGAAACGGCTGTGTTCCACCTTTTTACGACACGTGATTAATCGACGGCGATTTTCAAACGGATTTTATGGCGGCGCACAAATCTGCACCCTTCGACTAACCCCAGGAGAGGAGACTAAAGTGTTTCCCATTGCTTTTTATCCTCCATCCTCTTTTGATAATTATGCATGCTATTATGTTTAATTAGTTAAAGACCAAGGTGATGCCTGTCGACCGAATAAATGTTTTCCATAATTTCCTATCCAGCGATCAAATTTCAAAGCACTCTTTGTGGCTTCTATCCTGTACGTCTTTCGTCTTATCTAGTGAACCAAAGAGTAGGTAGAGGATTTAAAGATTTGGCCTATCCATTCTCTCGATAGCATATATTATAACATTATCATAATGGTACAGGAATAGGATCTTAATACCTACGTCTGGCGGGCAGTCACGCGGCTGCGGCAAGCACCATCCTCGCAGCCTCACTCGATCTGATCCGATCGGAGAACTCATAATCAATTGATCACGCGTCCGAGACAACTTGTATTAATTGAATTTTAATGAAACGTTTTTCTCGAACCTGAGTTGACCTGGCACAGTGCCACTAATGGCTTCTCAGAAAGATTACAACATGTTGTAAGATATTCGAATATATACGAGCGCAGTGACTTCAGAGGTGACCCTTGCGCTTAGACTATCCGCTGCACGCCAATCTGACAATCGCCGAAGCCAACGGTCGCTCGTATGCCCGTACGCCCGTACGCCCGTACGCCCGTACGCCCGTACGTACGGTGGACGCAGCCGAGACCATCCACAGCCAGTTCAATTAAATGGATCGCCTCAGGAAAATATATTACAAATTACGTAGCAATATATTATAATAATATACTAGTGGTAGTGGCTCATGTAGCCGGACTGCAATAGCATGGGTTGCAGACAAGCAGCGGTCTGCGTTTTAGATGTATTTTCATTACATGTATGCGAGAGTTTTCATTCATTTCATCTCTCTATGCTCATGCGAAGCGCGCGGCGCAGCGTCGGCGCAGCGTCGGCGCAGCGTCGGCGCAGCGTAGGCCTGGACACTGAGCGCTAATGACCAAGCTAATGACGCTCGGGAAATGGAATGCCCGGAGATCAAACTCGGATTTTTAACCCTTGAGTACACAGTGTTTAGCATTGAGTTTGACAGAGTTACATAAATTGAAACGTGGCAGTTATATAGAGCTTTTGTACATGGTAGACATTTTGGGAGCGAAAGGAAATGTGATACCGCAATTTGGCCGATGTAAATTGGAAGGGATGAGGCGGCGATATTATTCCAATTGAGATTTTTTAACGTGGAGACAGCTTCGTAGAATTGCGCAGATTCGAGGGTGAATAAAAGGAAGTAAGCGTTATCTTTTTAACGAAGGGACTAAAGTGAAAGTATTTTTACTTGACTGCACTCTTAAATGGTATATCCGTTAAAGTTCGGGGTAGTCGGATTAACTTGGTATACTTTTTGGGTCTAAATATCGACGTCTGTACTTTTTTTTTATAGAAAGACGAGAGAAACTGCCAAACATCCCTCCAAAAATTGCTGACATGGGATCTTTCCAGTCTTTGCTCTCCCCCCCCCCCCCCTCCTCTTTTTCGCAACAGGCTACGTCTTATCTTCATCTATTAAACCCTAAACCACAACAAGTTTTAAATCTAACGACGTCTTTTATAAATGTGCCAGGAACAAAACTGCTAGCTATGAAAAGAATTGAAATATATGTATCAATACGTCTTTCCACAGTATCCACTACCCCAGCAAGGCCGCCGAACTGTGTTAAATTACTTCACAGAGAAATAAATGCATTAGATAAATTTAAAATAAATCAAATAAAGACGCCCCCCCCCCCCCCCCCCGTGGCTATCCATAAGTCCTGCGACAGAGTGCGCTGACCACTTTTTGTCCCTGATATCCGCGCCGGAGCAACACATGTTCAGTGGTCGCGGAAGTTCAACAGTCTTATATTGGTGAGTGCACTTACCGATATAAGTCTGCTGAACGTGGTGCTTTTATTCTCCGCCAACTACAATATGCGAATGTGTACATACAGATAGAACAAGCCCAATCGACCAAAAGTGTGCTCGTGGATTTTTTATTTTTTTAGGAAAATTCAGGGTTAAACCCCTACCTTTACTGAGTTCAGAACGTTTTTAAAAAAATTTGCGACGAACCGTTCTCCAGATAGAGCCCCTCAAAGTTAGGAGAAAAACGAATATTTGGCAGTTGCAATGTGTCACAAAATCCAATGCCAATTCTAACCCATTAAAGATATCAAAAAACTTCAGAGAGATAATTTGTTCGGAAGAGTTTGTTTTACTATGAACTGTAGCTCAAAAGTCAGAATTAAAAAAAAATTATAACTTCTAAACGAATAAAAAACGGAAATCGGGACTTTCAGGGATTTGAGTTCAATTAGTAAAGCACATAGTCCATACATTTTTATTTTTTTAAGCTCACTCCCAGTAGACGAAAAACACCCCTGAAAACAGCCATTTTCGGTTTTTTTGAATTTCATGCATTTTTTAAAGGGATGAAGGTGGAAGAAACCCTTATCGAAACCAATATTTAAACATTCGTTTACATGAAGGGTACCTACAAAAAAATTATCGTTTGCCGTTTTTCATCCCTTGCTGCTCAGAATGCACCATGAAGTTGCAAAAATTCAAAAAATTTACCCTACGTTTTGACCTGCTAATTACCCTAAAAAAAGTAAAAATTCTGACTTTTGAGCTACAGTTCATAGTAAAACAAACTCTTCCGAACAAATTATCTCTCTGAAGTTTTTTTATATCTTTAACGGTTTAGAATCGGCATTAGATTTTGTGACACACTGCAACTGCCAAATATTCGTTTTTCTCCGAACTTTGAAAGGCTCTATCTGGAGAACGGTTCGTCGCAAAAATTTTTTTTAACGTACTGAACTCAGTAAAGGTAGGGGAATACCCCTGAATTTTCCTAAAAAAATTAAAAATCTACGAGCACACTTTTGGTCGATTGGGCTTGTTCTGACCCAGAATCCTTTCTATCTGAGGAGAACCCGTTATATATTGATGTAAGGCGCAAAGGTTACACACCTAAACATATATCTAGCCTCGGCCTCCTTTCTCAAAATAATTTTCTATTATTCAGCTCGATATTTCTAAGCGTAACTGAAACGTTTTAACTTCCAAATGAATCGATATCACTATTTCAAATTTCCTATTTTCGCGAAAATCTCAATTTATGCACAAAACTTTGGGTTCATTATGATGCCGCCTGGAGCCGCCTTCGTACAGACCGCTACAGACCGCTACACAATATGCTGTGGACCAAAGATCTGTGGAACGTCAAGTGCTTTGTCACTTTTATTGCACACGCCTGTCGACTGAGTGATGGACAACAGGACCGCGACGGTTAGGGGGACGGACTGCACCACGCTCGAGGATCCGAAACTAATTCCGAAAAAACTAGATAGACGGCGCCAGCAACCATTCACACCAAATGTAAGCATGTGGCGCTCTCTGTACGCGACGGTGTACACAAAGACCGAGACTAGCAGACGACGGACGAAAGGAGTTCTGAAAAGGGATGAAATTTATCTATAATCTTTTTGGCAAAAATATGATGTTTTAGTGAATGCATGCAATTTATATCGAAGCGTTAGGTTTTAAGGTAAGCCCCAACAGAAATTTACTAAATTTTCGATCAAGATTAAACCCAAAATTATATATTTCCTGAGTTTGCCCGCGGCTATTTTTGAATAGAACAAAGGGTTCCGAGTCCCGCACAGTAAACCTAGTGGTGGTCACCGTTTTGATTGATGATGATGATGATTTATGATGATTCGATGACTGATATGATGATTTTGATGATGTTATTAATTAATGCTATATAAAAGACGTCTTTGCGGCGACCGCCGCTATGAATAAAATAAAATCACTTACTAATTGGTATAAGCTAAGAAAAAAAACCACACAAAAAAAGTTTGTTTTTTAAACACATCCGAAGTCCAGGCAAAACCAAAACAAAAACCAAGAAACTGACGCTCAAACACGTATGGAAATGTATTACTATGGAATAGTATACACTGCTCTCTACAAAGTACAAATTTTCACTATACAGCCAAAAAGTTTATGCAAAACCAAATTTCATCTACGGTAACTAATGCGTAACGTTCATTGGTCAAAAACAGTTCTAACAGATAAAATCGGCTCAGCGCACCCAATAAAATCGTGAAATCGGATAATCGTGAGTTCGTAGATTTGTACAGCCCATTGGAGGAGGGACGTTGAAAAAGTAATTATTTGATAAAGTTGTATTATGTTGAACGTAATTTTTGTTGGAAATAAAGTAATTTTTTAATTATACAATTGGTGTTTGTTACAGAATATTGAGATTGATATGGCATAGATGAATATTGTATTTGATATTGATTGAATATATGTGACCTGAGGAAAGTATTGACTAGTGAAAGTAATGATATTCATTTCTATGTCTAGGTAATAGTTTCAATGCAAATTTTTGAAAGAAGATATTATATTGTAAGTGTTAAAGATATTTGAATAAGTAAAAAATCTACGAAGTCACGATTGAAAATGGGGTGCGCTGAGACGAGTTTTTATCTGTTAGAACTGTTTTTGACCAATGCACGTTACGCATTAGTTACCGTGGATGAAATTTGGTTTTGCATGAACTTGTTTGCAGTATAGAGGAAATTTGTACTTTGTAGTTATTTGAATTCATGTTTGACTTCATGTTTCATGTTTGACTATATATATATATATATATGTTATGTAATATATATATATATATATATATATATATATATATATATATATATATATATATATACATAATATTATGCGTTTTGAAGCGTCAGTTTCTTGGGTTTTGTTTTGGTTTTGCTTGGACTTCGGATGTGTTTAAAAAACAAACTGTTTTTTTTGTATGGGTTCAATATTTCCTAGTATTTTAGGTTATGGTTTGATATGGCTGTGATATGATAACACACCGATTTGTGGAATGGGCAGTGAGAGTGTGACACTTGGTAGTGTTTCCTTATGAAACACATGCGGGAGATGTTTGGGTTCTCAGGATCTCTACACCTATTACGATGGTAATCTCTGTTCTATCTTGATCGGTGAGAGCTCGGCTAGGAATCGTTATCAAGTTTGCCGCTCAATGCGAGTTCGGATGTAAATATAGATATTGACACTGCCGCTAGCTGCGAGTTGTTTAAATTGTGGTTATGAAGAATATGAAGATTATGAAGAAGTTATGGTAGAGAGTTAATAATGTTGATTTTGTAGGCACATAATAAGTTATTATTGCAATTAAAGTTTTATTGGTATAATATAAAATATAATAATAAAGCATTAGATATGGAATTTAAATGAGAGTAGGTTATTGGTTTCGAGGTTTGATGTGCTCTCAAACTGATATGTATACCTAATTATGTTTGGTAGAAGTTTTATTTGGACTGAACATTACCTTCCTTTTATGATCTATGTTCCTTTTCTTTTGTTTGTTTTTAAGCTGTTACATTAGTCAACTGCTGAAATGATTTGTGAGGGTTGAGAAAAGAATTAGGTATTGGTTGAATGTATAACGTTATCGGATACTCTTATTCTTTTGACGGAGTTCAGTTTTGAGAACAGAAATAGGATCATGCAGTCTCAAATGTAGTACCTACAGATTTTACACATTATTTTTACTGTCAGTTCATTCGGGTTTTTTCTTCTTACTTGTTTACAATTTTCGTTGCTTCACTAGAGAATTTGCACTGGTCGAATAAAATGTTCGATTACTTCAATTCTTCTAGGCACAGCTGTTGTTCGATATTCTCTTTCTGTTTAAACCTTTGATTTTGGAAGTTTAAGTCTTTCACTAGAGAAATTACACTGTTAGAATAATGTGTTAGATTACAGTGATTCTTCTAGTCACTGTGTAATTCAATGTATTGTAAGTTTCTGTTTTGAAAACAGGATTTCGTTTATTCAGTCTCAAATGTACTTATTTGCCAGTTATGCTTATTCGTAGTTTGAAAATTATGTTTGTCTACTGTTGTAAAATATTCTATTTTTGGGTGAACCTTAGATTTTGACAGATTGTAAGTTTCTGTTCTGAGAACAGAATTTCGTTAATTCAGTCGCAAATGTACTTATTTTGCACATTATTTCAACTGTGAACATTACGTCTTTTATTCGTCATTTACCTACTCTCTGAAATAGGTATGATCAGCCGTTTCAATCGTTGGCAATGGATTTGTCAGTTTCGATGATTATTAGAAGGAAATGTCGGAGGTAATGTATCTAGTATACTTACATTTAATTGAAGTTCAAGGAGAGTGGATGGAATGATATTATTATTCTATTGTTATTTTATTGTTTTATTGTATGCACGGAACCGGAACACAAACTTTCACGTCGCAATAGTGGCTGTAGCCATTTTGAGTAATTCACATTATTTTAAGACAACATATCTAAATTCAATGTTCCTCAATTAAACGTTTTGACACATCCGAGTGTAATATGATTTTCCGCAATTGGTAAGTGCAGGACAGCTACTTGAATACCCTTTTCCGACACTAAGATTTTTTTGACTTGAGTAAATTTCCTAATGTAATCGTTTTCTTTCAAGCAGTGTGTCTGATATCAACATCACTTTTATTCTTAAGTTGCCTACTCTGATCGTTCTCACTAGCTGGGGAGTTCGATTCTGTGACACATAAGTAGGTGGCGACCTCTGTCGCCGATTATGGTGGTCCTGTGAACGAGGACATGAAGACGAAGGAGTGTACAGTATATGAAAAGGAGCGATCTCTCTAAATGAAGCAATACTTGATGAAGCAACAGAATTAAGAAAAACGAATTTTCAGTCTCAGATCGATGAAATGTCTTTCGTGATTATAAGTATGTATGTGACAAGGTCAACGATTGCATTACTACTTTCATGCTTTGTGCATCCTTTAAATATTGACTGAGGAAAATATCGAAGTTTCTTACTTTACAGGCTTTGTCGCTTTGAGCTGTTGAGTAAAATATAGACCGAGTTGGTTAATGTTACTTGGTATAGTGATCGTCCGGAAAGTTAGTACAAATAAAGCCAGTTGCACATAATATTTTGTACTTTCATAGATTGGAAGACAAGCATTTGGGGTGGATGCGTAGAGTTGAACAGACCAAGGCGGGCCGTCGTGGCGCGCTCGTTTTAAAATGGAGAAAAACACATTTTTTTTGGGATTGGGAACTTCGCTAGGAGCAAAATTATGGATTATGATTAAGGTCATTAATCAAAATGACTTCGGCGACGGCCTACCGGCCGTCGTAACCTGCCGGCCGTCGTAACACAGTGCCAACTCGCATTGGACAAGAAATTATTCGAGTCCGGGTATTCCGCAGCTCAAACCAGGTCCCAATGATTTCTTATAAGTTATCGGTAATGGGAATTAAAAATATTCCATTGAAAACAATTGGGTTGAAGCACCGATTCAGAGCATCTTAAGTTGGCGTCCATTCGTAATTGACCTACATAGATCTACCTCATTTTTACGTATGCAATTGTGTGAACAATTCCGATGAATTCTAGATTTATTTCTATGAATTATAAATGTCTTCGCTCACTTTGATTGTGGCTGGCGAACTGTTTTATTTATTCAGTGATGGTACATGATTCGGTGTTCATGAACTTGATAGAAATTCACAACGCAATTATTTAAATGTAGTCCTATAGAGCAGGCTGTCAGTTCGTAGGTCCCTCCTGCGTAATTGCTGCATGGCTTTGGGATGCGAGCATCTAGATTGAACCATTTGTCCGCTGTTCCCAAGAATCTAATCAAAAGCGATTCAAGAAACGATTTGTACATTCGGTCAAATATAAAATATAATTGCTGGAACGTATCTGTATACCTGGACCAGTTGGTGGGACGGAATGTGTTTCGCTAATGTCCAAAAAACACCGAGATGAATTTAATACGTGTTCTCGTTCCCATCATCATCATACCTACCTCATCTACATGTATACGTACGAGCAATGCATATACTTTTTTTATCTTCCGGGTATTTTTAGAATAAACAATTATCTCTGAAATAAATTTTGGCGAGCAAAATTCGAAACCTCGTATTAATAGAATACACACTACGCAAATGCAAATTTTACTTTTCGCAGCTATATTTTGACAAGCGACACAACAGCCCAAAGCATCAGAATATTTAGCAGTGAACACCTATTTATATATTATATTTAAAGCTACATTTTATATACAGACCTATTATAATATATTTTTTGTAAGAGAATATATAAATAACATAATTTTCATGATTCTCTGACGAGTAATTGTTTTATTATTACCACCATTATTATTATTATTATTATTATGCGTGTGTATTCACGACAGGGGGGGGGGGAAGCTGCCTCCCCCCAACTCCACAGCATATTAACCGTTAAAATGTTTACAACTTGTCAGTACATGTACCACGCATTTTTTTTGTTTGCTTTGGAAGGAATGTATGTTCAGTAGATGATTGTGATTGTGCTAATGGCCATACAGGTATCGACCTAGGCATTCATTTTAGGATGATTACGTGTTTATAGACACGTCTTTGTTCAAAACAGCGCCACCGTAATATTCATGGTATTGGCCTTTATCTCAAGCCCCGATCACTCCACCATCAATTGATTTTCTGTTCCAGCGAAACGGCTACGACAAAAATAACGAGAGAAAAATACCGAAATAGCACACAAACGTTCAATGTCGTATCTACAGACAAACAAAAAAATGTATTACATTACAAAAAAAGGAATAAAGGAAATTGCTGTTTGGGTGGTGTACACTGGTGTACACCCATGGACCACTAAAGGAGTTTAGTTTAGTCTGTAATCCGTGTGCCCTTCTGCCTAGCGCACTGCGTCTTGTCATTAGAAAAGCAGACAAACAAATAGTACAGCAACAGCGAGCGCCTGCCTAACATATTGAAGATCCGAGAACAGCTCGTGATCCTACTAGCGAGCGGTGTACAAGAAAGGGAGGATAGGACTGAAGCATGTTAGGGAAGACATATTTGAGCCCTGCCCTCATCTTGTCTTATAAGCATGTCATAGTCCCAACATCTCTTGGACATGAGAACACGCAATCCCACCTAACACCCTCTAGCTCACTGAGGTCAAGCGTTTAATTCAGCATTGCATGCGTACCTACCTTAGAATAGAATGCCGTATCGTCGTATCGTATGCGACCAGTGCCACTCGAAAGATTCTGAGCATGCACTATAGCATTCACACGAAATAATGCTAGTGCATATCTAATCACTCGCATCTTGAGGCGAGGTAGCACCGTAGCTACGGAGAAATGTATCTTTTAGAAGTGCGTCATGAAATAAAAATAATGATGTGTATGTATTGCAGATAGTGTGGCTGAAATTAAAAAAATGTTAATGCGATACGAACAATGATATTGTAGTCTGTTGTTCGGAGGAAGGGTGTGTGTGTTTAAAATGTTAATCATCATGTAATGAACGGCTGTAATACCCAAGTAGAATCCCTTTGATTATAGTGATCTAAAAAAGGTGTTCATGCTACCTGGAGTTTTGTGCTACGCTACCTAATTATTAACCACGCTAATGCGGTCGTATAAAATATAATGTGATAACAAGGGGATGAAATATATTAATAATGTCGACAAAAGGTCCAATTTCGTACGGACAATTTGATGCTGAGTGTACCCAGTTCGCCTGCTGACCCCAATGAAAAGATTTCTTCGTTCGCGTCTCCCTGTTTATGTTGCTACAAATAATAATAGTCGGTGTGCGCACAGCGCACATGACTTGAAACATCGCAATTTTTCTGAGCTTCACGCTGATGCCTGTATCCGGCGCTTGGCCGAAATTGCGAACATTGCTGCGCATGTTTTACTATCTATTTTATATAACGAATGCAACTCGAATAGAAAATACAATGCCGGGACTCGGTAACAGAGTAAGCTGTTATCGGAAAGCATGGACATTCAATGCGGCGCTTCGTACACGGTTATACCGGAGCGCTTATCTATGATTGTGTGATGTCCTGCTGAAACGCGAATATTAATTTTGAAATGTAATATACTCTAAATTATGATACTATCTGGAAAGGGATAACTAAATCAAATTGATCCTGTCGATGGAACCACTTGAAAACCAAATAGGCACTGTACTATATGTACATAAATTGCAATAAATAGCCATTACATTTTGATAGGCTGGTGTCCAACTAACTACAAAATTTCAATTCGTTATACACCTGAACATTTAAAAAACATTTTGCTCATTCATCTCAAAACTTGAACATCGTTAAATTTGATTAAGGGCCTCTTGGTATATAATCTGCTTATCGCGGCTGAAGATATAAGGACCTCGCAAGTAGGAAGTTGAAAAGATTAACATCTCCGAGATAAATGAAACAAAAGTGTTCGATGAATCACAATGTCAGCATAAACACATGCAGTCAAATTGGAAACACATGCATTTTTAAATTTTTGGTGAGATAATTTATACAACATGATTCGATATCGATAGTCGATTTTCATCAACGTTGAATCAAAGCTTTCGTGCACCAAATGGCCATTCTACAAGACTTTCTGACTTTCAAGAGTGGAGTCATACAAATTAATCCGTGCTCCGAACTTGTTGCTCGGCTATAATACTCGGCATCCGCCTCTCGACGCAACTAACAAAAAAGCAACAAAATGATTCTTGTTGACAATTCCGTGGAGGGTGATCGCTAAAAATTAGTGGCGCAGACCCTCACGTGAAGAGAAAAAAGATGGCCTAAATGTGCTCCAAAATCGCTGAAAAAACTGTGCATAGGGAAAGGGTGAGAGCTGTCATTGGTAACTACGTTTTTCCGAAAAAGAATGCATGGGTATCGTTACTCAATCGATGCGCAGAGCTCATTTAGAGCTCATTTAGGAGATTTTTCAAAGTTTGCACCATACAGTTTTTTGAAAATATCAAATTTTTGTGGTTATTCATGACTAGATATACTCTTCCTTCAACTATACTAGTATGTTCAAATTAAAGATTGGAATACATTTAGGGGTTCATATATCTACTCGCTTGGACCTCTACATTCAACGTTTAAGTGGGGGTGGGGGTAGGATTAACCGTGAGGAGGCCTCTTAATGGTCAGATTACATGGCTGATTGTTTCATTTAATGCCAGTGTACTCCGCAGTCGCTGTTGGTCATTAAAATATTACTACCGTAGTAATTGTGGATAAATCCAGTATAATATAGCGGTGCATTCTGTAATGTTAGGTATGTTCTCAATTCTCATCATATTGGATAATTTACGACTTAGTATTCAGAAATTAATATCATCTCGCTGTTGATGCTAATGATGTACTGTATACTGGAAAACATACAGAATGTTATAGCTTATCGACGGTCAATTCCATTATTCGAAAATCGATTGAAAAAGTCCCTTTTAGGCACACGCGAACGTGATGGCTCGAACCTGATCGAACGAACCACCTGGACAACAGACAAAATCTAACGAGTTTTATATTGAAAGGCAATTTAAAAATAAAACTCTCATTGCGTATATATTTACTGGTTTGAAATCTGCCCAAGCCATTAGTCAATTGAAATGTGGGTCTGTTGATGATGCCTTGAAAATGTGTTGTTGGAATCAGCAGCAAAATGCTCCAGCATTGATTTACTCAAAGTGAAATATTATCTTCTCTTATAGTTAAATGTTTCCGAGTTTGCACAAGATAATATGCTCAGATTTCCTGAACTGTTGGGGGTTAGAAGGAGAAATATGCGACGAGTAAAAAATGTTTCGGCTCACATGGAATGATTCCCTGGAAAATAAGAGACTAGACGTAATATCACATGTGATGATGTCTTCCATCAATATTCTGCTTCATGATAAGCACTACTTTTCCGCGTGTGTTATATTGACACAAATGTCAATCGAAGGGGGAAATAGTTTTATTTAAAACACATGCAATGGGCGAAAATGGTTTACTAGATAGTTAAAATTTAGCTGTTAATTACATACACACCCCTTGACAAACCGGGCATGGTTCCTGTACAAAGTAATGTAAAAATGAGCAACGTGACAATTGAAGCTCAGTAACTATATGTTGAAAAGTACGAACTTCGTACTCCCCTCTCTGTGGCAGCTATTGTTAAATTCCTAACTAAAGCAAAGATAAACAGACTGTTAGTTAGAGGGCCAGCTCGTAGTAAAGAATTTTATGATATGGAGGCACTCAGAGTCACGTGTTCCGGTCACCCGCGTGATCCAGCTGTAGCAATCGACTACTCGACATCAGACTACAAGTGACCTTGAAAATGTCCAGTTTCAATCTGAAGCGAAGCAAAGAAGTGGAATTCAAATATAATTTATTCTGACCTAAGTCATGACGAATTTGAGTATGCTAAATTTCTTCATATATTAAGTCAAGTAATATGGCTGTTCCTTGATTTGCGAACTTGGTTATAAGGGTGAGAGAGTCGAAATAAGGTGAGCGAAAATCATTGTCAGTTAATCACAGTTAGAGCGAACCCTACTTGCAACGTATCTCTGTCACGTGGTTATGTTCAATTCTTGATATTTCTTGACTTTCTTGTAAAAACGGTTGGCAAGAGTCAAGACAGATTCGACTCGTGAGTTAGATGCGAGTGACAAAAATTCGGTTGAATCTCGACATTGGGAACACCGGCCTTGCATTGATTGACCTTGCCTGCTAATTTCCACCTACGTACAACGTGGACAATAATGTGATATTATGTTGGGGTATACCAAGTCAGCGCCAGTATAGGCAAAATGCAATGGGCAACAACAATCGTCAAAATAAACGACGTGACCTTGAAAGCACCTTCGCAGTACAATTATTTCGCCAGCGAACTGTTTACCTGTACGCTTCGCATGGAATATTGTTTGTATATCTTGCAAGAGCTCTTCACAGTTTGTAAATAGATCTTAAACCTTCACTTGCTGTAAAAAGCACCAACATGTTGTATTGTATTTTAAGTGTATGTAGAAAATAGAAGTAGTTAGTTATTAGTTATTATGAAATATAAACTACGTTTAGTGCGGCGTGCAGAACTTCAATCACATAGAATACTTCAACCCGTATCTATCGCAACGATTATCTGTCACATGATTGCTGGGCAATCATTTAGAAGCAGATAGTTTTCACAAAAATGCGTTAAATGGGAAATTTCGACCTCGAAAGTCTGATCTTGCTGCAAGTTGCAGCTTTTGATTGGATGCAAACTAGAATTTGTTTAAATTAAATTGGTACATCATTTAAAAAAATCGATTCATGAAATGAGGATCACTAAATATCAGAAGCTGACTGAAAATTTCACTTAAAGGGGCACACAACCCGTTTTACGACTTTTCGGCTCCAGAAAGACAGTTCCGAGGCGAAAACAATCGTACACGCGGTTATTAGCGCCGCTCAGCGTATACCCGCCCGCAGCGCGTTGAGCGAAAAGGGTGACGTCAGCCTATCTCAGGCAGTGCCATGCTACGCGCGCTACAGCAGGCAGCAGCCTCAGTTTGTCACTTGCACTGGTGAAGTTCGGCTGCTAATTGGACAAAATATGGTATTTTAATCGGTCTTCGGGTGCAATAGATTCAACGCATCACTGTCATTAATAAAATTTTGAGACGATCGATGTTCGGTAATACATGTGTGTCCCTCCCTAACTTTACGCACTGACTCGGCTTCAGAGCAACACAAGCTCTCGTGATCAGTGAGCATGGACACACAACGATTACAAGTACACCAACTATTGTTGCCTTTTCTCCCTGATAAAACATCTACAGATAATCCGGCGCTAACTTCTTGTATTAATGTTATATTTTCGATTTCACTGTCAGAATACTCCGGTTCGAATTGATACGGCTGGATCACTTCTTCTGCCATGACTGTACAATACATACATGTGAACTCATCAGAATCTTTGTTTCGATTAGCAAGCATGCACATTTTATCATGAAGTTGACACAGCAAACCTAATTTTAGCTCGCTCTTTATAATAGCAGTCAAAGCTCAAAACACCAATTGCTAAAACTCTACGTCTCCGAGCAGCAAACGGTGCTAGCTGGCGCGCCGGCAGCCGCACGCCGGCAGCCGCACGCCGGCAGCCGCACGCCGGCAGCCGCACGCCGGCAGCCGCACGCCGGCAGCCGCACGCCGGCAGCCGCACGCCGGCAGCCGCACGCCGGCAGCCGCACGCCGGCAGCCGCACGCCGGCAGCCGCACGCCGGCAGCCGCACGCCGGCAGCCGCACGCCGGCAGCCGCACGCCGGCAGCCGCACGCCGGCAGCCGCACGCCGGCAGCCGCACGCCGGCAGCCGCACGCCGGCAGCCGCACGCCGGCAGCCGCACGCCGGCAGCCGCACGCCGGCAGCCGCACGCCGGCAGCCGCACGCCGGCAGCCGCACGCCGGCAGCCGCACGCCGGCAGCCGCACGCCGGCAGCCGCACGCCGGCAGCCGCACGCCGGCAGCCGCACGCCGGCAGCCGCACGCCGGCAGCCGCACGCTGGCTAGCCAGCATAGTGGTGATATAGTGACGCAGCGCGCGGCTGCGCGCAAAACGAAAATATCCAAATTCGGTGCTTGCGATTTTTTTCCCCACGTAGCAACATCACGAATCCACCACACGAATCCATCCCAACACGTGCTAAATGGTTTAACAACACATCCGAACTTATTTTTTCTATCTTTAATTACAGATGGCACATCCGAGCCAGACTCCTCGCACTGGTAGAATAAGCCGCGAAGAGAGACAAACTGACTCTGACGGGTGCATTTGACCTACGAACTCGCGCGAGTTGTCCGGCACAGCTGATCCGATTAAATGAAGCTATTAGATCACAAATGCGAAACTAATTGCCATATGATCCGCGCAATCAATTAATCTTCGATGTTTCGTGAATAATAATAATAATAAATTTAACATTTGAAGCTATTAATTCGCTAAACCGAGTTTTTTGAAAATCTGACCGTTACTAAACCTGATTAGCTGATCGACGAGGAACTCATTTTAGTGAAGTCAACAAGGCTCTGATACATAGGTACTCATCAATGTCACCGAAAGGAGTAGCCGGCCCGGATGGAGGGGAGGGGGGGGGATGCAGAGTCAGCGAATCTTCTGTTCTTTACTGCTGTCTGCTTGTCTAAGGGGGCCGACTGTGTTATCCTCCTCTAAGGAGATAGGGCGAGGTAGGTGTTCCCTTAGCCTTATAATATTAAGTGTGTCCTAAATACAGTACCTCAAGTATGGCTCGAGTATGAACTTGGAAATAGTTGAGTATTTGTTTTGAAGTTCGAACAAAGTGCTGTTACAACTTTTCAGTTGTTTCTGTTTTTCTGTGTCTATTTGCATTGGAGAATATTCGGAAGAATTTCGAGATGTAGCAAATGGCGGAGGTGGAGTAGATGATACTTATGAAGCCGGTATATAGCAGGCATGTTACACTTATTGGATCACATAATAACAAAAGAAATTAAACGTAACCTTTATAAACTTGATTCTAAACACACAGTCGATCATGTCACACAGTAGATTCGTTTGCAAATAGAAACTGAGCATGGAAAAGTCGTTATTTAGCGGCCTGCGTGTTTCCGTTTCGTGCCTCGTTGACGCAATGTTAAATTTCCCACCTTTAGATTGGCTTTTTGGGCACATTGACCGGAGCCGGCCTTACAAAAATTACCTAGGGTAGGTACACTAAACGACAACGTACGGTAATGTGTTCGGGGCCAAAAAAATCAGTACACTGGCGAAAACATGTAATAGAGTCCGTAGGAAAACAAATAAATGTCAACGAATCTAGTTCATAACATGAATACACAGCAAAAGACTGTGCAAATGCGTGTAAATAAGATGTTTTGAATCATCATATCGTTTTCGAAAAAACAGAAGGTTTCCCCACCGCGGAATCGAACGTGTTACCCCTCGCACATTGAGCCAGCGCTATACGAGCATGGGCAACAGACCACCTGCCTCAGGTAGCGATTTGACGCTCCTAGTATGCTAAACATGCAGTAGAAATTTAACATGGCGTCTACGAGGCACGAAACGGAATATAGCATCCGGCCTTATCCCAACAGATTCTATCCCAACATTAAACTGGGTATACGCACCCTTTAACTTGCCAAATTCTAGCCGTCTAGAGCTCTAATAACTTAAAGCCAATACCAAAATGTAGATGTACTCGGGTCCAGATGTGACCGGCATAAACTAACCAGAAACAGTTTTGGGTTTTCAGAGACAGCCCATAGCCACAAGAGCAATCATTTTCCGAAATTCTAGGAAACGGAATATAGTGCTTGCCGAAAACCAGCGAGGCGGTGCGTCGTAAAACATTGCATTGTCAGTCATTCAGTAAACTGTTGCATTACTGGTTGCCCTTGGCGTTTGGAACTGGTCTAGGAGTTGGCTAGAAGGGTTTCCTTTTCAAGAAGATCGATACCATTGAAACATTCATGGAGTTAGTTGTCAATTTAAGTCATTAGAGACTCCATTAGATAACGGTTACAGAGCCAGTTGTCAAAATGGCACGCCAAATTAGTGAACACAAATAGCGTGAACTCAGAAGAGTCTGGGTCAACCAAGCAGGATTTGAATACTACAGATGACGGGGAAAATGGGTAGACTCTGTACAAAATATCGGGATTTGGTTGCGGCCAGCCTGAATGAAAAAGCCACCTCTCAAGTAGCTTTCGGGATTCTCCTAGCTTTGATATGACTTTTCCAAGGGTCAACTAGAGGTCAAGCCGGAACCAAGAACCGATATTTTCATTGAACCGAAATCTTTATTATGGATTTGATGAGACGATTTTTAAAAATTTATTCCAAGAACCGGAACCAGGACCACGGAGCCATAATTTTAAAAAGTTTCTGAGGTAATTAGTTTTTTTTCAAACCGGAACCACGATTGATTCGGGAAAAGCAATTTCTTAACCTTTCGGTCTCGATTGATTAGGAAAAAAAGAAATAGGCTAAGTACAGGAGCTACGAAATCGTGTATAGTACGTCTCAGGTTCGGAAGCCCACAGAGCGTTTTTTATATTTCCGCGAGAACCCTAGTTTTGCATACCCCTTACTCTCCCATTGTGTAGAGTTGGCCGATGTCGGTCTGGATAACTTGTTTTCTAATCAAAAATCGGTTCGGTTCGGTCTTTGCTGCCTGGTCATTAAACATAATATTATGGCATACCTTACAAATCTATAATGAACGATCAATAAACTGAGTGATCAGTCGTCAAAATAATATTCCTAGTGATTTACGAGATCTTAATTCTGCTTCGATTTTTAAATTTCAAAGTCATGTACAGATTATTTTTTGCCGGGATTAATAATTCTTCGCATTTAACGTCACATAATCAGTGCGAATTATCTTTAGTAAAAACGCTCAAATTGATTGCGAAACAGGTAGCAGCCCCTTTTCTCCGAACCTTTTTTATGCAGCTGGCAGCGACCCACAACAACCTTTAGCAAAGGCTGTGTAAAGTTGCAGTACCTTACCTATGTCCCGGGGCGCTGCCAAAAGAACCTGAAACGTACTATAGGTAATAGTGAACTGCAGGGAACGTGTTCGGTATGAATCTAGACATCCAAATTTGTTAAATATGTGATTGTCACTGAAGACAACGTATAGCAAATACAAGTAAACGAAATGAGCAGTAAAATAGGTGTCAGCTGGATCGCTGGACACTAAAAACATTTTCCCACAACTAATTGCTGCCTATGGATCTTCAGAAAATTAAAATATATTCCCAAAACATGGTGCCCAATAATAATCAATAATATTCGCACTACAATTGGGGCCCAGGGGTGGGATGATCAATAATATTCGCACTACAATTGGTGCCCACAGGTGGGATTACCAATAATATTCGCACTACAATTGGGGCCCAGAGGTGGGATGATCAATAATATTCACACTACAATTGGTGCCCAGGGGTGGGATGATAAATAATATTCGCACTATAACTGCCATTGGGGGGACAGTGAGATGGTATATTGGCTTATGCACATCGGAACGGAACAAATTTAACTCGTTTGCAATTCAATTGGTCAAAAAAGTTGAAAATTGAAAGTTTTCTAAAAAAAACATTAATAAATAAAGTGGGGACCCTACACAACCTGTGACAGTATTACACGTAGTGTAGGCCCCGGGTAGACTAAACTTCGCAGTAGACCCCCTTTCTCTCTTCTGAAAATGAAAAACATGTTTTGGGGAACGGAAAAATTACAGGTTTTTGACAAGTTTAATTTTCGAATAATAATTTTTGACTTATCACTTTTGTCGACAGATACAACCGGGCCCCCATGAATGGAATCTTCGCATAACGTATCTGTCCCGCGCCTTCGCCCCCCCCCCCCCTCCCAAGGGTTTCCTACCTCCCATCCCACCCTCCCATTAGCCAAAGCCATTACACCAGTGTCTCAACCCGCAACTTCATACGCAACTTCAAGACAGTGCGTCGTTAATTCCACATAGGTATTATGAATTAATCACAAGTTAACAGTGGCGATAGTTTGCCAGCAACGCAAGTCTCATTTGGAAACTCAAATCCAGAGCGCCACTACCACTTACGTCATACGTACAGCACATACGTACCCCCCCAAAAAAAAAGAAAACACAAAATATCCCTCTCCCAAAAGATGTATGAGATAGGTACTTTAATGGAAATTTAAAAATGGAAGTGTACTGGGCATGGGAATACGGAAGGCAAAGCGTAATACTACAAGCAATTAAAAGAAAATAATTTTGATGCGTTTCCTCTGGTAAAATAATAAAAAAGCTGCAAATAAAGCTTGTAAGCTTTATTGGGTAGACACTTTTGCACCTCTGGCTGCGCTGAGCGGAGCCCACTCGGAACTGCAGCAGGACTACAACAGCTGTTTAATTGATGATCCACAACATGTTTAATGTGTTACCAATCTTTACACAATACTTAAAGCCAGTAACCATTTGGTTACAGTTGACAGAATTGAAATCTACAACTTGTGTTAGATTTTTAACGTTGAAGTGAAGCATTTTCTATACAGTGCGGTCTATTACAAAAATATGGCATACACTCTCATTGGATAAAAATATTTCGTCTTGGCTATGTTTACACACACACACACACACACACACACACACGTGTATATATATATATATATATATATATATATATATATATATATATCGTACTCCCAATGAGACAATGAATAACTAGCTGCAAGCAATTGTATACCTAGTACCAAATGTACTACCAAATGTGTAGCAATTGTTGTACCTAGTAAACAAAAGATCATGCTTTGATGTACAAAACTCGAGCGAAGTGCTCAAATAGGCAGCATTTACAAAATCTTCTCTTCTCTAAATGCATTCAGAAATGACTATTTGATATAAAGAAATTAGCCTTTCATTTTGTTACACAAAATAAAGCAAGTGTTTAATATATTAAAATGTAACAATATAAGGAGGGTGTTTTAGTAGGGATACATCAGCAATGAGCAATTAAAATTAAGTATACAATTCAAACTGATATACAGTCATACTCATAACATTGACAATTCTTAGAATTCTAGCCACAATTTCTAAATGGACAAAAATTTACTTTACAAAATAATCTAAGAACCAAATAAAGACACTTTTGTGTTTCTCAAATACATCTGAAAAGTTCCATTTATGCACAGGAATACCGTATAACTATGAAAATTTTATACCAATAGTCGATGAAGATATTGATTTGATGGACAAGAATAGGTGTACTTTCTGTGTTACTAACAAGTTGTATTTTCCAATTTTACTCACCTTTATTTGAATTTCAGTCAAATATGTGTCAGACTGCGAAATAATGTCGGGGAATATAAATCGGGGGAATAATGTACATTGTAATCGTCTGAGAATTTTAGTTTCGTTAAGTACTCTGGTGGCTTGATTTAGTCGGAAGCTAAATGTCCCCTTGGAGTAGTTTTACTGGAAGCTAACACTTAAAATGCTCAACACATCTCTTCCATGGCACACACAGATCTACTGTTATTGCACTATGTTATTTATTAACAGTTACGCAAATTACATGTTACTAAATTTGAAAATACGTAAAACAAGAACTGCCAAAAATTCAAATAGATTAAAACCAATCACTTTATCATTTAATTATTTGCGCACCAAGAAACGAACGGAGCAATGCATTTAAAATGCATTATCACTTTGTATAGTCATTCATATGACATACATTTTTAAAATGAGAAGGATAATTCCAAGACAGGTAAAATAGTGGAGGAAACGTTAATAACCTAAGGCCTCAACTGCCAATGAAATTAGGCCATTTTATGACAAATTCACTAGATTAATCATAGCATCCCCCACTACCCTTATCCAATGACTGGAAATCACTCGATATTATTTTACAATAAATACTAAGTAGTAATACTTTCAAGCAAATATTTTAGCTTGACAAAAATATTTATCACCAGTGTCTACACTGTAACACTCAGCAGCATCCACTGAAAAGGCTCTCTACACTAACAAAATAATGTGAGTACAATTTTAGTTTCATTAAATAATATGGCCCAAAGCTCATAATGAATCACGCATCTTCTCTATTATCTCCTAGCATGATCATACCTTCATAAAAAATAATTGCCAGCTAAAGACTGCCAGGTTATAAAAGAAAGGAAGTCCACAAAGAGCCCTAGTCACTAATATTTAACATCAGTATATTAATACACATTTGTTTTAATATGTATTACCTACAGATGTAAATGGTAACAATCTCATAAATATCTTGAAATTTGTCAATGTTGGAACAAATTACATAACATAAACGACTACCTACACAATCATGTAGTTGAACCATAATATGCTTATGTACAAGAAAAATTGCCTCGATAACAGGCTATGATCAAAACATAAATCATAATCAATTACCAAGCCCTGGTGATGAACCAACATTTCCAAGTTATACCTACAACAAATATATAACATTTATATATTATAGGTGTATTAGGTATTTTATATACAAGGGACTTGCTGGTCTCTACATATTGGTAAGCTGCATATTGAAATGATGCAGTAAAAAGCTAGCTACCTGTTATGGTACAAAAATAATGTTCTACCCACAAAGTAAAGCATGAGTGAAGAAATGTCAAATAATGGAAATTTTTAAATTGGTAAAAAGTAGCATTGTTGTAAATTTACAAAAAGTCACCTAGTAAAAATTAGAATATTTCAAAGAGTACGTGCACACAACGTTTCAACTAGCAATTTTTTTAAAGTTAGTGAACACCTTTTCCTGATGTTTGATATACAAATATATTTTTTACTTAGTCGTGGGTTGTACTTATTAAGAAGTGGGTATGATGTTAAGGTTCAGATTGTTTTGACTGGCAAGATTTAGACTTAAAACTAGTTTTCATTGAATGAGTATTCATTAGTTAAGTTCAGAGACAATACAGGTCTACGGAATAGCTGCACGTTACACATCATACAATAAAGAAGGAAGAACATCATTTTAAAAGTTTGTACCTGATCTAAAATTATTTAAGCAATAGTTTTTGAGAACATAAAAGACACTAAGAATTAAGTTTTGCCTGTTATAAAAGAAAAGAAGCCAGCAGTGACATCAAAAGCAAAGAAATTTGTACAAAACTATTCTGCCCCTCAGAAACCAAACCCAATGCGTATCGTGCTAACAACATGTTTTTACATCTTAGCTAGTCTCGCAGAAACCGGCCGATTCAGTCCAGCAGCCGTGCGTAGAAGCATCCTTTGTTGAAACGCGCCAGCATTCGAATCAGAATCGATCTGTGCCGATTTCAAACCGCCGACAGCCAAACGGGGTAAGACCAACGTTTTGTTTGCGCTAATACAGCTAGGCGCAGGCACAGGACACGATAAAGCCATGCTACACTTCACCTTCGGACGGCACAGGGACATCGACGACTTCTCATCTTTTCCGTGACTAGTCCATCGTTTCCCCTTGACACACGACGTCTGTGGCAGCGACGGCGACTTGACCCGATCGGAACAACGTAAGGCGGCGCGCGGAGAAGGGCGGTCCGCGATTGAGACGGAGGGTAATTTGGTTAGTCACCTGATGAACGCCGACTTGTAGGTACGAGTGGCTGTACTGCGAGTGCTGCGAAACAAATACGAGATTGTATCTACCGTCAAGAGGGGATACGAAGGAAAACAGGTGACCGACAGAAAATCAACAGTGGTTGGGTAGGAATAATTAGCATGGTTGGGTAACAAAGTGTGTGGAGAAGAAGAAAATAAGGAATGCAATGTAAAGTAAGTAACTGAGCTGTGGTGTCACACACTCTACACCACAGCTCAGTTTGTACTAAAAATTTTAAACGGTTTGAATAAGGTCTAGTTCACTATGTAGATGGTTACTCTCATCATCAATTGGATCGCGCCAATCGGAGATCATTAATCATCTTCCGCTATTTGCATTCCCCATGGCCATCGCCCATTGCCCATTGCAAGAGTTTCAAAACCCAAAAGAAACTTATCTTTTCCTTCTTACCCACATTTAATACAATTTATTAGAAAATCAACAAAGAAGGCCTAACTTCTAGCCAGCTGGCAAGTAATTAATATGCAATAGTCCAATAGTACCTCAGCCACGGGCGTAGAAGAAAATTCTCTTATACTCAAATTAGGACCAAAACCTCAACAAACTGGTAATTAATTACTAGCTGGCAATTAACAAGCTTTTGACTCATTACAAAACACGTGACAGTGAAAATAAAGACGCATAGAAGTACTAAAGAGTAACTTGCTGCAAAAACAAGCTGTTAAAATCCTGAACACTTGCAAAATACTAAATAGTAAATATTAGAGATTTAACAATCACTGAAAAATAAAATCTTTGATGTGAGGTGGGCCCAAGGCAGGAGAAATGAATCCCACTCTACAAGCAAGAATGCATCGAGTCATGAATGCATCTCTATCAGTTATCAGATGATATTTACCAGATATATTCATTTTATTAAAGGCCTCCCCTAATCTTGATTCTTGATACAAGTTGGGCCAAGATGAAACAATTTTGACTTAAAGGCTATTGAAAGTTCCTACCTTTTTTTTGGATCTGAGTATATTTTAAAATAGGTACAAATCTTTCATTTACGGTCAACTTGAGCCCAGACGTGGCTTTTAATGAAACAATGAAATTGTTCAGCCAAAGTTTGAATTCATAAAATAGTGGATTTGACTTGTTTTTACAGCTGTTGCATTATGCAACAAAAAATGGCTGAAGTATACTGCTTGCTGAAGACTACAAAAAAACAGAACAGTAAGGCCGAGAAACATCGAGAAGTTGGCAGGTAGGTACTAGTAGAAGTGAACGTCCGCAAGCGCAGTGAACACAATACTAGCTAGTAGCTACCCTAAAATTGTACGCAGTTAGGTATCTGAAGGGAACTAAAAAAGTGCATTTCAAATTGCTAAGTGGATTTAAATTAACAAAGTTAATTCCCAGTTGATTGCATGCAGTTAGATTGTTTACAAATTCTAAAAGGATTTAGTCTTTAGTTAAAAATGGAACAAAGATTAATCTCAAGTTATACAATGTGGCAATGAGCAGGGGCTACCTTCTCCCACTAAAAATAATCAGAGAACACTTGCTTCGCAACTGCACTCTGTAAATGCAAAAATGTCGGTCACTTCTAAAACCCTACCAACAGACTTCCAACAAAAAGCTATTTTTTTAACCCTCATTTATATTTTAGGGTGATGTGGCCAGGTTATTTTTCTCACAGTGAGATGAGGTGCCCTCTTCGTATGCCGACGATGAAAATCAAAATATTGTGCCTTTCTGATTTCCAGTGATTTCAATTACTTTTTATCTTCACCATTTTGCACCAGTTGAATTAAAGCCGTATTAGCAAAATGAACAACAGGTGTCAATTTATAGCGTAAGAAATTTAACGTTGGCAAAATTTTGGCAATTGCACAAGAAAGAAATCAATGTATCCCACAGGTTAATAACAGTTGGACACCTCCCCCCCCCAAAACACTCCAAACAACAACCCTGCTCACACCCACACACAACAATGTTACGAAAAAGAAAGGATGCAAAGAAAGGTGCATGCATGTGCCTGCCATAACAATCAACGAGATGCACTTACTGGCGATGAACGGAATGGACTCTCGAGACCCGATCGGCACTTCGGAGTGTCATACCAAGTCCGGATGAGGGCGGGGTGGGAGAGGGAACGGGAGGCAGATACGTCACTTTGACGGCAGCGGCTCGGGTGGTGGGTCGCGGGGGATGAGTTAAGGTTACTTTGCTCACGTTTAGTGAACGCATAGACCCATTATTGGAGCCTAGAAGCCAGGCATTTCTGGGGAATAAAGAATGCGTAAGATGAGAAGACCATGTCACCTTCATTAATGGGCGGTGCATATTAGGGCGATGAAATGGTGGAGCGCAGAATGGGTTACGGAGAAGGACAACTGTGTGAGGCGATTTACTCGTTTTTAATCTCAACTCTCGAGCAGAAGTTTGTTTGTGTTTCATAATGTTGAAATCATTTGGGAGTGTATTATGTAACATAGTTATATAAAATTACGATGACAATTCTCATCAAAATCAATTCAATAGAAATGATGTAAGCACTTGTTACATTGGATTACCTACCTAATTTAATTTTGTTGTTGTTATTTATCAACTTAAAAAGGTATGAAGCTAAGTATGAAGTTCATTAAATGGAAATGAAAACTCCCATTGATAAAGAGCCAACTGATGGCCAATTAATTTTGACTTAATCTCAAATTTAATTTATGATTATTTTAAGTAATATAATAAATAATAATAAATAATACATTATTAGTAGATTAATTTCATTTGCCGATTTCAATGGTAAAACACCACACCAAATTATTATAAACGATCACCATCACCACGGAGGTAATCTCTGATAAGGACAGAGGTAATCTTGGAGCAGCTGGGCATGAGCCATTTTTCTCAGCATTAAAACAAAATTTCTAACATTTAGACTGCTCTTCAGCCTATGCAAAGTGTGATGTTTCCCAAAAGCCAATTACCAGAATATTGAACTGAGGGTGTTTAAATTTGAGTGTCAGTTTTTAAAACTAGTCATTTTCGGGCTGTTTGCAGGCAGTCCCAATCATCAGTAGATGGGAGTTACGTTGGTGATGGTTCCAATCAATCCTGGATCCAGTAGCACCATTTATATAAAATGACATATTCATACTCATGGATTTAATTATTTTGATTAAAGGGGAATAATTTAGTACTTTGTTACAGGAAGTATTTGGAAAAAGTTGAAAAGGCCCGTATTTAGTTGTCGTTCTGAACTAACAAAAGGTGCAAAATATTTGATTCAATTTTAGCACAACCCTACTTGGCTAATTGGATACATAGACGAGGAAAGATGTTTACAATATTGAGAACACAATTACTGCCCGCTTGAGAGTTGGAGCAGTGGGGTCCGATGGCCAGTGCAGTGCTCCTTTGGTCCCATAACCATGGTAGGTACTTCTCTGTAGCCCGTTCATTGCTTCATAGTCGAGTTTACTAGTTTTTAGTATAACATTAGGAGAGTGAGAACTATTCTAGAAATTGGATCAATACATTAAGGTACCTACAGCACAAAATTGATAACATGACAGTAACTAGTTTCAGAAATGGAATATGGCATTTCAATTCTGTTATGTGAGATCGAAGAAACAAACGAGCTATGTTCAGATGTGTGTTTCAATCACATGAATGGCAAATCGCTCTATGCAGATAAGAAAAGATTCTACGGCTGGTTAAGGTGAAAATTGTTGCCCAATTCAACCATTGTCGTTACTCAATTAATGTTGCAGCACCGGCAAAAGGCGCCATCTAAATTACATGGAAATCTAAATGCTGTAGCATGTTACAAAAGTAATGCAGCTCTTTCGAGAAACATACAGAAGTGAATATGGACGTGACAGTATGGACAAGTGACAGTGAAGGCACGTGAACAGAGCGCCGAGCCGCAGTAGGATTCTATCGAACAACACGATAGCAGCAGTCAAAACGTACCTTTTGGTGGCAGCAGTGGTGGAGCGAGATACCCGTTTGGCAGAAGCTACCACTTCCTTATCTTTATTGTTTGGGATGGTGACAGTGGCTTTGGCCGACTTGACGGCAGTGAGCGGCGAAACCAGCGGCTGCGTTTGAGACGCAGAGCGCATGGGCTGCGACTTGGCTCGAGTGTGTGGCCGATACTCCACACCGCTGCAACCGCACACGTGGTTAACATAGTCTATCGGAGACATAGTCTAATGTCGATCTATCGTAAGTACATTTTGAAATCACCGGTCATTTAGCTCTCTATTTCAAAGCTGGAACGGGATTTTAATAGAGAATGCTAGTTTTAGTTTTTCTTCCAGCGGTTGCTGGACAGAATTGTGATTGTGATCACTCAAGTGGCAGAGAAAACTCTGTCATGGAAATTTGCAGAATGAATGCAACAGATAGTGCAACATAAAATTGGCAAATTCATTTCACAACCGCAGGAGAAATAATTTGCTTGTAGGCGAGGGAAGCGTGCGGGACAGCTTGACAAGATTACGCATGGTCCATGGACTTTTAATTGACAAAAGTTAGTTTTAATTGACAAATGACAATTTCCAAAGCTTGTTTTTACTGTTTTATGTAATAACAATCATGGCATGTAACTTTTTTACAATGGAAAATTAACAATTAAGTTGAATTAAATTAAGGGTTAGATGCTAATGCAGTGATGCAGTATGAAAGTGCAAAAGTAAAATCAACTCCTTTTTACGGGTAAATGGTATAGGATTAATAAGATGACTGATGAGAAAGAGGAGCCTGACCATTAAATCAAAGCCAACCAACAACGAACGACCAGCTGTGGGGAAATCGTTGCATCCGATTGACAATACTCACTGGATCGTGCTAGAGCTGGTGGTTAGCGAGCGCGGATGTCTTCGCTGCGCCTTGATCTGGTTCAACTTGTCGCCCTGGGTGATTCGACGAGGCTCCGAGTCCAGCTTCCCGTTCATTGAGTCCTGAAGTAAACCCGGCAGTCAGTAACAGTAGAAACACTCTCGGAGGTAGGTTCTTGCATGAGAATGATAGAAGGCTGAGTAACAACAAGGGTTGTGGGAAAAAGTAGTTTGTACCACAGATGCACTGCCCAGATGATAGACTGCGCAAAAGCTTGTGAAAGCCCTCACCTCGCAAGATTTCTGGCGTTTACCTCAGCAACAAGCTAATGATTGTGCTGGCTAATGGAGAAGAGTGAGGCAATTTCTCCCTCCATTTCTGCTCCTTTTGTCAGCGCAACATGCAGCTGTTTCTCTTGCTCTGCCGATCACCACCCTATGATTACCTTTCCCATAAATTGGTGGAGGTAACACCCCCGCCCCGCTCCCCCCCGTCCTCCTCACTGGCAAAAAATTGTCTCACGTAACCGATATAATCGAGTAAAGATTAATCGTAATCGATGAAATAATCGAACTCACTAAAATAATCGAAAACATCGGAATTCCAACAAAAAAGTCAGAAACGCGAATATTTGCTGAAGGCGCACTTTTTTAAATTTTAGTTACACAAAATCCCACAGCTGTATAGTGCTGGCTTATCTGAAGCTTTGTAGCAATGGAGGAAATCGTTCTCGTGACTCTAACCACAGAATAGATACAGAAGTTTCACCTTGTGGGCTAAAACCTGCGGTACTTTAAAGGTCGTCATGGTCGATTTTCGCTTGATTTTGAAAATGGACCTGGACTCGAGTGCGTGCGGACGTTCATATCCAGTGGTTTTTTTCTGATTTAATCGCGATCCTTTCAGCGCGCCAAGTAAGAAACCCCGCCTACTGCCCCCACTCCAAATCTCAAAACTCCAAATTCGGTCTCGAAGAGGTGGCAAGAAGCCAGACATCGAGTTACTCACTCACTTTCTCGGTCATAATCCCCATATTGCATGTTTGGTTTACTATTTGAATGCCTTGAGTGTGGCATTCCACATTACCTGTCTGGAGATAACAAAACACTAAATCGCGCAAACCAGCATGGAATTTTTCGCTAGAAGGAAACGAGCTGAAATATCAGTGCTATAAATAATATGAGTAACAAGTGATGTAAGAAACTCATCTAACAAAGCCATAGTGCAAAGACAATGGGAAATCAAATAATTATTAATATCACCTACATGAAGGACCCTTTTCTTTTGTCCGATTCAAAATATTTGAATCGTCAATCAACTAATAAGTTTAAAATATTATTTCGTCTTGATCTTTGCAAGCAACTGCTACAAGAGTCCGAGCGGCATGCACTAATGTGCAGTGCTAAAGCGGGACTGATTCCTTACATACCTATGTCGACATCAGACAACCCTTGCCAGTGCACCACTTATCATCCTTTACCAATTCACGTGCATTTTTTAAAAATAAATTGTCGGTTATTGTTTGTGGTCAGAGGAAGTCTTGGCGCGTCCATACGACGCAAACACTAGCGTTACGTTTGATCTTGAAAGCTTATTTGAAAAGGAGTTTTTAATTCATTCAGGATGTAAATCTTAGAGCGATGGGTCATATTGGAGTAGTATAGGAGGGGGGGGGGGGGGGTAGAATCATAGTTCCACCCCTGTCCCAGGTATAGGTATCATACGCAAGAAACGTTATAATACCTCTACTCATAATTCACAACGTAAGTAAAAAATGTACTCCGAGCGCTCCCTGCTTAACTAATTTCAGCTTTCAAATAATTGGTCATTTGCCAGTTTTTTTTTATCGTGAGATTCATGGACATCTTGTACGTACCTAATTGCTAAGAACACTATAGTCTTTATATAGTGTTACCAATTCATTTGCATTTTGTCTTAAATTCCTTTCCCAGGTACTCATTATTAGTCAGGTCAGTCCACAGAATCGGTAAAATTTTTCCCTGATATACAACACAGTTTGTTGAGCGGAGTAATAAACGTGGTATTTCGCTGTCTTTAAATTTCGAGCTCTATCCACGACTTGTTACGGTGTTTGCGATAGTATGTGTGGTTTTTCCTTGTTATGATATTTAGGGATTAACTCGAGCATTTCACATATCTCGTTGCCTTGTGTATAAACAAAACTCATTGTTTGGAGAGTAGCAGACAGAAATACAGTCTTGCTGGCGTCTGGGCGGGCTTGCGTCTGGCAGCAGTGGCGATAAGAAATTTTGATCTCATCTCATTGTCTACTTCACTTGAGCAACGGGCAGGGATGGATACACAAATTTAGCTCTCATCCCATTGGCGACTTCGACTTTCACTGGTGGGAATGGGTTGGAACATAAGTGGAACGAGGCATCAGCGACATCTCTAGTCCCGTTCCAGAACTAACCCCGGGACTTGGTCTCTGGCGAGCTTCTCGCGCAGCAAGCGGAACATGGGAGTTCAACTTCTGTACTTTTATTCTGTGCTCTAACCTCAAATTTGAGATATTTAGAAAAATTGAAAAAGCGCCGTTTTAGATATTTATTACAGTGCAAATGTGAACCTGAAAAGTGAAAATACCTCCGATTTACAGAATACATCATATCCTGCCTCAATTCCACAATTTGTTTTGGAAAAAATCGAAAAAAATCGATCAATCGATTATCAGTTTTCATTTCGATTATTGATTTGAAAAAAAAAAACAATCGTTTGACATCTCTATATTTTACCAAGTGTGCCCCACTTCCTCCAAATGTGTTTGAGACAAGGATTGGAACCATAACTCATTACAGTTCCGGTTCCGGTCCAACTAATTTGATCTCAAAGGGTTCGGGTTCCGGCTCCTGGGTTGGAACGGAAACTTCAAACGGTTCCAAAAGGTGCCATTTTTGTATACACTCTAAAAAAAATCCCCTACATACTTTCTTTGGTTCAGAGGGTGCTTTTTTGACACTATTTTGTAACTTCAAGATCAAATTCACAGTGCTTGGGATAAAGATAAAGTACAATGCTATATAGCTGTGTTCTTTACTTGGCAGGTATATTCGTCATTCATAATTACTGTTTTCATAATACATCAGGCTTCCCATTCACATTGCAATCCAAAAAAGTAGGGATAGTAGGACAAAAAGTCACAAAAAGTAGGACTAAGGTAGGACCAATTCTAGCCGATTTGCAGGAATATACGGTTAAGGTAGTGTGATTTGTTCGTTGCGTTGATTGTTCATTGCAGATGCATCTTTTCTTTGGAAGAAATTCAGTCAGGTACTTTTTCAGTGCTGCCCATAGTTTTCTAAAACTCGGACAATGGCAGGATAAAGGGTCAGCCACCGGCATTCTACGTGCTTGAGAAATTTTGTTGGGTCTATTAGCATGTCTTCCTGGACTGTCTTGAAGTCCTCAGATTTCGATGTTGAAAGTTTAAAAAAAAATATGAATATCCAGTACAAAATCGACAGCTCCCTGCCCATTACTGGCTATCCCTTTTCCGAAAGCATTGTGGCAAATGTGAAGCGAGCAAGTGCCAACATCTGCTAACCAAGGAAGATCAGCATCGATCTTGGTCTTGTTGACAATATTCCAACCCGTTTTATTCACGTTGGGGCCATCACTTCCGAGCATGACCAGTCTGTTTAGAGGTAATCCATCTTCTTGTAGAGCAAGAATGATTTTCTCTGCTATCATCTTTCCTTTGGCACTGCCCATAAGCAACGTTCGCAGATTTACTTCGTTATGGGTAGATGACCAAAAACGGACTAGTATGTCTAATTCTTTGCTGGTCTGTTTGTTGGTCAACTCATCAAACTGAAGAGTAAATGGCAAATCCAACGATAAAATATCAGCGACAATGCTTGCATGAAAATATGGCCCCGTAGCATCCGTCACCGTATTGCTGATTTTCGACGAACCCATAGCATAGCCCTCTGCAATTTTGCTGTCGGAGAACATGGTTATGAATATCGTACCCATGTCATTGTTTGAGTTGTAGCTATAATTACTGTTGATAACTTTGCATGTCCATAAAATTTCTGCATTTGTACTCAGATCTCTACTTGAGATGCAGCTCATTTTGGCATTGCTTGGGGTGGGACCTTCGTTTGAAAGATCGTCTGGAACCACTATTTGCAGCTGATTTCCAGCCTTCACAGGCACAGCCAATTTCTTATGGAGAGAGGCGTCAGCATGTCGAGACCCCTGTTGCACATCGAACTGTCTTTTTGCAATGCTTGCAAATTGCTTCGTGTTTAAAACTGGTACTCGGAATACACCAGTCGCGAAGCAAATTACCATTCCCATCTCTCTCCGTGAGCCAGGCATCCCGCAACGTGGTGTCTAATTCTTCCCACCCACCCAAAAATTGCGCTAAATTCGAAATTTAAGCAGCCTTGCGAAAATAAACTCAAATACAAACTGGACAAAATGTGGCCGGTTTGATTTCACATCGATTTCACATTTTATAATTAAATGAGACGAAAAAGTAGGAAAAGTAGGATGAATATGTAAAAAGTAGGACAATTCCTACTTTCCTACTGAAAAGTAGGAATAAGTAGGAAAGTAGGAACGAGTGGGAAGCCTGTAATACATTGTTGGTCAAGCACAAAATACTTCCCTATTTTATTTCTCTTAGGACCATTATTAACCTTACATTAACCTTACATTTACCCTACATAACTTCCTTAAATGGCAATTTTCAGCTTTTTTTTGTACCTGACTATGTGGCTATGTGGCTATGTGGCTATGTGGGGATGTCTACTCTGTGACCAGTTCAGGTTGTAACCGTTAATAGAAATTGCGAAAATCAATCTAAAACGGCTGAAAATGGTTTTAATGGCATTATCAAAAGTGAGATTAGCCAGAGACGACTGTTTCCCGGCGCTTTTACCACGTTTTGTTGGTGAAATTTGTCAAATTCCAGCTGGCAACGGTGATTTTGCCGTCCATGACTTTGGTAAATAGGTACATATTCTTATCGAAAACTTACAATTTACGCTCTTGACGACTCACTGCAACTATTCACAATGCAATTTTAATTATTTGAAAGAGATTTAACGCATATTTTATCCATTTGTCTTCATCGTCAGCGAAATTTTGCGCGTTAGATCAAAGTTTGACATCTCTTGCCGGCTACCCAAATTGTTTTTGTGTCACCCCAGGAAGCAGGGTGTAATTTTGCAAATGATCTTACGTGCAGTGTTTTACTTTTTGGAGCTTTCTGAAAGATTCAACACTATTTGGGGGGATGGGAATCTGTATTGAGATATAGAAATAACAGCTTACACCTTCAAAAAATGACCCTGCTTTCTTTAAACTCAAGTTAAAGCCAGTGCAGGAAATTTCACAGAGATTTGATAGATTTTAGTAGCTTAATGATGAAAGTAATTTTTTCCGTCTGGCTACCAAGCAAAGGTTTCGTCCGCCTTGCCATGGTGAGGTGTTCCAAGTGAGTGACATCTGTTCATGTTTCATACAGCAAATCACATTAATTAATATATTAATCCCCGGGTCATACATGAGTCATTGCTATCGGGTTGATCGTTAGGCATATGGTTCTATCGGGTACCTACCCACAGTAAAAGGCTTTATTCAGTTTCTATAGAGACTTATACATTTTTAAAGCATTTTATTCGAGTTCTTTGTGCTGTTCCGTTACCTTTTAGCGTCTTCGGGGCAAGGGTAACGGACAGAGATAAAAAACTTTTAAAAATACACTTTAATTGACAAAAGCTGAAATTTATAATCTTGTCCACTCCAGCAATACCAACAGATGCCGTTAGGCATCCGGTAACCATTTAGGAGGCCTACACATTACACTTTGTGGGCGGGGGGGCAATTTTACTCTACACCACTGATATGAGAAAAAGTTAATATTTATTAAAATTAATTTTTAGAGCTATGAACTGCATAGTACAAACCTGCCCACACCCTTTGTTCACTACACGTGCATAGCACGGGCCCATACTGCTAGTAACTTCCTTAAATGGCGATTTCAGTTTTTTTTTTACCTGACTATGTGGGGATGTCTACTCTGTGACCATTTCCGGTTGTAACTGTTTATAGAAATTGCGAAAATCAATCTAAAACGGCTGAAAATGGTTGTAATGGCTTTATCAAAAGTGAGATTAGCCACAGACGACAGTCTCCCGGCGATTTTACCACGTTTTGTTGGCTAAATTTGTCAAATTCCAGCTGGCAACGGTGATTTTGCCGTTCATGACTTACGGAAATACATATATTCGTATTGAAAACTTACTGTTTACGCTCTAGACGACTCCCTGCGACTATTCACAATGCACTTTTAATTATTTGGAAGAGATTTCACGCATATTTTACCCATTTGTACTCATCTCCAGCCACATTTCAGGCGTTAGATCAAAGTTTGACATCTTCTCTGGACAGCTACCCAAATTGTTTCTGTGTCACCCCAGTAAGCAGTGTATAATTTTGCAAATGATCTAACCTGCAGTGTTCAGCAAGTGTTTAGCATTTCGGAGTCCTTTCAAAGATTCAAAACCATTTACGAAAACGGGAATCTGTATTGAAATGTAGAAATATCAGATTCAAACTTCAGAAAATGATCCTGCTTTCTTTAAGCTCAATTGTATATTGGCCAGTGCAGGAAAAATCATAGCGATTCGATAGATTTTAGTACCCGAGTGATGGAAATAACTATTTTCGTCTTGCTACCAAGCTAAGTTTTCCTCCGTCTGTTTTTGTTTTATACTGCAGATCGAAATTATTTTAATATATTAATCCCCAGGCCATAAATTAGTCACATGGCTATCGGGTTGATCGTAAGGCATGTGGTTCTAGCGGGTACCTACCCACGGTAAAAGGCTTTCTCCAGTTTCTTGAGACAATATCTATTTCTTTTAACATTAATTGATTCATGTTCTTTGTGCTGTTCCTTTGCCTTTTAGCGTCTTCGCGGGAAGAGAGTGGGACAGAGTTTAAAGAACTCTTAAAAATCCATTTTTCTTGACAGAAGCTGAAATTTCAAATCTTGCCCACTCCAGCAACACAAACAGGTGCCGTTAGGCATCGGGTAACTATATGGGGGCCCACACATTAAACTTTGTGAGCGGGGGGCGATTTTTCTCTACACCACTGATATGAGGGTAAAAACCAATATTTATTAAAATAAAAATTTAGGGCCATGAACTGGATAGAACAAACATGCTCACACCCTCAGGTCACTACACGTGTGTAGCACGGGCCCATACTGCTAGTTAAAGCAATAACTCTCTTTGAATATGCTTTTTCAGCCGTGTGTCAGAGTGATCAGTGAGAATGGTAGGAGTAATTAACTAAAACAGAATTTGAGTTATTATTAATTGAGTTATAAGATGTCGGGAGTCTGCAGCTTCACTATGTATAGGAAGTCCAGCTTTACAAAATTATTTTTGGTGCATCGCTGTGCTACGTTTCTCACTCTCTCTCACTCGAGTTTCCAAATATTAATTCAGAACATAATTTTTCACACGACATTGCATAGCAGCTAATTTCATCTCCATATCTCTGAATTCAGGTTGCCAGCAGACACAGAAATCCTGATATTTCTGGCTATCAAGAAATACCATCCTAATCTAACTTCCAAATGAAAAGCAGATTATACGAACGTAAATACAAAATATATCCCTCAAGTGTGGGGCTGGTATCAGCTGAAATCACGGGTTATATATAAACTTGGGAGAGACGAACAGTCGGAAACTCACTTTGAGCCTGAAGAACACGTCCAAATACTTTTTTTTCTCATGAAATCAACAGAAACGTTGATGTTGTACAATAATTATCATAACAAATCTTCAAAAAATAAAGTTAGTGTGGCATAAAAATGATAAAGTCGGCCATGTTCGGAACCGAAAAGAACCTTTAAAGGAGCCCTCCGAATTGCTTTAAAAAGAACATATAGTGTACAGAACTACAGAATACCAATTCATTAAACATCCCGTTTGAATTTTTTGAAAAAAAAAATTTGCATGGGAATAATCGCACATTTTTGTTTAGGCGTGGCACCTCCTCGTGACGTATCCTTGGGGAACGGCTAGCGCCAGCAGCATGCGCTACGCAAGGGCAATTGCATCTCAATGGACAGCGACATTACATCGAATTGTTGTAAAGAGCCATTTCAAATACGAGCGTTGTGTCAGGAAGGCGTGTGCATTACTGAGCACGGCTCTATCGATGTAATTACAGAAAAACATTGATGTGCTAAACAAAACAGACACCAAAAGGTATTTCCTGTCAAGTAATTCTCCTCGTCTCCTTTCTTCGGCTAGTTTAACATTATTTTCCGCAATTTCTGTTTGAGAGAACTTCGGATCCATATATACTACATGGAGGTCCTGCCATTTTCAATCCAAATCGACAAGTGACCCGACCATTGCAAAATAACTAGAGATTATGAGGATATATGTGATTTCACAAGAGAAGAATTCTCCGCAGGTGATCTCAAACAATCATGTATTGATCATATTTACGTGAGGAGCAAAGCAACTACCTGTGTGACCTCAGCTATAATAAAATTTAGGATAGCGGATCATTACGCAGTAGGTGTGAACATGAAATATGATGGCCCAATTGCAGCAGGTAAACATGAAGCTCAGGACAAATTAATCAAAATAATTGATGATAAAATAGTTGAGTCCAAACTTAAAACATTTAACTGGGCATCTCTGACGGCCATCAATGACCCCAATGATTTGTATGATGCATTAACTAGTGTATTTAACAATATTTATAAATCAGCCACCAAATTTAAGATAGCAAAGAAGCGTATTCCCAAAGGATGGATTACTCCAGATCTCATTCAATGTATAAAAGAGAAGGACAGACTTTACAAAAAGTGGAAACAATGCAGCAATAATGCTCGTAAAACAAAATTGCTTTTACAAAATGAATACAAAAAGTACAGAAATCAGCTACATAAACAAATAATGAAAGCCAAAACTACCTACTACAAAAATAAGTTTTCTGGAATTATAAATGATATGAAGGAAACATGGAATCAAATAAATCTAGTAATTAACAAGACATCCAAACTATCACCAGACGACATAGTTATGAAATACATGGGTGGATCGAGAAATGCTGAATGTATCGCCAACTTGTTTGTTAAATCTTTCGTCGACAGTATCGACGATATCAAACATAACTGCTGTACAACTCTCAGGGACTCGGGCAGACAAAGTAATGCAGTTCAATCTATGTTCATGCCTACAATTAATGACCGCATGGTGAATGATTTAATAGACGACCTGAACGTCTCTAAGTCTCCGGGGGTAGATGGCATTCGTGCCAAAGATCTTAAATTTATTAAATTTGAAATTAGTCCCGTTATTGCTAAACTTATCAATCTTACTTTTATAACTGGGGAAATCCCAACTTTGTTAAAAACCTCTATTATTCGTCCTATTTACAAAAGCGGTGATCATGCAGATTGTACCAATTATAGACTGATCGCTATTCTGCCATCAATTGAGAAAATATGTGAAAGATATGTTGCAAATACCTTGGTGTCTTACTTGGACCAACATAACATTCTTACTGACATGCAATTTGGATTTCGGAAAAAAATGAGCACAACGACACTCCTCGAAAAATTTTCTGAATATATAAACAATAAATTAAATGACAACGAACATGTCCTTGCGATATTCATAGATTTTAGGAAAGCATTCGACACGCTTAATTATGAAAAACTACTGGAATCTTTATACTCAATTGGCATCCGAGGACCAATGTATGTATGGTTCCGGAACTACCTAACTGATAGACAAATCATAGTTAAAATTAACGATTCATTAAGTAACAAATTATATTTTAAATCTGGCGTTCCACAAGGCTCAATTTTGGGCCCCACGCTCTATCTAATTTACGTGAACGAAATGATAAACAAACTAAAAATTAGTAAAGTTTTTCTATATGCAGATGATACTGTTATTTTGGTATCGCATGTAAATCTGGATATTGCTGAAAATATAATTCAAAAAGAATTCAACAAATTAATAAGCTGGACACATGATAATGGTTTGGTGATTAATGCAAAGAAAACTAAAATTATACATATCAGAACACCTAAACAAGTAAGTAGGGAGATTAAAATTAAACTTCATTCTTGTCTCTGCTTGAAGTTAAAATGTAACAACTGCCTATGCACAACTTTCCTTGAAAATGTAGAGAATATTAAATACTTGGGAATCTACATTGACTGTAACCTGAAATGGGATGTACATATAGAAAAAACGAGACTCAAGCTACGATCTTGCGCATATAAACTCTTTCAACTTAAGCACTATCTTTCATTTAAAACTATTAAAATTGTGTACACTGCTTTGGTGGAAAGTGTGATTAATTATGGTTTGCTGGTTTGGGGGCATTCTGCCGAGTGCCATTTGAACATCATTGTGAAATTACAAAAGCGTATTCTTAAAAATATCATTCCTAACTTTATACAACTAGAATCTAATCAAATATTTCATTTCTGTAATACTCTTCCTGCAACATCAAAATTTAAATTTTATATTATCATTCAAAATTATTTTTCTATGAAGCACAAGAACACATTAACACATCACCACACCACACGCAATAGAGACACACATCTTGTAATTCCTTTATATAGAAATACCTACGGCAGAAGGCTCCCAAACTTTTTAATTCCTTTTACTTTTAATAAATTGCCGTTAGAATTATTAAAATTAGAGCACATGTCAGAAATTAAAATTGCAGTAAAAATGTATCTGTTAAATAATCTTTAATGGACGTGTTTGTCTTTTTTGTCTTTTGTATTTTGTATTTTTTCTCTCTCTGATTTCCAAGCTCTGCTCAATATAAATTTGTTGTTATTCTGCTTATTGTTTAAAACTATTCTGATGACCTAAATAAGAGATACGGAACATCATTATAATTGCACCATGCTGTCAAGCCGCTTTGTGGCTTAGCAGGCACCATGTACAGGATAATGTCATTTTGTAATAAATAAATATAAAAAAAAAGAAAGCTATCGGCCTAATACTAGGCACTGCGTAGCGCGGCCGAGCGCATGTTGCTGGCGCTAGCCGTTCCCCAAGTATACGTCACGAGGAGGTGCTGCGCCAAATGTGCGATTATTCCTACCTGGAATAATGAAGGAACCTAGCCACTTGCCAGCGCCCTCTGAATGGATTTGATTTGATTTGCTCGTCTGGAAAAAAATGTCTCTATGTGTCTTCGACCTTGAGCGATATTCAACCCCAGTATTTTTTTACTCTGCCATTTAACACAGTCCCCTAGCAACATTCGCGCCATAAAAGCGATGTGAAACATTTTCATGAAGAAGGCCCTGGTTGTGTGCTCGGATGAAATTCAATGTGCTGTCGATTGCTGCTGCCTTGTCACAACACTTGCTTTAGCGGTCAAGGCATCGAAAACGATTTGCATTTTGTGACCATCATTTTTGTCCCCCCCCCCCCCCCCCCCCATTCAAGGTCGTATCCATGTAGATACTCTTTGGCCGTATCTAACCATTTTCCCTGCGCACGCCTATGAATAAACTATGAAATAAACTGATGACTGATGATAACTGATGACTTGGCTCATCACTGATGAGCGTAGCGAGCAAAGCATAATCTTCTATTTCACTTCTAGTCTCATATTTTTTACAAATTTGTCGACGCTGTAGAGCCGAAAGCAATATTTTTCGACTAAACTTTCCCAATATGAATATGTAAAGCGTACTGCAATATAGCATCACTGCAAGTTTTAGGTCTGCATGACATGTAATTCAAGTTTTAAATTGCATTATTTCCAGTGTTTTTAAATTTTTTCGACACGAAATTCAATCAAAATCGGGTTGAACTTTGAATTAAGGTTTCGTACGCCCATTTAACGAAATAGTTAGGAAGGAACCCGTACTTCACACATTTCCTACTGTTAAATGACGTATTGGCCCTACCATTTCAACTGCTACAAAAAGCTCTACTCCAGGGCTGCCACCAGATTTTTTTTCAAATCCTTGATGAGGGACTCAAAAATCCTTGAAAATCCTTGATGGCTACTTGAAAACCGTACAACAAAACACACTATTTTAGCGTCACGACCACGCGTCGTATTATGTCCACGTTCATCCACGAGTAATAAGTTGGAATAAGTTGGAATTGGAACAAGTTAAATTGTGCTGTGTTTCTTGCATTAAAAAGATACACAGGTAGGTATTCATTTCAAAATAACGTCAGCCTGTCAGGCTACATGACATGTACAGTGGAGGAACCACACACAGTTCTGCTGCTCCTTCACTCGCGAAAGAACGGAGTTGAATTCCCCAACCATCGCCTTTGCACCATCAGACGACATACTGATGCATTTTCCCCATGAAATCCCATCTTCTAAAAATGCCTTGTTAACGACATTAAACAGGTTTTCTCCTGTAGCGGCCCCGTCGAATGCAACAACTTTGTAGAGATGTGTCTCCACCTTGTCGGCTAATGTTCGAGCCATGATAACCATTTGCCGAATTGTAGCCTTGTCGGTGGACTCGTCGATCACAAGCGTGAAGAAAGACCCACGCATTTGTTGAATAACATCAACTTGGACATCGTCGCACAGCACCTGCTCGATTAGCTGGCTGGTTTTTGTTCGGGAACACTTGAATTGCTTTGCAGCCTCGCAGTCCGGAAACATCTTTGGCACAAGCTTTGTGAATTGGTCGGCAAGATTCATACTTAGGTTGTTCTCAGCAACAAAATTTGCCCAGTATAATTCGGCGTCGACCACTGCATTGCGGTGGTTATTAAAAAAACTGCCAATCTGTAAACTTTCGGTGACGTATTTTGAATTTCGCTTGTGAAGCTCGGTTGTCTCATGTCTTTTCAGATCTTTAACACCACCCATGGAGATGTTGAGTGTCATGTTGCAGTACAGGCATGTTGCAGATGTATCTGTTTTACCCTTTCAGCCACTTAAGTTCTTTTTCCCACTCAGACTTATATTTCTGTTGGTACTGCGATCGAGTAGGAGATAGTTTCCGCCTCTTATTCATCGGAAATAATTAAATAAACTGTATTGTAACTATAACACGAAAAAGTTTGCGAACAACTTGCACACGCCTTGCGAACACAGACTTGGCGTCCCGCGTCATGCCAGCCAATTTCCAAACAACATAACCACAAAATCAGAGAGTACAAAATCTCGCTTGAGATTCTCGCGGCAAGCGAGAATCTCGCGGGTGAAGGGAGTGGAAAGGGAACGGCAGATGCGCGCGCCGCGCTGTTGCCAAATAGACAACGTCCTTGAACGCGAACTGGAGGGCGGCGATTTAAATACGAGAATGCCGCATGACCGAAAAATTAATATAACTACTATTTGCAATTATCCGTAAAATATCATGACGGAACCGTGAATCCGTGGTGATGCTTTCAAATCCGTTAAAATGGATAAAATCCGTTAAAACGGCAGCCCTGCTCTACTCATCTTCGACTGCTTCAAACAGCTACACTCATCATCACCGCAACACAAATCATAATAGTGTAGCCCTAGTTACAATATATTTTGTAATATACAATGCAAAGCCACACCGCAACCTTCCCTACCTTTTCGATATACCTTATTAATGGATATGCCTCAACTTACATCTCTGATTTTGAATTCGTCATCACGGTCTTCCAGCTTCATTGTGTCGACTCGTTGCAGAATCCGAGTGACGTCCTGCAGCTTCTTTCCGGGGATCTGTCGAGCGTAGATCTCTTTCTGCTTGATGCTGTAGACTCCGCAACAGTGGACCGGCACCGACGTTTCTTGGCTCTCGCGGAGTTTCTGTCCGTCGGCACGCATCTTGGCTTCTTTCCTGGATGGCACGATTAGCATTAGAACACAGCTTGTGTTAATACTGTCATAAGACGTAGAGTCTGGACCAGGTTGGCTTGTTAGCAGCCAACCGATTATCTACAACATTAGTATATGCCCAATGTGCACGCAAACCTGGTCCACACTGTAGCGACCAGGGGCGGCTGGTCCATAAAGGCGGGCGGTGCGCCGCACCGGCCCGAGAAGAGAGGAAAGAGGGAAGGAAAAAGGGCTGTGTCTGTGTATTACATATTTTTTTGGAAGTAGTATAATGAACGATGTTGGGTCAGTATTTTTTTTTTTGCGATTTTGTTCGACTCTGATCAAATCAAGTGCTTTTACGCCACGCCAAGCAGCGCTGGCCGCGACCGAACTAGCAGGAGCGCATAATAGGCACGGCAGTGGCGGTACCCAGGAGCGTTAAGGGGGCGTTATGTCGCATTACTCAACGGCAACGCCATTACGAACGGTTCTAGACACTCACTCTTGCAGCCATTGCTGTTGGTGGCCGATGATGGAGCCCGGCCTGCAGATGCGGATCCAGGCGATGGTTTCCATCGCTGAGAAGTTGTAATGCTTCATCAGGAAGCACCCAATCAGGGAGCCTGTCCTGCCAAGGCCAGCTGAACAGAACACGACATTTAGCTTCCCGTACGCCTATTTCTCGGGACATGCCAGTCATTTTATTTGGAATAAACACAGGTCATGGCTTTTATGGCAAATATCTACTGTTACAAGGACTACAAAGTTGGTAAAATGTTTGTCAAAGATGCCTTACAAGTCAAAATTTCTGTCACCTTCACTGAAAGCTGATTATAACAGGAATTAAAAGGTTTTGCCTTTCATATTCCTTTGAAGTTGTTAGTTTATAGAACTAAGTCTAACAATGCTAGAGAGTGGGAAGAACGAAGCATAGAAGACCTGTAACTCAAGACTAAACTTGGAAGTAGAACCCAAATTCTGTTTGAAATCTATTTAATTGGAATTTAGAAAGTAACCATGATGCTGACGAGTGATGACTATGAGTACAGTTTATATTTCCCGCTTTTAAATATTTAATATTTAATTACTTTAAGAACCCAATCAAATAAATATATAGTGCAGAATCACCTTTGCAGTGAACAGCCAGTGCTCCTCTGTTGGCTTCGGAAATTTTCAAGAAAGTGTCCATAATGTTGTCGCTTGGCGTGCTGCCGTCGATGAAGAACAAGTCGTGGTGGCGGAACCCAGCGTCCGTAAAACGGGCTCCTTCGTAGATCTTTTTGTTCAGTCTGATCACAGCTGTGACGTTGTTTCTTTGGAAATAGTTGAAGTACGTCTCTGGAGAGTGCAGCGGATAGCCTGAGGATGGAAAAAGTTTGCAATTTAATGTTATGTTTGTGGGGAGATTTTTTTGGGAAAAATAACTGCACAAGCAGAATAATTATCATTAGATTTCAAGCCCTCTTTAGGTGCAATAGGTATTTAGGACATTTTGTGAATTCTCTGTCGTGCCATGCCACTTGTACGACCAACAATTGCAGAGTAAAGCCAAAATATGAGTGATGCAAAAGCTAGTGATGCAGGCCCTAACATTACTTTCTAGGTACATCTACACTTCTCTGAAAACAAACTCTCTTTTCTGGTAAGTTTGCAACTCCTTTTATTCTACTTCCCCAAATTTAAAAGTATAGTAGAAGATCCTTTTAAAAATTTTGGAAACCTTCAAAGTTCGGCCTGAAATAAGTAAAAGTTGCTCGTAAATTGCAATGATTCAAATAGCGATCTTCTTACCGTTTTCAATTCGACTTTTGGCGTGCGGTCCACAAAAGGCGATAAACTTTTGCGGAATTATCCAGTTTAGATCACCATTCTCCACTCTCTGTAAGTTCAATCTATTGTCATTCTGGGGGTACCAATAATATCTATTAAGTTTTAGTTTTCATTGGGGAACTGACATTTTTTATGTACTGAATGATTATAGAAGTTATTATGTCAATCTATTGCTGTGCAAACGTGTAGGTATTTCATACCTACAAATGATATAAAATGTAGTTATAAAGAGACTGCAATACTAAAAATTTTAACTAAAAATTGTTTATGTAAATTACAGATGATCATGGCAAGCCCTAAGTTTCACAGTTCTGAAATTAGGTAACCTCTGCCTGTCCAAAGAAACTGGGTAATAGGTGACATTATGGTATCCCACCCAATGATCAAGAAAGTTTAGGTAGACATGACACATCATTAACGTGTTACCTTACTGTGCCTTCAGAGTGTACAATGAGTTACCTCGTAATGCTCGTACTCGTCGGCATCGAAATCTTCAAAGTTGAAGAAGCCACATTTCAGTGCTTTGTGCAGAGCTTCGAGACAGTCATAGAAGCTAATCGTGTACTGGGCAGGCCCGAAAGAAGCATCACGGAACTCGACGAAAGGCGGAGATTTCCCACCGACAAACGGCCAGTACGCTTCCGCTACTGTCTTGTTGAGATAGATGATCTGGAACAAAAGATAGGAATATTGAGTACCTATTGAATGAACATAAAACATGCTACTTATTATTTATCAATAATAATTGTTGCTACAGGTTACTGGTTAAACCATGTTACAGATGTTATTGGATTTAAAAAATTCTTGTCTGGAACCATTTGGCTCAATTTTTAATGTGAACTATTTCCTATACAGGAATAAAAACACACTTTCTTTTTTATTTCTTTCATTGCTAAGTTTTCCATTAGTACTGAAAGCACCCCAAATTTGGGCCACTCTGGGATGTGTTCAGCTTATCATAGCACTTGAGTTTATTTATGTTACTATAAATAACCCCTTGCTTGCAGCAGTTAGGTGAGTAGACTACATGAATGAAACGTCCATAGCTTTGGGTAGGTGTAGAGTGTATCTGAAATGGAGCATTGAAAAACTTAAATATAGTGGCGTGAAGGATAGATTGAATTAGTGGGTGCATGAAGTTGCCAATTAATTTTGATGCCCACATTTGAAATGGCTGTAGCTCTTCCATCCATGAGCGGTTTCAGCTTAAAATCAACTTGCAGACCTCTTTATTTGATGAGCTTCAAAGAGATCTTCTCTCGCCACTCAAACACAGATGGCATGCTTCAATAGATTTACTCGTACTTATTTCGAAATAATTTTCTGATATTTTAACCTCAGCTAACAGCTGAATTCAGAGAGGCAGTGTGGTAAAGGATTACTGAGAAGTAAAACTATTTATAACTCTTCAAGCACCTGTCTAATTAAAGCTAGTAGTATAATAGCAAACTACGCACTATTATACTTTACGCACAACATAATTTCGAATAAAATTAGGCTCAATATTTTCTTAAAGATCCAAGCCCATAATAATAAGTATAACAAACGCCCGTGACCTGAAATAACCTCCGCATCTACACGGTCCATCCTGATTCGTTTCACTACGGGGAGGTGAGGCAAAAAGAGGTAGGTAAACATGCAAGTTAGATGTGTGGAGGCAGCAATATAAGCGTAGGATTCATTGCGCCTGAATAATTTGTCCTTGATCTTTTGCAGGGCGTATACATTTTACGAGTCGACTTTTCTATGCCACCAAGTAAATTTGTAGCTGACGAACCTTCCGCTGGTAAAACATTATAGATTGTGAAACACAGGACTTCCACATTCCCATACAGTTGACATAATATAGTCAATTGAAATCTATGGGCGCGTATTAAATAAATTAGTTCCGATAACTTGCGACGGCAAACAGTGGCGCGGTTCTCGGTCGAAATCCCGGTCGGTCGCCAGGAGAATCGGCCTGAAAATGAGTGATTTGGCCGATACGTGGAGTGCATACTGCATGGTGTGCATAGTGGCCGGAGCCGGTGCAGTTCAAGTGCAGCTCAAGTGCAGCTCGCTGCTGCGCTCGAAGGCACCTCGTCACAACAACGCGTACAGAGTTGAGCAAAATCAAACGCACAGGTCATTGCACCAAACCACAAGTCGCCCCGTACTCATACCAGGTTTCACCATTTTCTTTTCCTACTCCTTCCTCGTCCCACCAGCAAGAAGTGACCCGATAGCATAATATTAACATTCGATTCGTTGCATCTGTTATGGAAAGACTCAGATTTTCTTGCTTAGCAAATAACTGGAGTTGTTTGACTAAAAAATAATAATTGGTCGGCGGGACTAAACGACGTGTGAATTGCGCGGACTGACTTACTGTAGTCGAAATGCTTTTCGTTACGAACTTGCATCATTAAAAATGTCGGTAAATTTCCCTTGCCCAGACAGGCGACCACTCGAAAAAGTACGAGTCAGCGCGAATTAAACGACGCCAGGACGAAATCGCTTTATATGTAAAAAAGGGTTCGATCGCGAATGTAGTTTTGTGTGCTGGTGCGAAGGGAGATCGACGGGTGAATGCGCGCAAGGGCGGACGGGAGTTATGATCTCTTTAAAAATGCGCTGACAAGTAATTGACGTGACATTCGGTTGCGAAACACGAGCACAAACACGCGACAGTCGTTTGCTCCAGACACAATTCTCAAACGGTCCGTTCAATTGCGCCAGGAGCTGTCAAAATACACTTCGGGAGTCGGGTCGCAAAAACTGCCGCCTGCAGTTTCGATAACGCAGAAAATAGCACCGCCTAAATATTTCGCGTACCGGCGAAATGGTCTGGATGAGAAGAAGCTATGCAGCACAGAACGGAAGAGCACAGAATGGAAACCTATAAGCCAGAAAGTGAAGAAAATTGAAATTTCGTATAGGATTGGAAGACGCAGGAGAGTAATACAGAAATAGGAAACATAAGCCAGAAACTGAAGAAAATTGAAGTTTCGTATAGGATTGGAAGACGCAGGAGGGTAATACAGAAATAGGAAACATAAGCCAGAAACTGAAGAAACTGAAGAAAATTGAAGTTTCGTATAGGATTGGAAGACGCAGGAGAGTAATACAGAAATAGGAAACATAAGCCAGAAACTGAAGAAAATTGAAGTTTCGTATAGGATTGGAAGACGCAGGAGGGTAATACAGAAATAGGAAACATAAGCCAGAAACTGAAGAAAATTGAAGTTTCGTATAGGATTGGAAGACGCAGGAGAGTAATACAGAAATAGGAAACATAAGCCAGAAACTGAAGAAAATTGAAGTTTCGTATAGGATTGGAAGACGCAGGAGGGTAATACAGAAATAGGAAACATAAGCCAGAAACTGAAGAAAATTGAAGTTTCGTATAGGATTGGAAGACGCAGGAGAGTAATACAGAAATAGGAAACATAAGCCAGAAACTGAAGAAAATTGAAGTTTCGTATAGGATTGGAAGACTCAGGAGAGTAATACAGAAATAGGAAACATAAGCCAGAAACTGAAGAAAATTGAAGTTTCGTATAGGATTAGAGGACGCAGGAGAGTAATACAGAAATAGGAAACATAAGCCAGAAACTGAAGAAAATTGAAGTTTCGTATAGGATTGGAAGACGCAGGAGAGTAATACAGAAATAGGAAACATAAGCCAGAAACTGAAGAAAATTGAAGTTTCGTTTAGGATTAGAGGACGCAGGAGAGTAATACAGAAATAGGAAACATAAGCCAGAAACTGAAGAAAATTGAAGTTTCGTATAGGATTAGAAGACGCATGAGAGTAATACAGAAATAGGAAACATAAGCCAGAAACTGAAGAAAATTGAAGTTTCGTATAGGATTGGAAGACGCAGGAGAGTAATACAGAAATAGGAAACATAAGCCAGAAACTGAAGAAAATTGAAGTTTCGTATAGGATTAGAAGACGCATGAGAGTAATAAAGAAATAGGAAACATAAGCCAGAAACTGAAGAAAATTGAAGTTTCGTATAGGATTGGAAGACGCAGGAGAGTAATACAGAAATAGGAAACATAAGCCAGAAACTGAAGAAAATTGAAGTTTCGTATAGGATTGGAAGACGCAGGAGAGTAATACAGAAATAGGAAACATAAGCCAGAAACTGAAGAAAATTGAAGTTTCGTATAGGATTGGAAGACGCAGGAGAGTAATACAGAAATAGGAAACATAAGCCAGAAACTGAAGAAAATTGAAGTTTCGTATAGGATTAGAGGACGCAGGAGAGTAATACAGAAATAGGAAACATAAGCCAGAAACTGAAGAAAATTGAAGTTTCGTATAGGATTGGAAGACGCAGGAGAGTAATACAGAAATAGGAAACATAAGCCAGAAACTGGAGAAAATTGAAGTTTCGTATAGGATTGGAAGACGCAGGAGAGTAATACAGAAATAGGAAACATAAGCCAGAAACTGAAGAAAATTGAAGTTTCGTATAGGATTGGAAGACGCAGGAGAGTAATACAGAAATAGGAAACAAGCCAGAAACTGAAGAAAATTGAAGTTTCGTATCGGATTAGAGGACCCAGGAGAGCAATACAGAAATAGGAAATGTCATGTGACTCCAGTCTCGAAATAATGCAAGTCCCATTGTTTTACTGTGCATCACAGTGAAGTTATCTGGGTCGAACACAACGTGATTTCATAGATAGATTTTGTCACTTCTTAGCACTCTAGAAGTAGATAGTACAGCTAATAGTTAGCTGCCATTTAGTTTAGGTATAGAGCTATTAGTCTCACTTTTTAACGTATCATTGGTTATATCTTTAGTAAACATAGCGTTTAGATAAAATGGCGCAAGAGCCGAAGCTCAAACGACTCCAGTTTAGAGGTCAAGAGTGTTGATATACAGGGAGGAGGGAGGTTGGCCGATTCACTCGGGACGCCAGCAGCGAGCACAGACAGCACAGAATCGAACGGATTGCGGAAGCAACGTTTCACTAGCGCCAACGGCACCGGGGCAAATATTCAACTGGGCGCAAATTCTATTGTGACAACGCACGCTTCGCCTACAAAATTGTATGCGTTTCTGCGAAAAAGAGAGCGACCGAAATTGTTAAAAACCGGGACAAATGATTGTACGAACTCCGGGGAACGAAACCATAAATTATGATGGACGCAAGAGGAAGGGCATGTATACCCATATCCTGTGTTTAGTACTACTGTGTCCTTCGGAAGATCTATTAAACGCCTACATTGCGCTATTTTGTTTGAAATCCAAGAGAAGTAAATCTTCTTCCGATATGCTTGATTTGATCGATATAGCTATACGCGGCACGCGAAGTTAGATCAAGCCATCCTGTTGTGTGGTTTTGGTGGCTGGCTGGACACTTGGGAGCCTTCTTTTTCAAATCAATGTACTAGATGCGTCATTTCGCAACAAATTTTCCGACTATCATGTTTACAAAGTGGAAAATTAAATCGCACGCCACCCAGTGTAACATTGTTGTTTAACACATTGATGCACATCTGACATGTGTAAAGTCAATTATACATGTTTAAAACACGCTGCCCTGTTATTAAGTAATTATTGTGTAAAGCCTCTAACGAGCAATCATTATAAATTACATGAAGGCAATCAATTGAGATGTGCGTTCGTGCGTAAAGAAACTTATCGTGCTTTTAGGCATGTTCATATTTACTCGGTTTCTTTTTTAATAATTAAGTTTGGGTATAGAAGCTGCAAAATTAACATCAACTTGGTAATAAATAAGTAATAACTATAATCACTGATAAAACTAATGAAAATGCCTACGAATTTATGCGCAAATTGAATAATGTCTGGTGATTTGCAAGACAATAGCGACTACCGCTTTTCAGCTATCTACAACTCCTAGGGTTCGGAGAGCAAACTGGAACGAGTAAATCAACTCTGTACTAGAAAGTGCTTAGCACTGAATAGGGTATAGGCAGCACCGATTGAAAATACACAGGAAAATAGCGAAAGCCAAACAGGTGATAGAATAGATATACTACAATGAGGAAATAGCGTGTAAGTCGGCAGCAGCATTAGTAACACGGCCGTCTTGTAGTTTAATTCAATCTAAAATAAAACTCTGTTAGGTAGCGGCCGTAAACTACACCTCAATGTCGGAACATCATCAAACTTCCATCAAATCCGTAACGTCGCGGTCTCCTATATATACATAGAGCACGCATACGCCAGCGAAAAAAGGGGAAAAACAAAAGCAATGCATTCTAAACGTGTTGCGACTTCGCGTCTAAAGTTCATGTCCACCGAGCACCACCATCGCACAGATGATAGAACCATTCCATTATCGACCCGGCATCACGCTTTCAGCATTGGCGTTCAGGAAGCCACCAGTTCCAACAAAAATGGAAGACTCGAGCCTGTCTATGTGCCTTCACCACGGCAAAATCTCTTTCTCTATCTTGCCTATCTACCTTTACTTGAGTAAAAGTGCACGAATGCATATACTAAACTTAAAAAGTTATCTGGGATCTGTTACGTTCTTTGATCGTCTCTGTTAACGGTAATTTTCCCTCTCTCTGTACAAAATATCAATAAGAAAAAAATCGAAGTTGTTGTGGGTTATGGAAATTTCCAATGAATAAGAGATTAGAGTTTTACGAGTTCTTTGAATTTTTCACAGTAAACAACTCAATTCAAATTAGAGAAGTGTGTCTTTTTTTCGAATTCGAAGTTCCCAATAAAACCAATCGATTCCTCTCTGAAAACTGATCAGTACTCTGCTAGAATCGCATCTTTAGATTGCATAGGAGACGCGCAAAAGTCTGCGATTGATTCATTAATTTTCAAAACAAGCATTTTTGTGTAAAAGCAGATTACGTCATATGCGATAAGATTCCAGCGCGGAGTGCTCGGCCTTCAAGACACATTCTAGACCAAGGTATCCATGTCAGCTAGGGATGGCGTTTTACGGGTTAAACACTAGGGAAATTAGATAGCCCTAACTACTGTTATCAGATAATTGAAAATTAGACCTCTTACTAACCGGAACATTTGACAATTCGTGCCGCGATCAAAATTCTCCTATGATGTTTCGAAGGCATTTTATTTGTCCCAAAAAAATGCAGAGGGTAACAAAAATAATTCCAGGAAGCAGCCCTTAGCTCAAAATTAATATTTTGTTTGGACAGTGACAAAAAGCAAGGTTCCAGCTAGATGGTGTAGAATTTTGGTTTCCCCATCTCCAACCATTATCCTCATCTAATTGCCGCTATATACATAACATTAACCGCGTTTATCTGAATGAGAATTTGGTTTCTTGAATTTTTTAAACACAACGCTCTTTATAGATGTTAACTGTCAGGTGTGATTGCCAAAGAAGCAATTTTTCCTGTACAGTCCTAGCTATTGGTTCAATGGGCCTTGTCTAAAACGGCCTTAAAGAAATTTCAACTTGCAGCAACCACGAGCGAGCGGGAGCCAGAGAACCCAGTATCAACATAAACTAATAAATCAAGTTGTAATAATTAGAGTAGGCATTTAGCAATGGTACTTTGGCGTACGCATATCAGATTTCAAATTGGCAAGTGTTGCTTCTTAGTGAATCAAGTGACTTACCGAGTATGAGGCCATCAGGAAAGCAGCATTGACGCGCTTGTCACTATCCATAGTGGTGTAGTGTACAATTTTCTTCTTCCCGAATTGATATGCCTACAAGGCAAAAAAACATTAATTTTCAAAATTATATTCAAGAGTATGAACAAATTAGCTTCTTACGACACGCTAGCAAGTTTTGGAATAGTTCATTGAAATAAAATATATTTCCACTGCCTGGAAATGACGGTTAAAGGAATTCAAAAGTGCTCGAAAAACAATATATCGTAGGCCACGTGACAGGCGGCCGCGAGCGCGACTGGCGATCTCGCAGAATGCGTGGAGGTAGATGGAACACACACACACACACACACACACACACACACACACACACACACACACACACACACACACACACACACACACACACACGAGAAACGCCAGAACGTCGCCACTACGTTTCACCACGGGACACATTTTAATGGTTAAAAAATAGGTTTGGTGCGAAGAAAAATAATCGACCTTCTCATCCAGAACGATGTAGGTCAATCGAAGGGTAAACGATGTCCCTATTATTACAAACTTTGATTAGAATGAGTTTAACCACGGAATAACAGAACCGCCTTTCATAAAAAGTAATCCCGTTGGCGCGGACCCCTAAATACCTATAGGTAGGTGTTTTCGGTTTGATGGGTTTGATTTATGGCACTGACCTAAAAAGGATATATCTCTTCAAATCGACATAAACAATTTTCTTGCATTTGTTTTATCAATAGCATAAGAAATGAACTATTCTGTATCAATCAGAATCTTTGATTCAGCTGATCCTAACAGAGTTTAAAAAAATAAACATAATCTTCGTGATTTATATATATATATATATATATATATATAAGAGGGAACAGAGCTTATCTCCGATCCGCGTGAAATTGACTGTATATTAGGCACTCCCTAGCATCCAGATAAATCTAGTTACAAACGACCGCTGATAACGCCGTTGAAATTTTTATGATAGAGGCGGGGAGGAGGGATAATTAGAATATGAGATGAAAGGTGAATTACTGAAATTGGAATAAGCTTCCCTGACATGACAGCTGAGTGAACACAAATATGCGGCGATTTGTGTGGGTGCACGAACGAATGAATCGATGATTATTTCTGTCCTCGCCATGCCTGGATTCAGGATCCATGGAGCACTGTCGTTTGGTTCAGTGGTTTGATTGAACAATTGATTGATAGGAAGGATGCATTGGCAGTCAAACGGTTAATTCCGTGAAAAAAATTTTCTAATCTGGAAACAGAAAGCATCAGCATGCAAGGATGGAAATACAGACGATATAATATAATCAACGGCCTGGCATCATCCCAATTCTGTATGAATATTTAGCAAGATTCTCTATCAACATACACCAAATTCCTTCTCTCAAACTACCTACTCTAGATCGATTTCCTTCATATATGTGTTCTGATCCAAAAAATACACCTACGCCAGGGAAAGATAGCCTTCACAAGTCATGGGTTGGTAGAGGTAGAAGTTTTTTTCTAGTTGAAGCTGAACCCCACTTTCCAAACCACACAAGCCTCATTCATAGTATGGTTAAAAAAATACAATTTTATAATAAATTTTATAATACAAAAATACAATATTATAATAAAGCTAGATGTTCATTGAAGAGATCAATTTAAGCTAGAACAGCTAACCCTTTGAAGGTAATTATTTATTTTGGAATTGCAATTGTGGTGCAATTTCAAAATTTTAGTAATAACACTTAAATAAAGACACTTTTCTCTAATATTTGGAAATATTAAAACTTAACAGATCATAGGTGAGTACCCAATCAAATGTGCACAGCAATCAAGAATAATAGCATGAAATGAACCATGAAATAAATAAATATATATAAATATAAAGAAATATATATATATATATATATATATATATATATATATATATATATATATATATATATATATATATATATATATATATATATATATATATATATATATATATATATATATATATACATATATATGAGTGATTGAAAGTTTTGGCAGTTAATATTTCAACCAACCAAAAAAAACAAAAGAACGGACAGAAGGAAAAAATTAACTCCAAGATTTGCGTGAAAGAAACACAAGCAACCGTCCCTACAACAAGAGTTACAAGGAGCAAAGCAAGAAACCTTTTGTTATCATATTTTTTTGTGGTTTTTTTTTTACATTTACTGCTTTTGAATTTCTTCGACTCTGTTACTTGTATGTTTTGTTGTTTTATATCCTAGGGAACCATGTTTTTTAGGTATCTAAATATTTTTTTTCATTTTAGTCTCAGAAAATTTTTTTCCTGAAGATCCTTGGCAAAACGTCGAATAAAAATATATATTCAAAACGTTTTTATCCTTGCAGTTTTTAACCGTAAAGCATTTTTAACATATATATATATATTTGGCAAATTGAATGCACATAACCATTAGAACCAAAAGCTGAACATGATCATGATAATTCACCTATTTGTATTCCTTTGAGTTCCCACAAACTATCATGGGTTTGAACTGAACTGGAAAGCTTTTATTGGCTCCCGCTCCAGGTTGTCAAAGCGGCATGTAATTAGCTATTACTGGTTTAAAATTACTCAGCAGGGCAAAATAGCAAGCAGCAAGCATGTGCTGTGTGTAGGTATTAGGTAAGCAAGTTCGGGACCACTTCCCACATAACAGAACATCCCACAACATCAGCTGGGCATGGCAAAAAAGTTGTTTCACTTCATGTTCCTACATACATAGTAGGAGCTGATTTTGGTTGCCTAAGGACACCATTCAAATGAAGAATCATAAAACCTTTGACCCAGTCTGTACAGATCCTGTTGGTCAATTTAAAAAATAAGCCTTCCATAATGTAGGTATTTATTTATAACCTGCTAGTATCACCGGGGAACTAGTAAGAAAGAATTATTATATTTTCACGAAAAAAATACGTAGGTACTATTGAAGGTAAACAGAATCAGATGATCCTTTATAAAAGATGCAGTCTAATTCCGTAACTAGTGCTCTTTAAATGAAATGCCAGTATTATTCCAAACACTGGTCCATCTAAATTCATTTTATTCCAGTAATTTGAAAATGGAACAAAACGAGTTATGCATACCTACTGTAGTAGTAATGAAGAAATAGGCAAACTACAAAAGTTCGTAAAACAAAATATCCGTTTACAAAATTACCTTCTGTTTCTTCAGAACTTTCTGGCAGTAACGGTACAACATGGCCAAATTAAGAGGCCCAAAGTCAGAGTAGAAATTTTCGTAGATCAGCTCATCATCGATGCTGAAATAGTGGGTCTTCGGAGTCTGCCTTGGACCACGACCATCAGGGCCATTATTGAGAAGCGTAACAAAGTACAGCCGATCTAGAAATCAAACATGGCATCAGATGCATTTCATGCTAAATATGCCTAGTAGGGGCAATGCTAGGGTCATGCTAAGTAGGGGCAATGAAAATATAATGACAAGCCTACGATGGTTTACACCTGTTTTGACAGATTCTAAACTAAGGAATTTTCTTGGCCTGGTCATAAAAAATTGTAGGTAGAATTAGCTCAGTCTCCATTTTACCCTAAGTACCTACAGGGAGGATTCTAATCTTCTGAAATTGTGCTCGACATGAGCGAATTCACAACCTTCAATCCATGCCTTGAGATAAATTAACAGTCTCTGCAGTTTAGAACCAGGGGTACCCTTAGGGATCCATTCTCCTTTTTAGAACAAAATAGGGACTAGAAACTTGCCAACAAGTACAGGATTAATTTATTAATCATATGGGAAAGAACTAAAGCTTATGTCTAGAAATCATCAAACTATGATATGAAACCTCATACATATTACTAAAATGTTTTCGTTGCAAGTTGCAATTATATTTTCTTACGGAGGATTGGTCCAATGAAGATCCTTAGGTACTGAGACCATTGAGATTTGAGTACCACAAGAAAACCGGTAGGTACCCAATTATCTACTACCCAAGCTATGTAAAACTGAGTAGGCAGTACCTACCTACTTGACATGATCAGTTATTTTACAGCCAAGAAAATATGCAATTGAAATAGTTTTCAACTACTGGCTTTTGAAAAAGATAACACCTGACACCATGGGGTGTCAAATTCAATCAGATAAATGAGTATGTAGGTATTAATATCTAGACTTGATGTACCTATATTCTGACTTCTGAGACCATGGCCTAGTCCATACAGTCATGCTAGTCTAAGATTACCACTGTCTAGTGGACTTTAAAGTAAAGTATCATTTGACTCTTTTACGATTTGTAAAGAGTAAAATGGTTAATAATTGTATTGATAATATTTTAATGGCAATGACAAAAACTTAATCAAATGATTCTATGGTATGGTACCCTATGATATGAGATCCACAAAGAGTGACAAACTCAAATTAATTCTAGTGTAGATGAGTAGGTACCTATGCATGCAACTGTGTTCACTGCTACTTGGCTTTGCTGACATAATCAAGGTGTTACGCAATGGCTAATAGGAAACATTAGGGCCATAAGGCTCAATTCACGATTCACCATAATTCACCAAAAATAAATGGCCTCAAACATCTATTTGCTGCTGCAAATAAAATAACATTTGAAAGGTTTTGAGTTTTGACCAAATAGGTACCATACTGGCTTCGACAGGCTAGAAGTATCTTCCTACTCATCAGGGGTGGGTAGATAGTCACCTTGGGCAGGTAGAGTGCTAGTGCATGTACATAGAAAGCTTGGTTGAACTTGAGACTAACATTGCCTAGAAAGAAAACAATTAATGCTGGCAATGGCACCACAGTGTGTGGGTAGGTAGGTACTACCTATATATGTTATTAGTGAGTTATTTCTGACAATCAAACTTGAGATAAGTGCAGACACTACACATAGCACACTGGCTCCCTTGGAAAAAGATTTACGGCATATTCTCGAAATTATCATCGAAGGGAGTTTAGTTGGTGTTAACTTACCTTTGACAATCTCAACTTCAGAGACCACAATGGGGTCCACATAGTCATTCATATCATCATACTCCTCATCATAATCATCCTCCTCCTCCTCCTCATCATCATCCTCCTCCCAAGAACCTAATAAAACGAATCCAAGGGAAGCCGTTTACAAAAGTAGCAACCAAAAATAATTTTTCAGTGTTGGTGATTGGTGCATATTTCATTAGCTTACCTTTAATTATCTCCACTGCAGACACTAAATAAGGATCAATTTCTTCCTCCATTATTTTGACAGCTCTGCAAAGAAGATCAAGTCTGTGTCACATATCCTTCAGGTAGATCAATGTGTGTCAAGTGTTTTGTGTGGTATAATCCTTTATCGATGGTGGTAAATAGGTGCGTAGGTAGGCATACCTACTGGAACCATCAGCATTGCACCACCAATGGTTGAACTATCGTGAGGGGGTGGACAGGCAAACCTAAGGACGCTATCTTTTTGGACGTTGCTTAAACGGACATTTCATACACCATAGAGTTAAATTCACATGCCTCTTTAACTACATTTGACAATAATTTGGGTACAGCAACACTAGCATGGCATAACGTTACGAGCATAGCATTGTCATAAAGGAGGAAAGGAACAGGAGTACGCCTCCATAGGCCAAACCTTACAGATATATATGTCAAATAGGGCTTAACCGTCAGAGCATGTAACTTATGTTTACAATCATGCATGCGTTTTATTATGACTTTGCGTTATGACATTAAATGGGAGTGCCCACCGACTGACCTTCGAAAAAAATCGAGTTTTTCTTGGGCACTGATGCACCAAAATGAGGCGAGCTGTATCCAAATCTCTCGCACTTATTTGTCCGCTCGTTCACTGTCTGTATGTTATCATCGACAACACAAAATCAAAATGTAGCACTAGTGTTAGTTATTTAACTGTATAACTGGCAATAAAGCGCCAAAACACGAAGGCACACGCACTAAAACTCGAACAAAAGTATTACAACAGCCAACAACATTCATACGTGTCTAGCTCTTCGCCAAACAACTGCCATGTTCTGCGTGTGATTGGTTTGTTTTGAATGGATTCAAACGCTTTCCGTCCACTAGCCAATGAAATGAGAGATTTTCAGGAGGACATCAATACATGCTGCGACAGTGGCATCTAGGTGAGATAGTAGTAACTGATAGTAGTATACTAATATCAAGTAGGTAGCGCGCAAGTGGTCACGGCTGAAGCGAAAGGTCGGAAACCTTGGCGCTAAAATCTCGGAAGTAGGTTGTTTCTGTCATAGGTGGCGTTAACGTACCGAAATGACCAACACCAACATATTATATCCTACATGACCGAGAGTATTATTATAATTATTATAATAACAATATAAATAATAATAAAAAAATAATAAAATAAAAAATAATAATAATAATAATAATAATAATAATAATAATAATAATAATTTTTTATTTTTTATTATTTTTTTTTGAAATACAATTGATAAGCGGCGCCCCACAAAGCTCGAAGAGCTTGTCCGTAGGGCACCCGTACAAACAAAATATAAATACTTCATTTTGTCTATGGACACGCGTCTGGCAGAATTTAGCAAATAGGCAGAATTTAGCATATAATTATAATTATGTATATAATATCATGTATTTACAATGTAAAATTCCAAATATCTATTTGTTAATAGCAATAATATAACAAAACTAGTAATAATACTAATATGCAAATAATGCAAATAAAACGAAATGAGATTCTCAGCGCACAATTCAAACCATATTATTCTATTATTCTATTAGGGTATTGTTTTTAATCCAATTTTTAAGTTCCGTCTTTAAAGTGCAGAATGAGGTTATACTTTTTAAACTAGGTGGCAAACTGTTTAGATAATGAGGTGTCAAATATTTCCTTTGCTGATATCCGTATGAATTCACAATATCAGTTGGCATTATTAACCTATCGCAATTTCTAGTTGAATGCTTTGCACTGTTTTGAATTTTGTGGTCATTTTTGAAATAATTTAACAAAAGATATAAAAGAAAATGTAGTTGTTGTATATTAAAGAACAAGACTTCTTCCTTCTCCAAGGATTTTACATTTTGCATTGGTATTATTAAATTGAAACATTTTTCTAAAATTTTGTTTAATTGCTGTAGATATGTTGAAGAAGTACGGCCCCAAGAAAGCAGGCCGTATCGGATGTGCGATTCTACGAGAGCAAAATAGACTGTTTTGATTGTGCTGAAATTAACATAGTTTTTTAAAATACTTATGCTATACACTGATGAACGCAGTTTACCGCACAGGCCGTCTATATGTTTGTCCCATTTAAATTGACTGTCAATTTGGAGTCCAAGATAGGTATGAGAGATCGTATTTTCTAATTTAAGTGTGCAGTTACATTTATAACAAGAAGCAGAAGGCCGGGTAGTGGAGTTAAGATGGAGGCAAGCGAAGTCATGGAAAATTATATTGGCTATACGTTTTTGAAACTTGAAAGGCGATTGAATTGTAATTACCTTGGTTTTTTTTACAGTTAATTGAAAGACCATTGTCATGTGACCATTTTAATAAACTATTGAAGTCATTTTGTATCATTTCGTTTGCCACATCAAAATTTTTATGAATGGCGAGAAGTGCGGTGTCATCAGCATAAAGAAATATATCACTGTTTACAATTTTGGAAAGCATTTCGTTTACATATATTAAATACAATATCGGACCCATTATTGATCCCTGCGGTACACCTGTTTGGCATTTCTTCAATTTACTAAACTTATTGAGGTATTTTACAGTCATATATCTATTGCATAAGTAGTTTTTAAATAGAGATAACACCGGTCCACGAATGCCAATGTTTTCAAGAGCTGAGAGTAGCCTATCGTGCAACAGGGTGTCGAATGCCTTCGTAAAACCTATAAAAATAACGACAGCATACAAATTTTTATTTAGAGCTCCATACACCTTGTCCGAAAAATCCGCAAGAAGCATGCCCGTACTCTTGTTTTTTTGAAAGCCATATTGTCTTTTGTCAATAATATTGAACTCATTTAAGTAATTTGTCAATTGATTAGCTATAAATCGCTCGAAGATTTTCTCGATTACCGGTAAGATCGCAATAGGCCTGTAATTGTTAAATTCTTTGTGATCTCCTGCTTTATAAATAGGTCTTACTACAGACAGCTTCAAAGCGTCGGGAATCACTCCAGTCTCTATTATTAAATTGATTAATTTTGTTAGCACAGGGCAAATATTTTTCGTTAGCTGCTGAACGTCCTTAGCGCGTATTGCGTCAATTCCAGGTCATTTTTTTTTATTTAATTGCAGAATTATCTCATTAACACAGCTTTCTGTAGCTTCACGCAGCATCATCGATTGCATTGCATACATTGGCACTTGCGGGCTAGTTATTATCGAGCAGTTATGGCTTACATTCTGTACCTCATCATGAAAAGAATCCACGAAATAATCAACAATAGTATCAGGGTCATAAATATTTGCCATGTGTTTTGTAATCACTTCATCGGGCGTCCTCGAGGATACTTTGCCGATCACTTCGTTGATTACTCTCCAGATTTCAGCCCTATCATTTTGGCAGTCATTGAAACATTTTTTGTAATATCTCATTTTTGAGTTGTGTAATTTTCTAATAATATCATTCCTGCATTTGTTGTATGCCTTTCTGTGTTCAATGTTTGCCGAGTTTTTCCACTTTTTATACAACTTATCCCTTTTTTTCATCTGGCGTTTTATGTCAAAAGTGACCCATGGCTTAAAATTTCTTGCTGAGGTGTTAGATATTAGAACAGATTTTTCGGATAGTTCATAAGCTGCTGAGAAAAGTCTACAAATATTTTCATAGAGCGTAGGAGGGTCATCATATTCTTTTAAACTGTTCCAGTTTATGTTTTTTAATCCTATCGATCTGATTCGTTCATTAATAATTTTCTTCTCCGTTTTCAATGACTCGTTAGCTTTTGCTGTTTTTTGTTTGTTATTGCGTATCCCCGCAGTAATAATGTAGTGGTCAGATATTTTCGTTCTAAAAACTACTGAGTGGATTTCGTCGCCTACATTTTTCACTCGTTTTTCAATAATAATAATAATAATAATAATAATAATAATAATAATAATAATAATAATAATAATAATAATAATAATAATAATAATAATAATAATAATAATAATAATAATAATAATAATAATAATAATAAGAATAATAATAATGATAATAATAATAATAATTATTATAATTATAATTATATTAATAATTAATAATAAATATTATTATTATTATTATTATTATTATTATTATTATTATTATTATTATTATTATTATTATTATTATTATTATTACTATTTGCGGTTATTAACAAACACGTGGGGACCTTTCATGTCCTGCTGCTCAGTGAAGTAAATGTAATTGACCTAAATGATAAGTACCAGCTGACAGGGTACAGCTTGATATCGAGACTGCGGGTTCAAAGAACTGGAGGTGGAATTATAATGTACTTACGAGATGATTTAAATTTTAAAGACAATAAATATGGATTCCAAAACTTTGAAGGTATTTCTGGAACCATCTCACACAATGATGGTCGCAGTTTCGATATCATTGCTGGCTACAGACCGCCTAATACGAATGTACTTAGCTTTGTAAAAGAGGTTGAAGAATTAATTATAAACAACCGTTCTAAAAATATGTTGTTAATAGGTGAAATGAACGTAAATTTATTTGAGAATGATGATAATTATGTAAGCCTGTATGAAAGTGTTCTCGCAACAAATGGGTTTAGAAATTGCATCTACAGTGCAACGCGCGAAGAGATTAGAATGGGAGGTCTTACAAGATCGTGTATTGACCATATATTTGTCATATATTTGTCCGTGGTAATTTCAATAAAATAAAATCTGCTGTATTTACTACCAAAATCACTGACCACTATATGATTATGGTGGACCTACATTACAAATCTGTAGACCCACTTGATGAACAATCAAACCCTCTTATTGCACCAAAAATTGATGAGTACGATTTAAAATGTAAATTGAGAGCGTGCGAGTGGCATGTTCTCTTTAGCATTAATGATTGTTCAACATTGTATGATGCTTTGGCTGATATGTTTAGAATATGCTATGAAAAAACAACACGAATGTATGATAAAACAGAAAAAGCAAAGAAAATCAAAAACCCATGGATAACCAAGGAAATAATGGCAGCTATTAACGATAGAGACAAAATGCTTAGAAAATGGAAGAACTGTACCAATAATCTGGTCAAAAATATGTTAGAATTTGACTTCAGGAACTGTAAAAAGAAAGTTAAGAAACTAATCAATCACTCAAAGCTAGCATACTTCAAATATAATATTGAAAATTCTTCTGGTTTTAGGGAAACATGGCAAACGATCAATAAGATTATAGGTAAAAATCCAAAACGCAGCGTGGATGATGTAATAATGAAATTCTTGGGAAAAAAATACAAAATCGAAACTGTGGTAAATGGCTTCGCTGATGCATTTGTAAAAGAAGTCAGGGATATCGTTCATGATTGTCCATTAGAAACTTTAACTATTCCTTATCATACGGTTCAAAATCATTCTATGTACATGCCTTCAGTTACCGAGAGCCAAATTAGCATCGCAATAAACAAACTAAACGAAGCGAAGCAGCCGGGCATAGACGGAATAAGGGCTAAAGACTTAAAACTATTAGTAAAAATTGTTGGACCTCTTATCACTAAAATCTGTAACCTATCATTCAAAGGTGGGGTAGTCCCTCCAGGTATTAAAATTGCAATTACGAAACCTGTTTACAAGAAGGGAGATCACCTTCATTATTCAAATTACCGTCCAATCTCACTTTTACCGGTAATTGACAAGATCATGGAACGATGTGTTGCAGACGTACTCACTAATTATCTAGAAAAATTTGGCATTATAAATAAATCACAGTTCGGATTCCAAAAGGGAAAGGGGACTTCAGATCTACTTGTCCTCCTATCTGACCATATTAATTCACTCCTCAATAATAATATGAATGTTTTAGCTTTATTTGTTGATTTCTCTAAAGCTTTCGATACCCTAGACCACAAAATATTGATAAAACTGATAGAAAATGCAGGAATAAGAGGTCCTATGTTGCTATGGTTTACAAGTTACCTACAAGATAGATTTATTACTGTGAAAGTCAATAACATCTCCAGTGAAATCAGGCCATGCCACTCTGGAGTTCCACAAGGCTCAATTCTGGGGCCCATCCTGTATCTCATTTATGTCAATGACCTTTTCAAATGTATATCAAATTCCGTAATATTTATGTACGCTGATGATACTCTACTGATAGCTGATCACAAATCAGTCAATACAGCGGAAAAATACCTCCAGGCCGATTTCATAAGTCTTTTAAAGTTCTGTCATGACCACTCTTTAGTAATAAATGCAAACAAAACAAGGTGCATGCACTTCAGTACAGTCTTAAACTCCTCGCGTTTCCATTCACCCGAAATAATTTATCATTCTGCTGAATGTTTGCACACTATTAGACCTGTTTTGCATAAAAATTGTAATTGTAATGTTGTAATCCAAAATGCAGACGAGCACATTTACCTTGGGGTCACTATTGATAGAAATTTTACATGGAGACCCCACATTGATGTGCTGCACAAAAGACTGCAATCCTGTGCTCTAAAATTATACGAATTAAAAATCTCCGACATGCCCTTTGATATAATTAGAATGGCCTACTGTGCCCTATTCGAGTCGCTGCTACAATATGGAATTCTGGCCTGGGGAACGGCGTCAGAGTATCACATTGGTAAAATTCAAGCGCTGCAAAATCGGGTTATAAAGTCAATTTCGCCAATTTCAACTAGGAATAGTCAAAATTCTAAATTAAATGAACTATACATACATTTCAACTTATTACCAGTACGGGAGTTATTCAAATACAGATTTATTTTAAAATACTTTTATTCTGATGATTACAAAATTAAAGATTCTTCAACTTACCAGCTCACCACTAGATTAAACTCAAATTCAGATGGCATCCTTACAGTTCCTCGTTTTAATAACAAATTTGGTCAGAGACGCTTAAACTACCTAGTTCCAGATATATTTAATTCCATTCCGCATAATATAAAAAAACTTACGAAATATGCTGAAATTAAAATGTCAACTAAGAATGTGCTTATCAACAACGCCAAACTTTAAACTTTAAATCTTAAGCAAGATGTACTAAGTAGATCACGGATACTTGTTGTGCAATTACTTTGTTTAATTCATTCATATACTTACAGTTTACTCATGTCAGCTTGTTCACAGGCTATTAATTAAAACTTATTTTTATTTATTTATAACATTATTCCACGGACAACCCTTTCGGGTTTTGTGGGAAATCGCAGCCACTGGTGTAAGCAGAAGTGAAGCATTGTATGATTTTGGTTATATAATTAAAAAAAAAAAAAAAAAAAAAAAAAAAAAAAAAAAAAAAAAATTATTATTATTATTATTATTATTATTATTATTATTATTATTATTATTATTATTATTATTATTATTATCATTATTATTATTATTATTATTATTATTATTATTATTATTATTATTATTATTATTATTATTATTATTATTATTATTATTATTATTATTTTTAATATTATTAATATTATTAATATTATTATTATTATTATTATTATTATTATTATTATTATTATTATTATTATTATTATATTATTATTATTATTATTATTATTATTATTATTATTATTATTATTATTATTATTATTATTATTATTATTATTATTATTATTATTATTATTATTATTATTATTATTATTATTATTATTATTATTATTATTATTATTATTATTATTATTATTATTATTATTATTATTATTATTATTATTATTATTATTATTATTAAGAGACTACTTATTATATTTATTATATACTATTAGTATAGTTATATTAGTAGTTATATACTACTTATTATATACTATTAGAGACTACTTGAATATAATGTACCTTTCATTTTTAATAATATATCACCAGAGCTTCGGCAATTAGAATCATTTTCCGCAGTAAAATTAAAATTAAAGAAATCATTATTAGAAAATTTGCCTGTCTCAGTATAATTATTTGATAGTGCTTGTTGTTATTATCTTTTTGTCATTTATGCCTGTCCGATACGGTTAAATTATTTGTTTGTATATATATATTTTTTTGGTTTTACAATTACGCTCTGTTACTTCATCATACTGTCATATACACAAATAAGTTTATATATATATATTTTTTTTTTATTTTTATTTTTTTATTTTTTTATATTTTTTCTAAATCCCCCACAGATGAGCCCCAAGGGCTTTGTGGACTGTTTCAAGAGAGAGAAATTGTAAGTATTTGAGACATGTTGATGAATAAAAAAAAAAAAAAAAAAAAAAATTATTATTATTATTATTATTATTATTATTATTATTATTATTATTATTATTATTATTATTATTATTATTATTATTATTATTATTATTATTATTATTATTATTATTATTATTATTATTATTATTATTATTATTATTATTATTATTATTATTATTATTATTATTATTATTATTATTATTATTATTATTATTATTATTATTATTATTATTATTATTATTATTATTATTATTATTATTATTATTATTATTATTATTATTATTATTATTATTATTATTATTATTATTATTATTATTATTATTATTATTATTATTATTATTATTATTATTATTATTATTATTATTATTATTATTATTATTATTATTATTATTATTATTATTATTATTATTATTATTATTATTATTATTATTATTATTATTATTATTATTATTATTATTATTATTATTATTATTATTATTATTATTATTATTATTATTATTATTATTATTATTATTATTATTATTATTATTATTATTATTATTATTATTATTATTATTATTATTATTATTATTATTATTATTATTATTATTATTATTATTATTATTATTATTATTATTATTATTATTATTATTATTATTATTATTATTATTATTATTATTATTATTATTATTATTATTATTATTATTATTATTATTATTATTATTATTATTATTATTATTATTATTATTATTATTATTATTATTATTATTATTATTATTATTATTATTATTATTATTATTATTATTATTATTATTATTATTATTATTATTATTATTATTATTATTATTATTATTATTATTATTATTATTATTATTATTATTATTATTATTATTATTATTATTATTATTATTATTATTATTATTATTATTATTATTATTATTATTATTATTATTATTATTATTATTATTATTATTATTATTATTATTATTATTATTATTATTATTATTATTATTATTATTATTATTATTATTATTATTATTATTATTATTATTATTATTATTATTATTATTATTATTATTATTATTATTATTATTATTATTATTATTATTATTATTATTATTATTATTATTATTATTATTATTATTATTATTATTATTATTATTATTATTATTATTATTATTATTATTATTATTATTATTATTATTATTATTATTATTATTATTATTATTATTATTATTATTATTATTATTATTATTATTATTATTATTATTATTATTATTATTATTATTATTATTATTATTATTGTTGTTGTTATTATTATTATTATTATTATTATTATTATTATTATTATTATTATTATTATTATTATTATTATTATTATTATTATTATTATTATTATTATTATTATTATTATTATTATATATATATTATTATTATTACCAGATTTCAGCATATATACGTAATCTACGAAAATTTGCTGAAATTAAACGGTCGACAAAGAATGTATTAATTCTAAACGCTAAACTCTAATTAAAGATGTAAGATGTGTCCAAGTATAGTTTCAATATCACTGATATAATCTGTTCAAAGGCTATTATTAAAATCTTTCTTTATTTTATTTTTTATTATGTTATTTCCACGGAAAAACCTTTCGGGTTTTGAAATCGCTGGAGAAATGTATACTCCATTTCACGTTAAGATGAAGAGTGTATTTGCTTCCTCCTCGCGTGAGCCATCTACTACTAGACATTAGCTGATGTCTTGAGCCAGACAAAAGGCTTTATGGGCGGTTTTCATTTCTTTGCTTATGTCTAGCAGCAAAGACTCCACGAGTTGTCAAGACACGAGGAAGACAAGAGGTTGTCTTGACAAGACAAGAGGTTCTCAAGAGGTTGTCGAGGTTGACAAGACGAGGAAGTTGTCGAGGAGTTGTCAGAGATGTATGATTACACACACACACACACACACACACACACACACACACACACACACACACACACACACACACACACACACACACACACACACACACACACACACACATTCGTTCATGATGATTCACAATGATTCGTTCATTAATAATTTTCTTCTCCGTTTTCAATGACTCGTTAGCTTTTGCTGTTTTTTGTTTGTTATTGCGTATCCCCGCAGTAATAATGTAGTGGTCAGATATTTTCGTTCTAAAAACTACTGAGTGGATTTCGTCGCCTACATTTTTCACTCGTTTTTCAATAATAATAATAATAATAATAATAATAATAATAATAATAATAATAATAATAATAATAATAATAATAATAATAATAATAATAATAATAATAATAATAATAATAATAATAATAATAATAATAATAAGAATAATAATAATGATAATAATAATAATAATTATTATAATTATAATTATATTAATAATTAATAATAAATATTATTATTATTATTATTATTATTATTATTATTATTATTATTATTATTATTATTATTATTATTATTATTATTACTATTTGCGGTTATTAACAAACACGTGGGGACCTTTCATGTCCTGCTGCTCAGTGAAGTAAATGTAATTGACCTAAATGATAAGTACCAGCTGACAGGGTACAGCTTGATATCGAGACTGCGGGTTCAAAGAACTGGAGGTGGAATTATAATGTACTTACGAGATGATTTAAATTTTAAAGACAATAAATATGGATTCCAAAACTTTGAAGGTATTTCTGGAACCATCTCACACAATGATGGTCGCAGTTTCGATATCATTGCTGGCTACAGACCGCCTAATACGAATGTACTTAGCTTTGTAAAAGAGGTTGAAGAATTAATTATAAACAACCGTTCTAAAAATATGTTGTTAATAGGTGAAATGAACGTAAATTTATTTGAGAATGATGATAATTATGTAAGCCTGTATGAAAGTGTTCTCGCAACAAATGGGTTTAGAAATTGCATCTACAGTGCAACGCGCGAAGAGATTAGAATGGGAGGTCTTACAAGATCGTGTATTGACCATATATTTGTCCGTGGTAATTTCAATAAAATAAAATCTGCTGTATTTACTACCAAAATCACTGACCACTATATGATTATGGTGGACCTACATTACAAATCTGTAGACCCACTTGATGAACAATCAAACCCTCTTATTGCACCAAAAATTGATGAGTACGATTTAAAATGTAAATTGAGAGCGTGCGAGTGGCATGTTCTCTTTAGCATTAATGATTGTTCAACATTGTATGATGCTTTGGCTGATATGTTTAGAATATGCTATGAAAAAACAACACGAATGTATGATAAAACAGAAAAAGCAAAGAAAATCAAAAACCCATGGATAACCAAGGAAATAATGGCAGCTATTAACGATAGAGACAAAATGCTTAGAAAATGGAAGAACTGTACCAATAATCTGGTCAAAAATATGTTAGAATTTGACTTCAGGAACTGTAAAAAGAAAGTTAAGAAACTAATCAATCACTCAAAGCTAGCATACTTCAAATATAATATTGAAAATTCTTCTGGTTTTAGGGAAACATGGCAAACGATCAATAAGATTATAGGTAAAAATCCAAAACGCAGCGTGGATGATGTAATAATGAAATTCTTGGGAAAAAAATACAAAATCGAAACTGTGGTAAATGGCTTCGCTGATGCATTTGTAAAAGAAGTCAGGGATATCGTTCATGATTGTCCATTAGAAACTTTAACTATTCCTTATCATACGGTTCAAAATCATTCTATGTACATGCCTTCAGTTACCGAGAGCCAAATTAGCATCGCAATAAACAAACTAAACGAAGCGAAGCAGCCGGGCATAGACGGAATAAGGGCTAAAGACTTAAAACTATTAGTAAAAATTGTTGGACCTCTTATCACTAAAATCTGTAACCTATCATTCAAAGGTGGGGTAGTCCCTCCAGGTATTAAAATTGCAATTACGAAACCTGTTTACAAGAAGGGAGATCACCTTCATTATTCAAATTACCGTCCAATCTCACTTTTACCGGTAATTGACAAGATCATGGAACGATGTGTTGCAGACGTACTCACTAATTATCTAGAAAAATTTGGCATTATAAATAAATCACAGTTCGGATTCCAAAAGGGAAAGGGGACTTCAGATCTACTTGTCCTCCTATCTGACCATATTAATTCACTCCTCAATAATAATATGAATGTTTTAGCTTTATTTGTTGATTTCTCTAAAGCTTTCGATACCCTAGACCACAAAATATTGATAAAACTGATAGAAAATGCAGGAATAAGAGGTCCTATGTTGCTATGGTTTACAAGTTACCTACAAGATAGATTTATTACTGTGAAAGTCAATAACATCTCCAGTGAAATCAGGCCATGCCACTCTGGAGTTCCACAAGGCTCAATTCTGGGGCCCATCCTGTATCTCATTTATGTCAATGACCTTTTCAAATGTATATCAAATTCCGTAATATTTATGTACGCTGATGATACTCTACTGATAGCTGATCACAAATCAGTCAATACAGCGGAAAAATACCTCCAGGCCGATTTCATAAGTCTTTTAAAGTTCTGTCATGACCACTCTTTAGTAATAAATGCAAACAAAACAAGGTGCATGCACTTCAGTACAGTCTTAAACTCCTCGCGTTTCCATTCACCCGAAATAATTTATCATTCTGCTGAATGTTTGCACACTATTAGACCTGTTTTGCATAAAAATTGTAATTGTAATGTTGTAATCCAAAATGCAGACGAGCACATTTACCTTGGGGTCACTATTGATAGAAATTTTACATGGAGACCCCACATTGATGTGCTGCACAAAAGACTGCAATCCTGTGCTCTAAAATTATACGAATTAAAAATCTCCGACATGCCCTTTGATATAATTAGAATGGCCTACTGTGCCCTATTCGAGTCGCTGCTACAATATGGAATTCTGGCCTGGGGAACGGCGTCAGAGTATCACATTGGTAAAATTCAAGCGCTGCAAAATCGGGTTATAAAGTCAATTTCGCCAATTTCAACTAGGAATAGTCAAAATTCTAAATTAAATGAACTATACATACATTTCAACTTATTACCAGTACGGGAGTTATTCAAATACAGATTTATTTTAAAATACTTTTATTCTGATGATTACAAAATTAAAGATTCTTCAACTTACCAGCTCACCACTAGATTAAACTCAAATTCAGATGGCATCCTTACAGTTCCTCGTTTTAATAACAAATTTGGTCAGAGACGCTTAAACTACCTAGTTCCAGATATATTTAATTCCATTCCGCATAATATAAAAAAACTTACGAAATATGCTGAAATTAAAATGTCAACTAAGAATGTGCTTATCAACAACGCCAAACTTTAAACTTTAAATCTTAAGCAAGATGTACTAAGTAGATCACGGATACTTGTTGTGCAATTACTTTGTTTAATTCATTCATATACTTACAGTTTACTCATGTCAGCTTGTTCACAGGCTATTAATTAAAACTTATTTTTATTTATTTATAACATTATTCCACGGACAACCCTTTCGGGTTTTGTGGGAAATCGCAGCCACTGGTGTAAGCAGAAGTGAAGCATTGTATGATTTTGGTTATATAATTAAAAAAAAAAAAAAAAAAAAAAAAAAAAAAAAAAAAAAAAATTATTATTATTATTATTATTATTATTATTATTATTATTATTATTATTATTATTATTATCATTATTATTATTATTATTATTATTATTATTATTATTATTATTATTATTATTATTATTATTATTATTATTATTATTATTATTATTATTATTATTATTATTTTTAATATTATTAATATTATTAATATTATTATTATTATTATTATTATTATTATTATTATTATTATTATTATTATATATTATTATTATTATTATTATTATTATTATTATTATTATTATTATTATTATTATTATTATTATTATTATTATTATTATTATTATTATTATTATTATTATTATTATTATTATTATTATTATTATTATTATTATTATTATTATTATTATTATTATTATTATTATTATTATTATTATTATTATTATTATTATTATTATTATTATTATTATTATTATTATTATTATTATTATTATTATTATTATTATTATTATTATTATTATTATTAAGAGACTACTTATTATATTTATTATATACTATTAGTATAGTTATATTAGTAGTTATATACTACTTATTATATACTATTAGAGACTACTTGAATATAATGTACCTTTCATTTTTAATAATATATCACCAGAGCTTCGGCAAATAGAATCATTTTCCGCAGTAAAATTAAAATTAAAGAAATCATTATTAGAAAATTTGCCTGTCTCAGTATAATTATTTGATAGTGCTTGTTGTTATTATCTTTTTGTCATTTATGCCTGTCCGATACGGTTAAATTATTTGTTTGTATATATATATTTTTTTGGTTTTACAATTACGCTCTGTTACTTCATCATACTGTCATATACACAAATAAGTTTATATATATATATATTTTTTTTATTTTTATTTTTTTATTTTTTTATATTTTTTCTAAATCCCCCACAGATGAGCCCCAAGGGCTTTGTGGACTGTTTCAAGAGAGAGAAATTGTAAGTATTTGAGACATGTTGATGAATAAAAAAAAAAAAAAAAAAAAAAATTATTATTATTATTATTATTATTATTATTATTATTATTATTATTATTATTATTATTATTATTATTATTATTATTATTATTATTATTATTATTATTATTATTATTATTATTATTATTATTATTATTATTATTATTATTATTATTATTATTATTATTATTATTATTATTATTATTATTATTATTATTATTATTATTATTATTATTATTATTATTATTATTATTATTATTATTATTATTATTATTATTATTATTATTATTATTATTATTATTATTATTATTATTATTATTATTATTATTATTATTATTATTATTATTATTATTATTATTATTATTATTATTATTATTATTATTATTATTATTATTATTATTATTATTATTATTATTATTATTATTATTATTATTATTATTATTATTATTATTATTATTATTATTATTATTATTATTATTATTATTATTATTATTATTATTATTATTATTATTATTATTATTATTATTATTATTATTATTATTATTATTATTATTATTATTATTATTATTATTATTATTATTATTATTATTATTATTATTATTATTATTATTATTATTATTATTATTATTATTATTATTATTATTATTATTATTATTATTATTATTATTATTATTATTATTATTATTATTATTATTATTATTATTATTATTATTATTATTATTATTATTATTATTATTATTATTATTATTATTATTATTATTATTATTATTATTATTATTATTATTATTATTATTATTATTATTATTATTATTATTATTATTATTATTATTATTATTATTATTATTATTATTATTATTATTATTATTATTATTATTATTATTATTATTATTATTATTATTATTATTATTATTATTATTATTATTATTATTATTATTATTATTATTATTATTATTATTATTATTATTATTATTATTATTATTATTATTATTATTATTATTATTATTATTATTATTATTATTATTATTATTATTATTATTATTATTATTATTATTATTATTATTATTATTATTATTATTATTATTATTATTATTATTATTATTATTATTATTATTATTATTATTATTATTATTATTATTATTATTATTATTATTATTATTATTATTACCAGATTTCAGCATATATACGTAATCTACGAAAATTTGCTGAAATTAAACGGTCGACAAAGAATGTATTAATTCTAAACGCTAAACTCTAATTAAAGATGTAAGATGTGTCCAAGTATAGTTTCAATATCACTGATATAATCTGTTCAAAGGCTATTATTAAAATCTTTCTTTATTTTATTTTTTATTATGTTATTTCCACGGAAAAACCTTTCGGGTTTTGAAATCGCTGGAGAAATGTATACTCCATTTCACGTTAAGATGAAGAGTGTATTTGCTTCCTCCTCGCGTGAGCCATCTACTACTAGACATTAGCTGATGTCTTGAGCCAGACAAAAGGCTTTATGGGCGGTTTTCATTTCTTTGCTTATGTCTAGCAGCAAAGACTCCACGAGTTGTCAAGACACGAGGAAGACAAGAGGTTGTCTTGACAAGACAAGAGGTTCTCAAGAGGTTGTCGAGGTTGACAAGACGAGGAAGTTGTCGAGGAGTTGTCAGAGATGTATGATTACACACACACACACACACACACACACACACACACACACACACACACACACACACACACACACACACACACACACACACACACACACACACACACACACACACACACACACACACACACACACACACACACACACACACACACACACACACACACACACACACACACACACACACACACACACACACACACACACACACACACACACACACACACACACACACACACACACACACACACACACACACACACACACACACACACACACACACACACACACACACACACACACACACACACACACACACACACACACACACACACACACACACACACACACACACACACACACACACACACACACACACACACACACACACACACACACACACACACACACACACACACACACACACACACACACACACACACACACACACACACACACACACACACACACACACACACACACACACACACACACACACACACACACACACACACACACACACACACACACACACACACACACACACACACACACACACACACACACACACACACACACACACACACACACACACACACACACACACACACACACACACACACACACACACACACACACACACACACACACACACACACACACACACACACACACACACACACACACACACACACACACACACACACACACACACACACACACACACACACACACACACACACACACACACACACACACACACACACACACACACACACACACACACACACACACACACACACACACACACACACACACACACACACACACACACACACACACACACACACACACACACACACACACACACACACACACACACACACACACACACACACACACACACACACACACACACACACACACACACACACACACACACACACACACACACACACACACACACACACACACACACACACACACACACACACACACACACACACACACACACACACACACACACACACACACACACACACACACACACACACACACACACACACACACACACACACACACACACACACACACACACACACACACACACACACACACACACACACACACACACACACACACACACACACACACACACACACACACACACACACACACACACACACACACACACACACACACACACACAAGTTTTTTTTTCAAGTACTTAGTGAAATTGAAAATTTCGCTTCGCTTGCGAAACAACGTATGGCCAGACTGATATTGAAAACGAACCGTTTTGAAATCACAATTGGAAAAATGTTGAAAAAATACGCACTTTTAAATAAATTCCCGTACTTTCCCAATTTTCGAATATTGCTAGCTTTTCTGCTTTTAAGGCGAAAGGTATGGAGGATTTTCTTGAAAAACGTAGGGGGTCTAAGTTGAGAACAAAAGTAGACACCCCTGAAAATTTCATTGCAATCGACGCAGGCGTTTGTTCTGTGGAGCGCGCACAAACACACACACAAGAAAATCACATACACAAGTCCCTTTTTTTACCAGTAGTGAAATTGAAGATGTAATTTTCTTGTACCAGAGATATTCAACGCCATCCCACAGGGGCGAAGCGTGGTTATTTTCACGGGGGAGACACATATAATATTACATACATTTGGCAGTTTCACGTGCGTGGGGGTATCATTATCTTTCTGGCGCACGGTAAATGAAATTGAAATCAGTCTTAGTGCATTTAAAAAAATTGTATATATAGAAGTTCGATCATACGGTCATGTTCCTTCAGTTCATGCTGGCTGGAAATATGAACCTTATCGTTACTAAATTACCTAATATTTAGGACGTAATAAGCTTGCATGTGCTGTGGTTTACGTTGAGCAGGAAAGCAATGCTAATCGCTTTCAACGCTGGGTAAGCGCCTTGTACCATGGTGTAAGCGCTACTACTAAACCTGAAAAATATCCCGCGCCACGGAGCGCGCTTGTGCTATGGAGACGCGGTTCCCGAAGCAGATATTTTCAGGACGTCACGGAGTCACAGAGCCGTGACGCGTCTCAAACGCAGCGAGTTTATTGCTGCGGTGACTCGGAAATCAAGCATCGGGCGGCGGGCAGCGGGGGCCAGTGTATAAGACCCTATGCGAGGAGACAATCTCCAACTATGTCTCGCTCGGTGCTCGAATAGTAAATCGCTCGTAGCTCTTCAGTTGCGCTCGCGTTACAGCCGAGCTTGGCGCGCGAGTGTGAATGCATTTGCAGCTCGCACCGAGCTCGTTCAAGCCACTCGCTAAATGAACTAAAAAGATCCGTAAAAAAAACTTCATCACGTAAATTTTAGGGTACACACTGTCTCATTGTCTCATAGGACGCTTCGCCCCTGCAGTAATCTTCGATAATTTTCTGAAATCAAACGGTCTACAAAGAATGTATTTATTTCTAAACGCTAAACTCTAATTCAAGATGTACAATAATTATCACTGTAGTTTTAATATCACTATTAGAATTTGTTCAGGGGGGTTAAAGGATTATGTACACACCCACGATCCCGAAATATCAATCCACTCACAATTGTTCAATTGTACATTTGTTCAACAATTATTTAGTTATTGAAAAATAGATAGGTCTTTCATGCTGCTTTAACCAACTGCCTGAAAATAAACTGAACATATTATATGAGAATAAGTTTTATGATTCTATCCTTCTTCATGCTATCCATATTTACATCTATTCATCTGTGGTGTCATTTGCATTTTCATAATGCTTCAAGGACAATAGCTTATTTGAATATTATAAAGCATTTCTTAAATAAATACCAACCTACGCTGTCATTTCTTTCCAAAACTTAGTTGGAGTCCTTTAAAACTTCTTAATTTTGTATCATGCCTCCGTGCACTCAAAAGATTTCATTTAAAAATCGTTTAATTAATTGGCGTAATTGGATGTGCAGTCAATCATTATGAATTTCGTTGACGCTTTGTGCCAAACAAATTAAAGAATGATATTAGTTCATGTTTGAAAGAATAATTATTTTAAAGACGACTTGATTTGATGAAGGCGTAAATTGATCTGGGAGTGTCTTAAATGACCGAAAATTCGACTGACCGAAAATATGCTTGGTCGAATTTTCGACTGTTCAAAAAAATCGTAAAAATTATGTTTCCTTAACGTACGAAAATTTGACTAGTCGAAATTTCAAGTGTCGAAAAAATGTATGAGAAATTAAAGGGAAGGGGGTGGACCACTACACTAGGAGTACTATCGACAGTAAAACAATAGACCCTAAAGATATTTTAGGTGTTTAAACAAATTTTTTAATTCGAAAATTCGAACACACGAAAATTCGGCTAGTCGAAAAACAGGCAGTGTCGGGCGTAGTGCCATAATGCCATGGGACATAGTCGTTTTTTCAGAGTAAATTGAAATTCGAAACCCCGAAAATTCAAAAATGGTCGAATTTTTTACGTGTCGAAAAATAAACTGGTCGAAATTTAGACTTGTCGAATTTTGAACTGTACGAAAATTCGACTAGTCGAATTTTCGGGTGTTCGATTTTCAATTTACTCTGAAAAAACGACTATGTCCTTTAACACAGGGCCTTATGACACTTCGCCCAACACTTTGCCTGTTTTCAAAAGTTTCAAAAAGTTTCAAAAGTCGAAAAGTCATGTAAAAGTCCTTACCCATGTTTATAACAATCCTAAATTATAGACTCGGAAAGCATCGCATCACGGCAGGGGCGTAGGAACTATTTTTTTTAGTGGGGGGGGGGGGGGGGGGGTCAAAGGGGCTCGTAGCAAAAAAAAACTGGGGGTTAAAAATTTTTTGAGTTCAAGGTTTTCATTGGAGCAAATCTACGCGTTTGCGGTAAAATTTGGCCTTGAGAATGAATTGGTCAGAACTGCATATTTCATGGTTGATTTATTGTTCAAGAAGGTAGCTTATTTAATTTCTGTTAATTAAATAACGTTTATCTTACAATGAATGGCATTGACGAATTAATTTCTAAAGGCTTTACGCAACCTGGTAGACTGGCTTGAAAACACCCGTTGTGCTGTCCAAAATTAGGCCCGTTATTGCAAATTAGGCATAGCCATATGCGAATCAGTGAGCAATTCTGCAAAGGTTTTTTAAAATCTTCAAAACTAATTTAGGTGTCATTCTGTTTACCATCAAATTTACCATACCTTTTGCGCCGCAGGCGAAAATTTTACGGTTTCTAGGGTTTATAGAGCACAATATTTTGTGTGAAATGCATGCTTAGCTATGCCCGCTGGCTGCTCGGGTACCTACTTCTCGGTGCTTGGTTTCCTATACTTATTTGAAAGCAAAAAAAGTTACCTAAACTCCATTTCATGTCGAGAAGGAGAGTGGATTTGCATCTTCCTCGAGGACCCACTGCTGCTAAACACGAGCCAAGAGTTTCAAAACTCACAAGCCATGTCTTGAGCCGGACAAAAGGCTCTATGGGCTGTTTTGGGACTCTTGACTTATTTCAATTGGCAGTTGGTCCCCGGGAAATATGAAAATTCACGTTCGTTCTTGACGTGAAATTGGAGTATAAACTCGAAACACAACAGAATATGAGCAGGAAGGTCTACCAGCTGCCGGAAAAATTCTAGGGAAATGAGTTGTTGATCTCGAGTTTGGGCGCCTTTAGCCAATGGCTTTAGTTTGAACCAGTACCAGATATTTTTCCGACACTACTCGATCTCAATAAGTATTCCGCAAACAATAACAGCTAGTGTGATGGCAGGACTCAATGTCTATAGCCACCGAGCTATAGCCAATTTACATTGCATTCAAGGTATTATGCTGATTCTCAACCAAATGCAGGACTTTCTACCGTGGTTATCAGAATAGGGAATCCTAGTTTCAAGTTTCTCATTATAAAACTATAATACCACACCATAATAAATACTAAATATAAGTTAAATATCGATCACGGGAACGATCCAGTGACGTGACCCCGGGGGGAGTACATTGGCTTGACCCCCCCAGTGGGGGGGTCAAGCCAATGCGTGGGAGGGGGATTTGACCCCTCATCCCCCCCCCCCTTCCTACGCCCTGCATCACGGCACGACTAGAAAGTTAAGAAATTATGACCAACGGCAATTGCTATACGAAATCTCAAAAGTCTGTAAAACTGTGGGCCACCAGCATGCCACATTCCTGGCACCCAATTACTAGAACCAACTCCCTCCCCATAATTGCCAAACTGCAAAATCGACGCAGTTTCAGAATATCGGTTTGTAGCTGGCTCGTCGAGCAAGGACGATACTGATAGTATATTATGTTTATTTTACTTTACTTTTCTTGAGATTGGTAATCATAAGAAAAAGGTATGATATGTATATGTTTATTATGTTAAAATCATTTTATCTGCTATTTTTCTTATGTATTTGTTATTATTATTATTATTATTATTATTATTATTATTATTATTAATAGCTATCCGAATTTCAATGATAAAATATAAAGCCTACACACAAGTTTTACATATGTGGGCTTTTTCGCATCTGTTAAACGGCAAAAACAAACAAAAAAAAAACAGGCGAGAAAACTTCATATGTTCTTTAACACATTAAACCTTATTGAACTACTCCCGACAATTTGCCTGTTTATCGACTAATCGAATTTCGGATTTTCGAATTTCAATTCAGTCTGAAAAAATGACTGTCCTTTAACACTAAGCCTTATATGGCACTGCCCATAACATTGCATGCTTTTCGACTATTTGCATTTTCGGGTGTTCGAATTTTCGAGTGAATTTTTTTTACACCTACAATATCTTTAGGGTCAATTGTTTTACTGCCGATGGCCCGATAGTACTCCTAGTGTAGTGGTCTCATACATGTAGTAATGTCTCATACATTTTTTTCGACCACTTGAATTTTCTACCAGTCGAATTTTCGTACGTTAGGGAAACATAATTTTGACGATTTTTCGAACAGTCGAAAATTCGACTAGTCGAAGATTCGATCAAGCATATTTTCGGTCAGTCGAATTGATTCCAAAGCAGCCAAGACGTTTGTCTGGTTTCTGGTTTAGGGAAATGTACTGCCTTACCGCTGAATGCAGTCGAGGTTGTCTCTGTATTCTGACCTTGCAATACATTTTACAGCCCAAATTAGATTTCACATTTTGATAGTTGAGAATCACACTCATAATATGTAACTATAGCACATCTATTTTTTCCCCAAATAATAACTATGTATATAAGTAATAATAAGGATACATAACTGAATGCTATTTCCTAAAATAGTTAATTGACTTGATTTTCTAATTCTAAACGTTACCTTTATACATCCTAAACTGCGTAAATCAAATAAAATATTTTACGCCGAGTCACCCCCCCCCCCCCCACCCAACCCCTCACTCTTTCTGGAACACCTGGGTAGCGATCATATAACTTTTTTCGTTCGATTTGGCTCAAAATCAGTCGATTTCAAATCCCTGCTCATTTTCAACCATATGATATGGGCAGTGCAGATATTGAAAACGAATCGTTTTGAAATCACACAGTTACATGATAGCCCCCCTGGTGATGCAGGCTGGGGAGGGGGGTTCCCCTCACCACACCGTGAGCCCTCCACCCGTGCCTTCGGGACAACGCAAGCATACACGTACTTATTTTAGTATATTGACAAGATATAGTATATCTGTCACCTATCCATGGATCAATTTCGATATAAAAACAATACAATACAATATGGATCCTAGCAGGAAAATATTATCATATCATCGGTAGTATACATAGATCCAAGTACGTGGTTGTAGCATAACATACAAAAATCATCAACAGCAACAGCAACAACAACATATAACATAAACGATACAACTTGATCAGTAGGTACATTAGGTATTCAGTAGGTATGTGTATTCTGTTACCATTAATAATATCGTTTTCTGTGAAAAAGCTAAATAACCAGCTTGTGCATGGTTAGTATTTTCTATCCCAAAGAAATTTCCACGTCGCTTAAGAGTGCTCCAGTCTGATAATCCGTTCACCTCCATCCCCACAGAAACGTTGAATGCAGAGGTCCACGCGAGAGGAGAAATGAACCCCTAAAAGTAATCCAATCTTCAATTTTATACATCTGTAGATGAAGGAAAAGTATATCTTTGGTCTTGCGATCTTCTTAATTTGATTTTTACAAAAATGTATCAGGTACACCCTTTCAAAAATAGTCTACATGAACTCTAAGAATCGACTCTAAATCGATATTCATTCGTTCTGTATTGGAAAAGCGCGATTGCACGATCATGCGCGCACTCTTTCGCTATGCACCGTTTTTTTCTCAGTGATTTTGGAGCAAATTTAGACCCTCGTTCTTCCTCCCGCGTAAGGGTCTGCACCAGTAAAATGTTGGTGATCACCCTCTACCGAAATGTTAACTAGAGTCATTTTGTTGCGTTCTTTTTTTAGTGGCGTCGAGAGGCGGATGTAGAGGATTATAGAAGAGCCAGAAGTTCGGAGCACGGATTAATTTGTATGACTCCACTTTTGAAAGTCTTGTAGAATGACCATTTGGTGCACGAAAACTTTGATTCAAAATCGATGAAAATCGGCAATCGATATCGAATCCTGTCGTATAAATTATCACACCAAAAACTTAAATATGTATGTTTTTCAAATTTTACTGCATGTGTTTATGCTGACATCACGATACATTGAATATTTTTGTTGGATTCATCTCTGAGATGTTGATTCTTTAAACTTCCCGCAACTACGATAACGGCGAGGACAGTTATGTTAAGCTGCGATAAGCGGATTATATGCGAAGAGTTCTCTTAATCAAAGTGCATAACCGGAGCGGGGTATAGCGATTAAATGTAAGTTATAATCAATCACTTTCAAACCCCAAAATCGGGGGCGCCATTCACCCCCCTCCCACAACTTACATATCATTTGGGGGGGGGGGGGGGTGAAATGTTTCTTACCGGTTGAGCATTTCTTTGTGTGTTGTTCAAGACTCCAACGAAATATAATACTCTTATTTCCAGCCCGTAGATAAAGTTTAAAAAACAAATAAAATAAAATACCCCCCTCCCCCCCCCCTAAGCCACCCACCCAACCCCACACATGGAAAGTCCATACCTAACCACACTCGCTGTTTACATCCTGTCAAAGTATACATCACTATGTTTTCAATTTTCATTTACCATTAATAGGCAAGTGCTTCAGGCAAATAATATGATATATATCCGAATGCTTCCAAAAGCACCCCACTTGCAAAGGTATGGTCATTCGCAATGGAACATGCTCACCAGAAAAGCTAGGCTCACATTTTCAAAACAAAGCTGCTATATATAGGTATAGGATATCCCCTTAAGGATGCTCTTTTGACTGCTAGTGGTCAAGTGTATCTAATTTGGTACACCGTAAATGTTAATACTCGGCAAATACAAACGATCATAATATCACGAGGGTAGAGGTCAAAGAAATACAATAATTTATTGAAAGAAAAACGCTGCATCTTGTTTTCATTTTTAAATGTAACCGTCTGTAGGTAATTTTTACTCACTATGAAAATCGCAATGTACTACCTACAGCTTTTGAAATATCTTGTGCCTTTTGCTTTCAGCATTATACACACTTTACAAAGACCCGTGTTACCGTTCACGCTTTGTGGTCAAAGTCAAATAAAATTTCATTAAATGTCAGCATGCCACATTCAATAACACTAATAAAAAGAAGAAAAAAAAAACAAAACACAAAAATATTGTACTATCTATAAGACCACAAAGATTTTACTTTATGGTAAGCATGACTCAATATAATAAGATTAAAATAGCAGGTTATATTTTGTGTGTATTACATAACATTAAACCTTCATGATATAGCGAGCAGCATGTCATGTCCGATTCCAGCGGATTTTGCTACACAACTGTCATCTCACTTCATAACTCACAAAAGATCGTATTTCAAACCAAATATAAAGACAACTCTTGAAAACTTAGAATACAATTATTTTATGTTATGTACATTCGCCTTAAAAACAAGCCTATTAAAACTGTTATACTTTTATCACAGAGTATAATACTTATTCTGATGTTCAAATGTAAGTAATTGGGCAACTCAATTTCTTACAGAAGCTCTGCTGGCCGGTTGTGGTTACAACACAGCAGTTAGAGGAATACTCTCACCTTCACACAAGTTGTGCTCAGATAAAATATGTTTCTTTTTTATAACCAATACAGAAGCAATTAAAATCAAATAAAATATATTTGTCCACCAAGCACTGTTTTGTCTAATCATTCCAATTTCAAAATAAAATTTCAAATTTGTACAATCGATTCCAAATTTTAATATTGTGAGGTGATCGCTGTCAAAAGTCTATACCGAAAATTTGAAGCGAATCGGTGCTTCACGATTTCTAACCAAAGCTTATGCGCAGATATTTTATTATTTTGTTTTCTGTTTCCAGATTGAACATACATGTTATTGGAATGTCATGATACTAAAACTACTTATTTACACATTCCTGAACACTATAAAAACATTTTACGATAAGCCATTTTTTAAATTTACACTTAAACTCATTATGCCCTTGTATCTTTCTGAGATCTTGTGGCAGTGTATTAAAAAACATCTTTCCTGCGTAGGATGGTCCATTTTTAACCTTTTCCAGTCTATGGGTAGGTAAACTCTCTAAATTCTTCTCACGAGTCACGTAGTGTTTGACTGTGTTTGTGTCATGGTCTTTTTCTGCATCCTTTAAAAGCATAATGCAGCTAAAAATAATATATAAACAATACACCGTCAGTATGTTCAAAGTCTTAAATAGTGGCTTACAACTGTATTTGTAAAAGATGACTGCACAAGGGTCATAGCTTGCTTTTGCTATAGTGTTCTAAGGGCACTTTTTTGGAGAGAAAATAAGCTTTTCACATCTCCACTGTGACCCCACAAAACGACACCGTATTGGAGGTGGGCATGAATGTGGGAGAAATAAACTACTTTGGCTGTGGCGACTGAACTTATTGATATAACTCTTTTCAAGAGATAACAGCCTGTTGCTACTCTACATTTTATATTCTTAATATGCATAGACCATGTTAGTTTGTCATCTATTGTTATTCCCAAATATTTGATTGTTCTTTGCTGCTTTACATTTGCCATTTACATCTAGATCTGGCAGTATTATATGTGATAGTCGATTAAAATTCATTAAAACAAATTTGTCAAATTTGAGGTGCAAATGGTTTTTAAAGCTCCATTTAGACATTTCTTTGATTGCTGCAGCCTCATGATCATTATGTGGAGACCTACTATTAACTATCAGTTGAGTTGTATCGTGTGCATATTGGACGATATCACAAATAAATCTACTGATGATGTCTCTAAAACTACTGGGGATGTCTCCAAAACTACTGGGGATGTCTCCAAAACTACTAACAGCAAAATGTCTGCCACCTGCAATTTCCGAGATCCTAGTAGACCTAGGTTCCATCTTGAAATACGATTCTCCCGGCTTGTGCCTGAGCAATTTCAATAAATTGATTCCTGATGAGGAATCCATGGGTAAGGAATCTAACAGCCAAGGAATTTCCACCAGGACCCAGACCCACACAAGGGGGTTTTATGTTTCATGGTCCATGGGAGGATATTAATTGTGAGCAGCCAATCAGTGCAGGGAATCCCATCCGATGTCGCCAATCGTCATGGAGATAACAAGATTCCCCCAAAGTTTTGAGAGTTCCTTCATTCATCTGGGTCCAGATCAAGAACCCACTAGACCTGGAACCCACCAGACAAGGAATCTTGGCAAAGGAATTCCACGCATAGGTAATTTGTACTAAAATTCATTTCACGTTAAGAAGGAGTGTGGATTTGCATCTTCCTCAAGGACGTCCACTTTTGCTATACAAGAGCTAAGAGTTTCAAAACTGCCCATAGAGTCTTTTGTCCGGCTGAAGGCACGCATGTACGTTTTGGACCGCTCAGCTCGTGTCTAGCAGCAGTGGGTCCTAGAGGAAAATGCAAAATCCACTCCCCTCCTTAACGTGAAATGGAGAATAGTTCGTGGCTTTGTCGTGAGTGATACCATAGATGGTGATACTAATCAGTTTAGAAGTGTTGTGTTTTACAAGTCCAATTAACTCCTGCACTCTCAAGAGAAAGTAATTCGTAAAGATAAGACAGAAGAAGATGTTAACAGTTTATCACAGTCTTCAGCTTTTAGTAACCAAACAATTAACAAATCAGTGACTGGGTGTAACGCGTGTAAATTGCGTTCCTTATGTAACTTGTGTACAACATGACTATTCCCATGTGCCACGTCCATTTAACTTGTGAAGTCCGTGTGACTTGCACGGATGTATGTATTTCTTTATTGTCTAAGGCACATTTAGTTACCTGGTTACCATGTTATTAGATTCATAGCGGCGGTCGCCGAAAATTCGTCTTTTATATATCATTAATTAGTAACATCATCAAAATCATCATATCAACCATCGAATCATCAAAAATCATCATGATCAATCAAAACGGTGACCACCATTCATAGCGGCGGTCGCCGCAAAGACGTATTTTATATAGCATTAATTAATAACATCATCAAAATCATCATATCAACCATAGAATCATAAAAAATCATCATGATCAATCAAAACGGTGACCACCACTAGGTTTACTGTGCGGGACTCGAAGCCCATTGTTCTAGCCGCAGGCAAACGCACGAAATATTTAATTTCGGGTTTAATCTTTATCGAATATTTAGTCAATTTCTTTCGGAGCTAACCTGAAAACCTAACACATCGATATAAATTGCTAACAGTCTTCTAAAACATCATATTTTAGCCAAAAATATTGTTGAAAAATTTCATCCGATTTCAAACTTCCTTTCGTCCGTCGTCTGCTGTATAGGAGACAACAGTCTCGATCTTTGTGTACACCGTCGCGTACAGAGAGCGCCACATGCTTACATTTGGTGTAAATGGTTGATGGCGCCTACTTTCTGGTTTTTTTCGGAATTAGTATCGGAACCTCGAGTTTGGTGCAGTCCGTCCCCCAACCCGTCGCGGTCCTGTGGTCCATCACTCAGTCGACAGGCGTGTGCAATAAAAGTGACAAAGAACTTGAAGTTCCACAGATCTTTGGTCCACAGCATAGCATGGCTTTGGTCTGTAGCTGTCTGTACGAAGGCGGCTCCAGGCGGTAACATAATGAACCCAAAGTTTTGTGCATGAATTGCGATTTTCGCGAAAATAGGAAATTTGAAATAGTGCTATCGATTGATTTGGAAGTTAAAACGTTTCAGTTACTCTAATAAATATCGAGCTGTATAATAGAAAATTATTGTTAGAAAGGAGGCCGAGGCTAGATATATGTTTAGGTGTGTTACAAACCTTTGCGCCCACCTTGTTGACAGCCAAAGCAAGTATATTCAAAGAGACATGGCGGTTGCCCATGATTTGAACCAGAAGTACAAAGAATAATTCATGCTAGAGTTGTAATAAAATATCTACCATGATATAAGACCAGAAAATAGACATCTTCTATTGACAAACAAAAAATAGAGGCTTGATGATTGAATAGAGGTCATATGCGTTTTATAAAGGCAGCATCCAGAAAAAAGTTTAAAAATCTACATGTCAAATGAGAGTTAATTATCTGCCCGTGTCCACCGAAACAACATAACTTGACCGAATTACTGCAAAAACTTTGTATACTCTACAGAAAATGCACTGCAATGCATTGCAGAGAAATTCTAGCCTAATTACGAAAACAACACAACCGGTCACAGGGTTAGCGAAACCCAACCCGAACCTGTATTCGAATTAGTTTTGAACACCCGAACCCGAACCGGTATTATTTTTCGGGTATTCAACACCCAGCGTTTTATTCTATTGTGCAGTTTACTTTCAGGAGTCAGGCAATGTATTTTTGCGGAACTTTACCATAATGTAATATTTTAGATATTTGCTACGTCAAAATGGGTTATCGCATAAGGACAGTAGGACCCACGCTATTAAATGGAAAAAGGGCTGAAATCAACCCTAAAACAGAACAAGTTTTAAATCTCACGACGTCTTTTATAAATGTGCCAGGAACAAAACTGCTAGCTATATTAAAGGAATTGAAATATATGTATCAATACGTCTTTCCACAGTTTCCACTACCCCAGCAAGGCTGCCGAACTGGGTTAAATAACTTCACAGAGAAATTAATGCATTAGATAAATTTAAAATATATCAAATAAAGACGCCCCCCCCCCCCCCCACCACCACCACAGGAAGTGGCTGGAAATAGGTTCCTTATGCGAGTTTAATATATATATATATATATATATATATATATATATATATATATATATATATATATATATATATATATATATATATATATATATATATATATATATATATAGGTTTAGCTGGAACTGTGAAACCTAAACTCGTACGGTTACACCAATAAAGAAAGGGTTCTATCGGTATGTACTCTTTCGCATATTGTAGTTGGCGGAGAATAAAAGCACCACGTTCAGCAGACATATATCGGTAAGAGCACTCACCAATATAAGTATGTTGAACTTCTGCGACCACTGAAGGTGTGTTGCGCAGGCGCGGATATCAGGGACGAAAAGTGGTCAGCGCACTCTGTCGCAGGACTTATGGATAGCCACGGGAGGGGGGGGGACGTCTTTATTTGATATATTTTAAATTTATCTAATGCATTAATTTCTCTGTGAAGTAATTTAACCCAGTTCGGCAGCCTTGCTGGGGTAGTGGAAACTGTGGAAAGACGTATTGATACATTTATTTCAATTCTTTTCATAGCTAGCAGTTTTGTTCCTGGCACATTTATAAAAGACGTCGTGAGATTTAAAACTTGTTTTGTTTTAGTTAATATACTAGGACACGCTGCCAAAGTGTTCGCGTAGAAGATGAGCGTAGCTGTTTGTAGCTGAAAAGTTGAATGCAGAATGTCGTAAAAAGCTGATGGAATAATTAGTATTTTCAAGTTTGGTCACGCACAAGGTCACAATACATTTTTGAAATTAGGAAAAAAGCAATTGGAGATAAATTCCAGTATTTTTCTAAATTTTCCCACTTTCGAATATTGCAGTTTTTTTATTTGAAGGGGAGGGGAATGGAGGATTTTCTTGAAAAACCCAGGGGGTCTAAGTGAGGGGCGGATCCAGCCCTGACGTTAGGGGGCGGGGCGGTTTACTAATTTTTTGCAATCCGAAAATATATTACACCGCTTGGGGGAGGGGGAGGGGGGGGGGGGGGTGGTCGTGAAATAAAAGTAATATAAAAGCAAGCTACGCGGTTAGGTAAAATTAGGTTCTGTTATTACTATTCTGCAATAAAGCCAATCGATAATAATCAACAATTTTTAAACGCAACAAGTTTGAGAGTGTCATCAATTTTTCACTGATAAAAGGAAAGAACAATTAGTTTCACAACTGTTTTTCTTTCATCTAGTACTTATATTAAACATTTACATTATCTTTTGTAAGTCCGAGTAGCGAGCGGAGCGATATTATGTATTTCAGTACCCAAAACTCATCACTTCTGTATGCTTTTTTGTTTGGCCGCGCTCTGCAGACCACACTTCTGCTCCGGTATTTGGTGAAATTTTCAGAGTACGCCCTACACTACCTATGTTCTCAAATTAAACCTGGACTTACAGCTAGCAAGTCAGTGACAAAATGTCATCAACATTGGTTCTGATACCAATCAGAGACTCATGGATGTGCATATGTGCATGCCGTCATGTCCGTGACTCTGCCATGGAGTCTATGATTGGCCCAGAGACAATGTTGAAGACATCATGATTCATGTCACCGACATTGCCAGCTGTAAACCCAGCGTTAGTCTCCTGCATTTTTTAAGTACAATGTGTGTAATATTTTTAAGAATTTTTTAAGAAGTTACTAATTTTTTTTCAAAAATTTGTCTACTCCGTAGGCTTATGAACTTATGAACATTTTTTTACACCTTTTTGCTGAGAGTTATTGCACACTGTCATAAAGCACCTCAAAGATTTTAGTAAGCGTGCTTTTTGGTTCTCTTTTAATTAGTTTTTTTAACTTCTATGATGGCAAAAAAATTGTCGGTTTTCATACCAAATGCAATAAAAATGTTTTGAATTAAGGTTTCTGTAAGTTCATAAGTAAAGAAATCGATACTTCACACATGCCTATAACGACATACACACACGAATGCCTTTCTTTGGGGCGGAAATCAGATTTTGCTCCACTCGCTTCGCTCGCTAGGATCATGAGGAGGTGGGGAGGAGGGGGAGAGGGGGCGATCGCTCCCACCGCTCCCCAATGTATCCGCCACTGGTCTAAGTTGGAAAAAGTGTAGACACCCTTAAAATTTCATCGCAATCGAAGCAGGCGTTTGGCCTGTCGAGGGCGCTCAAACACACACACAAACAAAACAAAAAAACACAAAAATGTTTTTTTACTTTTCTCGCTTCATCGATTAAGAAGCTATAAATAGCTATGTAGAATATACAGCAACTTACCTCTATTTTAATCTTACTTATACATTAATAGTTGGAATTCTTCGATCGTTGCAGGCAATTTTGGGAGATTTTCTATATATAGGTTCCATTCAGGTGTGGTTTGCCAATAACTAGGTTCCATTTAGGGGCCCGGATTCACAAAGAAGGGACTTTGAAATGGGGGTTTTGGCGAAAATGAAATTTTATTCTTCCTGCAAAACCACCACAAATATTCCCCCAATTATCCGTATTCTCATAAAGATTTTTCAAAGGAGGTAATAGGGAATTCTCCTCTTTTCTATAAACACATTTTTTGCATTCTATGTTGAATTTCATTGGACACGTGTTTTTTAATTTCTTCAAAATATTTATTTTTCGGTATTCTATTTCATTTCAAAATTCCCATCAAATTGACGGCTCCAAAACGCCCGGTCGCCATCTTTAAAGGCTATAATGACGTCACATGCCTTATGACTTATCGCTGTCCACGTGCTAATACATGGGCTCAAAATCTGTCATGGAAAGAGAAAGATTTTTCGAAGTGTGTTTTGTGCATCTGCACCCTAACACAAGTGTAAAAAGTCCTGAAAAGGCAACTTTCAATGACCTAAAGAATGTTAATATTAGAAAGACGTGGATTAAAGCCTCAAGATGAGGTGGATCTTTGCCCCCTACCTCTAATACCTCGTTCACACTATACGAGTTAATCATGATCAAGTCCTCAACTCGATCAAATATGGCGTTGATTGGGTTTCAAAAGAAAGATGGTGTTCACACTTTCCTTACTTGATCATGATCAAGTCATTCGGACAAGTTCGGAATATGCTCGGGAAACGAACACAACCGGAAATCGCGACGAATCTAACCTCACTTTATCACCGGGCTCATAGCACACGGAACACGCTCCCAGGTTAATGTTGCAACGTTTCCGGTGGCGGATTTTGAAATAATCACGAACTCTTCCGAGCGTTCACGACGATTCCCGAATGATTTCATCACGGTCAAATAGATAACTGAGTTGTGGATACCCAATCAACGCCGTCTTAGATGGCGTTGAGATTTGATCTTGATCAAGTATGTAGTGTGAACGAGGTATAATGCATTATACAGCTGTACATGGCATGGCATGTGACAGTATAACAAACTGGCATCGTCAATGTACAATTCTAGGCAAGAATCTCATTTGCAGCCCAGTTGTGGTTGAGGTAAAGTAGAGATCATTAAGAGTGCTCCAGTCAGATAATCCGTTCACCGCCACCCCCACAGAAACGTTGAATGCAGAGGTCCACGCGCAAGGAGAAATGAACACCTAAACGTGATCCAATCTTTAATTTTAAAATATCAGTAGATGAAGGAAGAGTATATCTTTGGTCTTGAAATCTTCTTAATTTGATTTTTACAAAAATGTATCAGACACACCCTTTCAAAAATAGCCTAAATGAGCTTTAAGCATCGACTGTAAATCGATATTCATTCGTTATGTATTGGAAAAGCGCGATTTCATGACCATGCGCGCACTCTTTCGCTATGCACAGTTTTTTTTTTTAGAGATTTTGGAGCAAATTTAGACCCTCGTTTTTCCTGACCCGTAAGGGTCTGCACCAGAAAAATGTTGGTTATCACCCTCTCCCGAAATGTCAACAAGAGTCATTTTGTTGCGATGTAGAGGATTATAGCCGAGCCCGACGTTCGGAGTGCGGATTAATTTTTATGACTCCACGGGAATATTCAGAAAGTCTTGAAAGTCTTGTAGAATTGTCATTTGGAGCACGAAAACTTTGATTCAAAATCGATTGTAATCAGCTATCAAAATCGAACCCTATCGTGTTAATTACAACTCAATATACAAGAAATTATATGCTTTTTACATTTGATGATATGTGTTTGAGCTAATCTCGATTCCCGGAACATTTTAATTGCATTAATCTCCGAGATGTGATGCACTTGCCAAGATTGTTGTGGTTGTTATCTTAAGCTGCGATAAGCGGAATGTATTCATGGAGGCCTCTTAAAGAGGCTAGTGATTTTTAGTGATCTGCCAAAATAATCTTTGCAATGTAGATGTTTGCCAAGGTACCTTTGATCCCGGTATTCTACTTACCTACCAGTTTTCACACCTTTTAGCTCGGCCGTTATACTATCTTTCCGCTTGTCGCATGAAATTTCAACAACTCTTCTATATCCACACGAGGTAAATTGACGAAATTCCAGTGCCATTGTCAAAATGCCGATGGTTTTAAATGTATTACGTATACCACGCCGCTTTCCGATGACAGCTTGACACCGTCAAAAGTGATTCAATCTTACTTGGATATTCTGTTTGAAAAAATTTTGTGTTTAAAACAAATAAAAAACTCACGTATTTCACACAAAACCAACAGAAATCACCAAACTGAGCTGCAATATTTAAAAAACTCTGATTCTTTGATGTTTTTAGTTAAAAACACAATGAACTGCTGCCATTTGCAAATCTGGATCCAAGCATGTGATGTCACAAACCGCTAACCAATCAGTGGGCCTTTCGCACAGCCTAAAAATATTTAAAATTTTGCCGATATTTAAATGATGTTCTAAATTCAGGAAATAAATACAGACAGATATAAAAGGTATATTCATAAACAGTGTTTTACGACGTAGGAGAATTCCCTATTGGAGGGGAGGTATATTGAAATTGAGCAATCAGAGTTCTTCAATTTTGGAACTAATTTCGAAATAAAAAGACAGTTGACAACTCAGCTTTTAGTTTTCTCGGAATTCAATATCGCCTAAATTGGACATAACTAAACTTCAAATTGTCAAATTTTAGATTCCACTTTCAAATTAAACTGCAAGTACTTACATAATCAGCCAAAGTAAACGTTTCTATTGGTATAAAATGCTGCTGTATGTTTGCAAGAAAACGTTTGAAACAATAGTGATAAAAGTTCGAGGTGAGTATACCAGATTTTGGGAGATTGACAAAACCCCTGCTCAGTAGCAAGGGGTTTCAATAGAGTAATTATTTTCCCAAAAAAGACAGAATCCCGCTTTGTGAATACGAAATGGGGTAAACTGTTGGGGGTTCTGTCAAAATTCCGGAGGAATCCACAGAATCTTCTTTAGTGAATCCGGGCCCAGGTGTGGTTTGCCAATAACTAGGTTCCATTCAGGTGTGTTTTGCCAATAACTAGGTTCCATTCAGGTGTGGTATTGCCAATAACTAGGTTCCATTTAGTTGTGGTTTGCCAATAACTAGGTTCCGTGCAGGTGTGGTTTGCCAATAACTAGGTTCCATTCAGGTGTGGTTTGCCAATAACTAGGTTCCATTCAGGTGTGGTTTGCCAATAACTAGGTTCCATTCAGGTGTGGATTGCCAATAACTAGGTTCCATTCAGGTGTGTTTTTTTCCTATAAAAGAAAATTTCCTAACATTTGTGTTGTATCCTCTCATCCTTAATTGGATGAGCGAGCGAAGACTTCAATTAGACTACCCATAGTAAAAAGTATCCTAGTGTTTTTTTTTCTGTTCCTCCGCGTTCTCCCAATCAAACAGCCATAGCGATTTTGATGAAATTTGCAAAACATCTTTGAAATCTTTAAACGTAGATCTGCTACGTTTTTGAAAATGATCGGTTGAGAACTGTTCCCATAAGTCAATTTTTACGAAATTTTTCGATTTTTTCAAATGTTTGAATCATTGTAAATGTCAAAGTTAATAAATTATCTTCACAAAATTTTGTAAATATGTTGCCCTTATAGATATTTGTCATTCCTGAAAATCTTAGATCAGTATGACAGGTTTTAATTAGCAGTTATGTAAAGTGATTTTTTGTGATTGTATAGACGCCTGATTCAACACGTTATCAGTTTTATTGTGAAAATGATGTCTGGGGTGACCAGTTTTGTTGATTTCAAGTTTGTCCAAGGCAAAGATTTGATAGCTATTGGAAGTTAAGGCAATTTCGATTGTGGAATTAATTAAAATGGAATCATCGCCAAAAAAGTAACTACAAACTAATAAAAAATCTTTAGGCATAGGTTCGATTGATCTAATTTACGATTTCATTACCCAATAAGCACAAAATAAGAACATTTTTGCTATCTGATCAAACACTGTCATCGATATATTGGCGTTCAAAGAAATTCAGAAAGGTAATGATAATATCAAGACCAAAGCTGGTTGATTATGACTTCAGTGTGGATTATTTTATTTTAATTTAATTATTGATTTATTATTAATTTAGTCTTGGAAATTCCCAATACTGTGCGGGAAAGCGGGATGTACAGACCCTTAATTACAATGATAATATAATGGTAAAGAATCTTATTAATAAACAAAATACATTGATAAAATGAAATAAAACTGTAATAGTAATTAATCGCGGCAATCGTTCATGCCGCAACGGGAAAACGAGCGTTTGACGTAGCCCAAGTTTACTAGCATTTTTTTAACCCTGCCTTTTTTCTTTTGCTGTGTCACTCGTGTTACTTGCGTCAATCGTGTTACTAATGCGACCAGCGTACCGTGTATCACTCGTGTTACATGTGAAGAGTGTACCTTGCATCACTCGTGTTACAAGTGATCAGCGTACCTTGTATCACTCGTGTAACATGTGACCAGTGTACCTTGTATCACTCGTGTTACATGTGACCAGCGTACGGTGTATCACTCGTGTAATATGTGACTAATGTACCGTGTATCACTCGTGTTACATGTGACCAGTGTACGGTGTATCACTCGTGTCACATGTGACCAGCGTACCTTGTATCACTCGTGTTACATGTGACCAGTGTACCTTGCATCACTCGTGTTACATGTGACCAGCGTACCTTGTATCACTCGTGTCACATGTGACCAGTGTACCTTGTATCACTAGTGTCACATGTGACCAGTGTACCTTGTATCACTCGTGTCACATGTGACCAGTGTACCTTGTATCACTCGTGTAATATGTGACTAATGTACCGTGTATCACTCGTGTTACATGTGACCAGTGTACCTTGTATCACTCGTGTTACATGTGACCAGTGTACCTTGCATCACTCGTGTTACATGTGACCAGCGTACCTTGTATCACTCGTGTCACATGTGACCAGTGTACCTTGTATCACTCGTGTCACATGTGACCAGTGTACCTTGTATCACTCGTGTCACATGTGACCAGTGTAACGTGTATCACTCGTGTTAAATGTGACCAGTGTAACGTGTATCACTCGTGTTAAATGTGACCAGTGTACCTTGTATCACTCGTGTTACATGTGACCAGTGTACCGTGTATCACTCGTGTAACATGTGACCAGTGTACCGTGTATCACTAGTGTTACATGTGAATAGTGTACCGTGTATCACTCGTGTTACATGTGACCAGTGTACCTTGTATCACTCGTGTTACATGTGACCAGCGTACCGTGTATCACTCGTGTTACATGTGACCAGTGAACCTTGTATCACTCATGTTACATGAGACCAGTCAACCGTGTATCACTCGCGTAACATGTGACCAGTGTACCTTGTATCACTCGTGTTACATGTGACTAGTAAACCGTAAATCACTCGTGTTTCATGTGACCAGTGTACTTTGTATCACTCGTGTTACATGTGACCAGTGTACCTTGTATCACTAGTGTTACATGTGACAAGCGTACCTTGTATCACTCGTGTTACATGTGACCAGCCTACCTTGTATCACTCGTAATACACGTGACCAGCGAACCGTGTAGCACTCGTGTTACATGTGACCAGTGTACCGTGTATCACTCGTGTTACATGTGACTAGTGTACCTCGTATCACTCGTGTTACATGTGACCTGCGTACCTTGTATCACTCGTGTAACAAGTGACCAGTGTACCTTGTATCACTCGAGTCACATGTGACCAGTGTAGCTTGTATAACTCGTATTACATGTGACCTGCGTACCTTGTATCACTCGTGTAACAAGTGACCAGTGTACCTTGTATCACTCGAGTCACATGTGACCAGTGTAGCTTGTATCACTCGTATTACATGTGACTAATGTACCTTGTATCACTCGTGTTACATGTGACTAATGTACCGTGTATCACACGTGTTACATGTGACAAGCGTAACGTGTATCACTCGTGTTACATGTGACCAGCGTACCTTGTATCACTCGTGTTACATGTGACTTGTGTACCGTGTATCACTGGTGTTACATGTGACCAGTGTACAGTGTATCACTCGTTTTACATGTGACCTGCGTACCTTGTATCACTCGTGTTACAAGTGACCAGTGTACCTCGTATCACTCGTGTCACATGTGACCAGTGTACCTTTTATCACTCGTGTCACATGTGACCAGTGTACCTTGAATCACTCGTGTTACATGTGACCAGTGTACCTGGTATCAATCGTGTTACATGTGACTAATGCACCGTGTATCACTCGTGTTATATGTGACCAGTGTACCGTGTATCACTCGTGTTACATAAGACCAGTGTATCGTGTATCACTCGTGATACATGTGACCAGTGTACCTTGTATCTCTCATGTTACATGAGACCAGTCAACCGTGTATCACTCGCGTTACATGTGACCAGTGAACATTGTATCACTCGTGTAACATGTGACTAGTGAACCGTGTATCACTCGTGTTAGTTGTGAGCAGTGTACCTTGTATCACTCGCGTTACATGTGACCAGCGTACCTTGTATCACTCGTGTTATACGTGACCAGCGAACCGTTTAACACTCGTGTTACATGTGACCAGTCAACCGTGTATCACTCGCGTTACATGTGACCAGTGTACCATGTATCACTCGTGTTACATGTGACTAGTGTACCTTGTATCACTCGTGTTACATGTGACCAGTGTACCTTGTATCTATCGTTTAACATGTGACTAGTGTACCTTGTATCACTCGCGTTACATGTGACCAGTGTACCTTGTATCACTCGTGTTACATGTGACTAGTGAACCGTGTATCACTCGTGTTACATGTGACTAGTGTACCTTGTATCACTCGTGTTTCATGTGACCAGTGTACCTTGTAACTATCGTTTTACATGTGACTAGTGTACCTTGTATCACTTGTGTTACATGTGACCAGCGTACCGTGTATCACTCGTGTTACATGAGACCAGTCAACCGTGTATCACTCGCGTTACATGTGACCAGTGTACCATGTATCACTCGTGTTACATGTGACTAGTGTACCTTGTATCACTCGTGTTACATGTGACCAGTGTACCTTGTATCTATCGTTTAACATGTGACTAGTGTACCTTGTATCACTCGCGTTACATGTGACCAGTGTACCTTGTATCACTCGTGTTACATGTGACTAGTGAACCGTGTATCACTCGTGTTACATGTGACTAGTGTACCTTGTATCACTCGTGTTTCATGTGACCAGTGTACCTTGTAACTATCGTTTTACATGTGACTAGTGTACCTTGTATCACTTGTGTTACATGTGACCAGCGTACCGTGTATCACTCGTGTTACATGTGACTAGTGTACCTTATATCACTCGTGTTTCATGTGACCAGTGTACCTTGTAACTATCGTTTTACATGTGACTAGTGTACCTTGTATCACTTGTGTTACATGTGACCAGCGTACCGTGTATCACTCGTGTTACATGTGACTAGTGTACCTTATATCACTCGTGTTACATGTGACCAGTGTACCTTGTATCACTTGTGTTACATGTGACCAGCGTACCGTGTATCACTCGTGTTACATGTGACTAGTGTACCTTATATCACTCGTGTTACATGTGACCAGTGTACCTTGTATCACTCGTGTTACAAGTGACCAGTGTACCTTGTATCACTCAAATCACATGTGACCAGTGTACCTTGTACCACTCGTGTTACATATGACTTATGTACCGTGTATCACTCGTGTTTCATGTGACCAGTGTACCTTATATCACTCGTGTTACATGTGACCAGCGTACCTTGTATCACTCGTGTTTCATGTGACCAGTGTACCTTGTATCACTCGTGTTACATGTGACCAGCGTACCTTGTATCACTCGTGTTACATGTGACTAGTGTACCGTGTATCACTCGTGTTACATGTGACCAGCGTACCTTGTATCACTCGTGTTACAAGTGACCAGTGTACCTCGTATCACTCGTGTCACATATGACCAGTGTACCTTGTATCACTCGTGTCACATGTGACCAGTCTACCTTGTATCACTCGTGTTACATGTGACTAATGTACCGGGTATCGCTCGTGTTACATGTGACCAGTGTACCTTGTATCACTCGTGTTACATGTGACTAGCGTACCTTGTAACACTCGTTTTACATGTGACTAGCGTACCTTGTATTACTCGTGTTACATGTGACCAGCGTACCTTGTATCACTCGTGTTACATGTGACCAGTGTACTTTGTTTCTCTCGTGTAACATGTGACCAGTGTACCTTGTATTACTAGTGTTACATGTGACCAGCGTACTTTGTATCACTCGTGTTACATGTGACCAGCGTACCTTGTATCACTCGTGTTAAAAGTGACCAGCGAACCTTGTATCACTCGTGTTACATAAGACCAGTCAACCGTGTATCACTCGCGTTACATGTGACCAGTGTACCTTGTATCACTCGTGTTACATGTGACTAGTGTACCTTGTATCACTCGTGTTACATGTGACCAGCGTACCGTGTATCACTCGTGTTACATGTGACTAGTGTACCTAGTATCACTCGTGTCACATGTGACCAGTGTACCTTGTATAACTCGTGTTACATGTGACCAGTGTACTTTGTATCTCTCGTGTTACATGTGACCAGGGAACCGTGTATCACTCGTGTTAAATGTGACCGGTCAACCTTGTATCACTCGTGTTACATGTGACTAGTGTACCTTGTATCACTCGTGTTCGTTGCGACTAGTGTTCCGTGTATTACTCGTGTTACATGTAATTAGTGTACTGTGTATCACTCGTGTTACATGTGATTAGCGTACCGTGTATCACTCGTGTTAAATGTGACCGGTCAACCTTGTATCACTCGTGTTACATGTGACTAGTGTACCTTGTATCACTCGTGTTCGTTGCGACTAGTGTTCCGTGTATTACTCGTGTTACATGTAATTAGTGTACTGTGTATCACTCGTGTTACATGTGATTAGTGTACTGTGTATCACTCGTGTTACATGTGATTAGTGTACTTTGTATCACTCGTGTTACATGTGACCAGTGAACCGTGTATCACTCGTCTTTCATGTTACAAGCGTACCTTGTATCACTCGTGTTACATGTGACTTGTGTACCGTGTATCACTCATGTTACATGTGACTAGTGTTCCGTGTATCACTTATGTTACATGTGACCAGTGATCCTTGTGTCACTCGTGTTACATGTGACCAGTGTACCGTGTATCACTCGTGTTACATGTGACCAGTGTACTTTGTATCACTCGTGTTTCATGTTACTAGTGTTCCTTGTATCACTCGTGTTACATGTGACTTGTGTACCGTGTGTGACTCGCGTTACATGCGACCAGTGTACCTTGTATCACTTGTGTTACATGTGACCAGCGTACCTTGTATAACTCGTGTAACATGTGACCAGTGTACTGTGTATCTTTCGTGTTACATTTGACCAGTGTTCCTTGTATCACTCGTGTTACATTTGACTAATATACCGTGTATTATTCGTGTTACATTTGACTAGTGTACCGTGTATCGCTCTTGTTACATGTGACCAGTGTACCGTGTATCACTCGCGATACTTGTGACCAGCGTACCGTGTATCACTCGCGTTACATGTGACCAGTGTACCGAGTATCACTCGTGTTACATGTGACCAGTGTACCGTGTATCACTCGTGTTACATGTGACCAGTGTACCGTGTATCACTCGTGTTACATGTGACTGGTGTACCGTGTATCACTCGCGTTACATGTGACCAGTGTACCGAGTATCACTCGTGTTACATGTGACCAGTGTACCGTGTATCACTCGTGTTACATGTGACCAGTGTACCGTGTATCACTCGTGTTACATGTGACTGGTGTACCGTGTATCACTCGTGTTACATGTGACTAGTGTTCCGTGTATCACTCGTGTAGCTTTGAAGCCCATGTGGCTTGTATTTTGTGTTAATTGTGTAAAGTGTGACTTGTGTAACCCGCGTATTGCGTGAATATAGAATCTCCACTATCCCCTCTCAGTTTTGGACACCACATTTAGGTGCTAGGACGCCATGCTGGGCTAACATGCTAGGAGGTCATGCTAGGAGGTCATGCTAGGAGGCCATGCCAGAAGGCCATGCTAGGATGCCATGCTAGGAGGCAATGCTAGGAGGTCATGATAGGAGGTCATGCTAGGAGGTCATGCTAGGAGGTCATGCTGGGCGGCCATGCTAGGAGGCCATGCTAGGTTGCCATGCTAGGTGGCCATGCTAAGAGGCCATGCTAGGAGGTCATGCTAGGAGGCCACGTATGAGGTCTTGCTAGGAGGTCATGCTGGGCGGCCATGCTAGGAGGCTCTGCTGGAGGGCCATGCTAGGAGCCCATGCTATGGGGCCGTGCCAGGAGGCCATGCTGGGCGGCCATGCTAGGATGCCATGCTAGGAGGCCATGCTGGGCGGTCATGCTAGGAGGCCATGCTAGGATGCCATTCTTGGTGGCCTAGCTAGGAGGCCCTGCTAGGAGGCCATGCTGGGCGGCCATGCTAGGAGGCCATGCTAGGTGGCCATGATATAGGAGGCCATGCCAGGAGGGCATGCCAGGAGGCCATGCCAGGTGGCCATGCTAGGAGGCCATGCTAGGAGACCCTGCTAGGAAGCCCTGCTAGGAGGTCATGCTAGGATGCCATGCTAGGAGGCCCTGCTAGAAGGTCATGCTATGAGATCATGCTAGGCGGCCATGCTAGGAGGCCATGCTAGGAGACCCTGCTAGGAGGCCCTGCTAGGAGGTCATGCTAGGAGGCCATGCTAGGAGGCCATGTTAGAAGGTCATGCTAGGCGGCCATGCAAGGCGGCCATGCAAGGTGGCCATGCTAGGAGGTCATGTTAGGATACCAAGCTAGGACGCTATGCTGGGCGGCCATGCTACGAGGCCATGCTAGGATGCCATGCTAGGAGGCCATGCCAAGAGGCCATGCTAGGAGGCCCTGCCAGGAGGCCCTGCAAGAAGGCCATGCTTGGAGGCCATGCTAGGAGGCCATGCTGGACGGCCATGCTAGGAGGCCATGCTAGAAGGCCATGCCAGGAGGCCCTGCTAGGAGGCCATGCTAAGAGGCCATGCTAGGAGGCCCTGCTAGGAGGTCATGCTAGGAGGTCATGCTAGGCGGCCATGCTGGGCGGCGATGCTTAGAGGCTATGCTAGGAGGCCATGCTAGGAGGTCCTGCTAAGAGGTCATGCTAGGAGGTCATGCTAGGAGGCCATGCGAGGAGGCCATGCCAGGAGGCCACGTAGGAGGCCATGCTATGATGCCATGCTAGGAGCCCCGCTAGGAGGCCCTGCTAGGAGGCCATGCTAGTTGGCCATGCTATGTGGCCATGCCAGGAGGCCATGCTTGGAGGTCCTGCTAGGGGGCAATGCCAGGAGGCCACGTAGGAGGCCATGCTAGAATGCCATGCTAGGAGGCCCTGCTAGGAGGCCCTGCTAGCAGGCCATGCTAGGAGGTCATGATAGGAGGTCTTGCTAGGAGGTCATGCTGGGCGGCCATGCTAGAAGGCCATGCAAGGATGCCATGCTAGGAGGCCCTGCTAGAAGGCCCTGCTAGCAGGAAATGCTAGGCGGTCATGATAGGAGGTCTTGCTAGGAGGTCATGCTAGAAGGCCATGCTGGGCGGCCATGCTAGGATGCCATTCTTGGTGGCCATGCTAGGAGGCCATGCTGGGCGGCCATGCTAGGAGGCCATGCTAGGTGGCCATGATATAGGAGGCCATGCCAGTAGCCATGCTAGGAGGCCATGCTAGGATGCCATGCTAGGAGGCCATGCTAGGAGGTCATGCTGGGCGGCCATGCTAGGAGGCCATGCTAGGAGGCCATGCTAGGTGGCCATGATAAAGGAGGCCATGCCAGGAGGCCATGCTGGGCGGCCATGCTAGGAGGCCATGCCAGGAGGCCATGCCAGGAGGCCATGCTGGGCGGCCATGCTAGGTGGCCATGATATAGGAGGCCATGCCAGTAGCCATGCTAGGAGGCCATGCTAGGATGCCATGCTAGGTGGCAATGCTAGGAGGCCCTGCTAGGAGGTCATGCTACAAGGTCATGCCAGGAGGCCATGCTAGGAGGCCATGCTCAGATGCCATGCTAGGAGGCCCTGCCAGGAGGCCCTGCTAGGAGGCCTTACTTGGAGGCCATGCTAGGAGGCCATGCTAGGAGGCCATGCTAGGAGGCCATGCAAGGAGGCCATGTTAGGAGGTCATGCTATGAGACCATGCTAGGATGCCATGCTAGGTGGCCATGCTTAAGCTGGCCATGCTAGGAGCTCATGCTAGGAGGCCATGCTAGGAGGCCATGCTAAGATGCCATGCTAGGAGGCCCTGCCAGGTGGCCTTGCTAGGAGGCCATGCTAGGTGGCCATGCCAGGCGGCCATGCTGGGCGGCGATGCTAGGAGGCCCTGCTAGGAGGCCATGCTAGGAGGCCATGCTAGGTGGCCATGCTAGGAGGCCTTGCCAGGAGGCCATGCAAGAATGCCCTGGAAGGAGTACCTGTAAGGAGGCCCTGCTAGGAGGTCATGCTAGGAGGTTATGCTAGAAGGCCATGCTGGGGGGCCATGCTAGGAGGCCATGCTAGGTGGCCATGCTAGGAGGCCATGCCAGGAGGCCATGCCAGGAGGCCATGCTGGGCGGCCATGCTAGGCGGCCATGCTAGGAGGCCATGCTAGGAGGCCATGCTAGGTGGCCATGCTGGGAGGCCATGCCAGGAGGCCATTCTAAAATGCCCTGGTAGGAGGCCCTGTTAGGAGGCCCTGCTAGAAAGTCATGCTAGGAGGTCATGCTAAGAGGTCATGCTAGGAGGTCATGCTAGGAGGCCATGCGAGGAGGCCATGCCAGGAGGCCACGTAGGAGGCCATGCTATGATGCCATGCTAGGAGCCCCGCTAGGAGGCCCTGCTAGGAGGCCATGCTAGTTGGCCATGCTATGTGGCCATGCCAGGAGGCCATGCTTGGAGGTCCTGCTAGGGGGCAATGCCAGGAGGCCACGTAGGAGGCCATGCTAGAATGCCATGCTAGGAGGCCCTGCTAGGAGGCCCTGCTAGCAGGCCATGCTAGGAGGTCATGATAGGAGGTCTTGCTAGGAGGTCATGCTGGGCGGCCATGCTAGAAGGCCATGCAAGGATGCCATGCTAGGAGGCCCTGCTAGAAGGCCCTGCTAGCAGGAAATGCTAGGCGGTCATGATAGGAGGTCTTGCTAGGAGGTCATGCTAGAAGGCCATGCTGGGCGGCCATGCTAGGATGCCATTCTTGGTGGCCATGCTAGGAGGCCATGCTGGGCGGCCATGCTAGGAGGCCATGCTAGGTGGCCATGATATAGGAGGCCATGCCAGTAGCCATGCTAGGAGGCCATGCTAGGATGCCATGCTAGGAGGCCATGCTAGGAGGTCATGCTGGGCGGCCATGCTAGGAGGCCATGCTAGGAGGCCATGCTAGGTGGCCATGATAAAGGAGGCCATGCCAGGAGGCCATGCTGGGCGGCCATGCTAGGAGGCCATGCCAGGAGGCCATGCCAGGAGGCCATGCTGGGCGGCCATGCTAGGTGGCCATGATATAGGAGGCCATGCCAGTAGCCATGCTAGGAGGCCATGCTAGGATGCCATGCTAGGTGGCAATGCTAGGAGGCCCTGCTAGGAGGTCATGCTACAAGGTCATGCCAGGAGGCCATGCTAGGAGGCCATGCTCAGATGCCATGCTCAGAGGCCCTGCCAGGAGGCCCTGCTAGGAGGCCTTACTTGGAGGCCATGCTAGGAGGCCATGCTAGGAGGCCATGCTAGGAGGCCATGCAAGGAGGCCATGTTAGGAGGTCATGCTATGAGACCATGCTAGGATGCCATGCTAGGTGGCCATGCTTAAGCTGGCCATGCTAGGAGGTCATGCTAGGAGGCCATGCTAGGAGGCCATGCTAAGATGCCATGCTAGGAGGCCCTGCCAGGTGGCCTTGCTAGGAGGCCATGCTAGGTGGCCATGCCAGGCGGCCATGCTGGGCGGCGATGCTAGGAGGCCCTGCTAGGAGGCCATGCTAGGAGGCCATGCTAGGTGGCCATGCTAGGAGGCCTTGCCAGGAGGCCATGCAAGAATGCCCTGGAAGGAGTACCTGTAAGGAGGCCCTGCTAGGAGGTCATGCTAGGAGGTTATGCTAGAAGGCCATGCTGGGCGGCCATGCTAGGAGGCCATGCTAGGTGGCCATGCTAGGAGGCCATGCCAGGAGGCCATGCCAGGAGGCCATGCTGGGCGGCCATGCTAGGCGGCCATGCTAGGAGGCCATGCTAGGAGGCCATGCTAGGTGGCCATGCTGGGAGGCCATGCCAGGAGGCCATTCTAAAATGCCCTGGTAGGAGGCCCTGTTAGGAGGCCCTGCTAGAAGGTCATGCTAGGAGGTCATGCTAGAAGGCCATGCTGGGTGGCCATGATAGGAGGCCATGCTAGAAGGCCTTGCTAGGAGGCCATGCGAGGAGGTCATGCTAGGATGCCATGCTGAGCGACCAAGCTAGGAGGCCATGCTAGGAGGCCATTCTAGGATGCCCTGGTAGGAGGCCCTGTTAGGAGGCCCTGCTAGAAGGTCATGCTAGGAGGTCATGCTAGAAGGCCATGCTGGGCGGCCATGCTAGGAGGCCATGCTAGAAGGCCTTGCTAGTTGGCCATGCGAGGAGGTCATGCTAGGATGAAATGCTAGGATGCCAAGCTAGGAGGCCCTGGTAGGAGCCCGTGCTAGGAGGCCATGCTAGGAGGCCTTGGTAGGAGGCCATGCTAGGTGGCCATGCTAGGAGGCCTTGCCAGGTGGCTATTCTAGGAGGCCATGCTAGGATTCCATGCTGAGCGACCATGCTAGGAGGCCATGCTAGGAGGTCATGCTAGGATGCCATGCTAGGAGGCCATGCTAGGAGGTCATGCTAGGAGGCCATGCTAGGAGGCCATGTAAGAAGGTCATGCTATGAGGTCATGCTAGGCGGCCATGCTAGGAGGCCATGCAAGGTGGCCATGCTAGGAGGTCATGTTAGGATGCCATGCTAGGAGGCCATGCTAGGAGGCCATGCTAGGAGGCCATGCTAGGTGGCCATGCTAGGAGGCCATGCCAGGAGGCCTTGCCAGGTGGCAATTCTAGGAGGCCATGCTAGGGTGCCATGCTGAGCGACCATGCTTGGAGGTAATGCTAAGAGGACATGCCACGAGGTTATGCTAGGAGGCCATGCTAGGAGCCCATGCTAGGATGCCCTGCTAGGAGGCTCTGTTAGGAGGCCCTGCTAGGAGGTCATGCTAGGAGGTCATGCGAGAAGGCCATGCTTGGCGGCCATGCTAGGAGGCCATGCTAGAAGGCCTTGCTAGGAGGCCATGCTGGGCGGCCATGCTAGGAGGCCATGCTAGGAGGCCATTCCAGGAGGCCATGCCAGGAGCCATGGTAGGATGCCATGCTAGGAGGCCATGCCAGGAGGCCCTGCTAGGAGGCCATGCTAAGAGGCCATGCTAGGAGGCCATGCTTGGAGGTCATGCTAGGAGGTCATGCTAGGAGGCCATGCTGGGCGGCGATGTTTAGAGTCCATGCCAGGAGGCCCTGCTAGAAGGTCTTGCTAGGTGGTCATGCTAGGCGGCCATGCCAGGAGATAAGCTTGAAGGCCATGCCAGAATGCCATGCTAGTAGGTCATTCTAGGAGGCAATGCTAGGAGCCCCGCTAGGAGGCCCTGCTAGGAGGCCTTGTTAGCAGGTTATGCTTAGATGCCATGCTAGGAGGCCATGTTAGGAGGTAATGCTATGAGGTCATGCTAGGTGGCCATGCTAGGATGCCATGCTAGGAGGCCATGCTAGGAAGCCATTCTAGGAGGCCATGCCAGGAGGCCATGCTAGGAGGCCATGCTAAGATGCCATGCTAGGAGGCCCTGCCAGGAGGCCCTTAAAGGAGGCCATGCTTGGAGGCCATGCTAGGAGGCCATGCTAGGAGGCCATGCTAGGAGGCCATGCAAGGAGGCCATGTAAGGAGGTCATGCTGTGAGGTCATGCTAGGAGGTCATGCTAGGAGGCCATGCTAGGAAGCCATGCTAGGAGGACATGCTAGGAGGCCATGCTAGGAGGCCATGCAAGGAGGCCATGTTAGGAGGTCATGCTATGAGGTCATGCTAGGAGGCCATGCTAGGATGCCATGCTAGGAGGCCATGCTAGGAGGCCATGCTAAGATGCCATGCTAGGAGGCTCTGCCAGGAGGCCATGCTAGGAGGCCATGCTAAGATGCCATGCTAGGAGGCCCTGCCAGCATGCAATGCTAGGAGGCCATGCTAGGAGGCCTTGCCAGGTGGCTATTCTAGGAGGCCATGCTAGGATGCCATGCTGAGCGACCATGCTAGGAGGCCATGCTAGGAGGCCATGCTAGGAGGCCATGCAAGGAGGCCATGTTAGGAGGTCATGCTATGAGGTCATGCTAGGAGGCCATGCTAGGATGCCATGCTAGGAGGCTATGCCAGGACGCCATGCTAGGAGGCTAAGATGCTGAGATGCAATGCTAGGAGGCCCTGCCAGGAGGCCCTGCTAGGAGGCCATGCTTGGAGGCCATGCTAGGAGGCTATGCCAGGAGGCCATGCTAGGAGGCAATGCCAGGAGGCCATGCTAGGAGACTAAGATGCTAAGATGCAATGCTAGGAGGCCCTGCCAGGAGGCCCTGCTAGGAGGCCATGCTTGGAGGCCATGCTAGGAGGCCATGCCAGGGGGCTATGCTAGGAGGCCATGCAAGGAGGCCATGTTAGGAGGTCATGCAATGAGGTCATGCTAGGTGGCCATGCTAGGAGGTCATGCTAGGAAGCAATGCTAGGAGGACAAGCTAGAAGGCCATGCAAGGTGGCCATGCTAGGAGGCCATGCTAGGAGGCCATGCTAAGAGGCCATGCTAGGTAGCCATGCTAGGAGGCCATGCTAGGAGGCCTTGCCAGGTGGCTATTCTAGGAGGCCATGCTAGGATGCCATGCTGAGCGACCATGCTAGGAGGCCATGCTAGGAGGCCATGCTAGGAGGCCCTGCTAGGAGGTCATGCTAGGAGGTCATGCTAGAAGGCCATGCTGGGCGGCCATGCTAGGAGGCCATGCTAGAAGGCCTTGCTAGGAGGCCATGCGAGGAGGTCATGCTAGGATGGCATGCTGGGCGGCCATGCCAGGAGGCCATGCTAGGAGCACATGCTAGGATGCCAAGCTAGGAGGCCATGCTAGGAGGCCGTGCTAGGAAGCCATGCTAGTAGGCCTTGGTAGGAGGCCCTGCTAGGAGGTCATGCTAGGAGGTCATGCTAGGAGGCCATGCTGGGCGGCGATGCTAAGAGGCCATAATAGGAGGCCATGCAAGAGGCCATGCCAGGAGCCTAGCTAGAAGGCCATGCTAGGATGCCATGCTAGGAGGCCCTGCCTGGAGGCTCTGCTAGGAGGTCATGCTAGGAGGTCATGCTAGGTGGCCATGCTAGGAGCCATGCCAGGAGGCCACGTAGGAGGCCATGCTAGGATTCCATGCTAGGAGGCCCTGCTAGGTGGCCCTGCTAGGAGGCCATGCTAGGTGGCCTTGCTAGGTGGCCATTCCAGGAGGCCATGCTTGGAGGTCCTGCTAGGGGGCAATGCCAAGAGGCCACGTAGGAGGCCATCCTAGGATGCCATGCTAGGAGGCCCCGCTAGGAGGCCATGCTAGGAGGTCATGATAGGAGGTCTTGCTAGGAGGTCATGCTGGGCGGCCATGATAGGAGGCCTTGCTGGGCGGCCATTTTAGGAGGCCATGCTGGGTGGTCATGCTAGGAGGCCATGCTAGGATGCCATGCTAGGTGGCCATGCTAGGAGGCCCTGCTAGGAGGCCATGCCAGGAGGCCATGCTGGGCGGCCATGCTAGGAGGCCATGCTAGGTGGCCATGATATAGGAGGCCATGCCAGGAGGCCATGCTAGGGGGCCATGCTAGCAGGCCCTGCTAGGAGGCCATGCCTGGAGGCCCTGCTAGGTGGTCATGCTAGGAGGTCATGCAAGGAGGCCGTGCTGGGCGGCTATGCTAGGAGGCCATGCTAGGAGGGCATGCTAGGAGGCCATGTCAGGAGGCCATGACAGGAGGCCATGCTAGGAGGTCATTCTAGGAGGCCATGTCAGGAGGCCATGACAGGAGGCCATGCTAGGAGGCCCTGCTAGGAGGTCTTGCTAGGATGCCATGCTAGGAGGCCATGCTAGGAGGTCATGCTAGGAGGCCATGCTAGGAGGCCATGCCAGGAGGCCCTGCTAGGAGGCCATGCCTGGAGGCCCTGCTAGGTGGTCATGCTAGGAGGTCATGCAAGGAGGCTATGCTGGGCGGCTATGCTAGGAGGCCATGCTAGGAGGGCATGCTAGGAAGTCATTCTAGGAGGCCATGTCAGGAGGCCATGACAGGAGGCCATGCTAGGATGCCATGCTAGGAGGCCCTGCTAGGAGGCCCTGCTAGGAGGCCATGCTAGGAGGCCATGCCAGAAGGCCATGCTTGGCGGCCATGCTAGGAGGCCATGCTAGGAGGCCATGCTAGGAGGCCATGCTGGGATGCCATGCTAAGTGGCCTTGCCGGGAGGCCAGGCTAGGAGGTCATGCTAGGTGGCCATGCTATAGGTGGCCCTGCTAGGAGGCCATGCTACGTGGCCATGCTAGGAGGCCCTGCTAGGATGCCATGCTAGGAGGCCATGCCAGGAGGCCATGCTGGGCGGCCATGCTAAGAGGCCATGCTAGGAGGCCATGCTAGGAGGCCATGCTAGGAGGCCATGCCAGGAGGCCATGCTGGGCGGCCATGCTAGTAGGCCATGCTAGGAGGCCATGCTAGGAGGCCATGCTAGGAGGCCATGCTAGGAGGCCATGCTAGGAGGCCATGCCATGAGGCCATGCTATGTGGCCATGCTAGGAGGCCATGCTAGGTGGCCATGCTAGGAGGCCATGCTAGGAGGCCATGCTAGGAGGCCATGCTAGGAGGCCATGCTAGGAGGCCCTTCTAGGAGGCCCTGCTAGGAGGCCATGCTAGGAGGCCATGCTAGTTCGTCATGCCAGGAGGCCATGCTGGGCGGCCATGCTAGGATGCCATGCTAGGAGGCCATGCTAGGATGCCATGCTAGGAGGCCATGCTAGGAGGCCATGCCAGATGGCTATGCTAGGAGGCCCTGCTAGGAGGGCATGCTAGGAGGCCATGCTAGGTCGTCATGCCAGGAGGCCATGCTGGGCGGCCATGCTAGGATGCCATGCTAGGTGGCCATGCTTTAGGAGGCCCTGCTAGGATGCCATGCTAGGAGGCCATGCTGGGAGGCCAGGCTCGGAGGTCATGCTAGTTCATGCTTGGAGGCTGAGGGTTTAACTTTTGTTTGAGTTAAGATCTGGGGACCCCTTGTCGTTTGAATGTTACAAAATATTTATATATATATATATATATATATATATATATATATATATATATATATATATATATATATATATATATATATATATATATATATATATATATATATATATATATATATATATATATATATATATATATATATATATATACTGATTACTGACAAGCTATTGATGACATTCCGCGAAACAATATTCGTAGCCACCCATTTAACTTGTCAGGCCTTAATAAAGCAAGAGTCCTGTTTGTGTTAAGATCATGCTTAGAATAATCAGTCGTGCAGGAAAGAGACCAGCGTGTAAACCATTATTTATGAATAATCCTTTTACCCCCACCCCCACTTAAACGTTAAATGCAGAGGCCCAATCGAATAGCCAAATTAACCCCTTAATGTGTTTCAATATTTAATTTTAACATATCCGTACATGAAGGAAGACTGTATCTAGTTGCTGGACATCACCTCAATTTGAGTTTTACAAAAATGTGAATGGTGCAAACTTTCAAAAAATGCCTAAAATCGCCTAAATGAGCTGAAACTGAGCTAGAAGCATCGTTTGTGAAACGATATCTATTCGCTCTTTTTCCGATAAAGGCTCAGTCCCTACACTGCGCGCACTCTTTCACGATACAGTTTTTTTTTCCAGCGAATTGGAGCACATTTAGGCCCTATTTTTTCTCTTCGATGAAGAGTCGGCGCCACACATTTTTAGCGATCACCCTCTACGGAATTGTCAACAAGAATCATTATGTTGCTTTTTTTTGTTACTCGCATCGAGAAGCGGATGCAGCGGATTATAGCCGAGTCACAAGTTCGCAGCACGGATTAATTTTTTTGATTCCAAGGGTAATTTTGTAGCGGTCCAAAAGTCTTGTAGAATGGCCATTTGGCGCACGAAAACTTTGATTCAACATCGATTGTAATCAGCTATCACATCGAACCCAATCATTTTAATTACAAATCAATATTCAAGAAATTATATGTTTTTTACATTTGATGATATGTGTTTGTGCTAATCGTGATTCCCGGAACATTTCAATTGCATTAATATCGAAGAATTTTAATTATTTATGTGTTCGCACTTGCCAAGTTTGTTGTGGTTGTTATCTTAAGCTGCGATAATCGGATTATATGCAATGAGGACTCTTAACTATGGCATGATTTTATATCCTATATTTAACGATTATCTTCCCTCTCACAGAGTATAAGAAGGCATAGGAGCATAGGATCCAAGTTGTTGTGGGTTATCGAATTGTCCATTGAGCAAGAAATTAGAGTTTTACGAGTTCTTTGAATTTTTTCACAGTAAACATCTCCATTCAAATAATAAAAGTAAGTATTTTTTTCGAATTCTAATTTCTCAATAACACCAATCGATTCCTCTCTGAGAACTGATCAGTACTCTATTTGAATCGCATCTCTAGATTGAATAGGAGACGTGCAAAAGTCTGCGATTGATTCATTCATTTTCAAAACAATCTCGGCTGCTATAATCCTCTCTGTTTTACGAGCATTTTTGTGTAAGCAGATTACGTCAGATGCGATAAGATTGGAGCCTGGAGTGCTCGGCCGTCAAGACACATTCTAGACCAAGGTATCCATGACAGCTAGGGATGGCGTTCTACGGGTTAAACACTAGGGAAATTAGATAGCCCAAACTACTGTTAGTAGACAACTAAAAATTGGACCACTTACTAACCGGAACATTTGACAATTCGTGCTGCAATCAAAATTCTCCTGTGATGTTCCTACGGCATGTTATTTGTCCCAAAAAATGCAGAGGGTGACAATTAAATAATTCCAGGACACTGCCCTTAGTTAAAAATTAACTTGTGGACAGTGACAAAGAGCAAGGTTCCAGCTAGGTGGTGTAGAATTTTGGTTTCCCCATCTTTAGCCATTACCCTCATCTAATTGCCGCCAGATACATAACTTAAACTGCGTTTATCTGAGTGAGATCTTGGCTTCTTGGAATTTTTTAAACATAATGTTCTTTAAAATGATGTTAACTGTCAGGTTTGATTGCCACAGAAGCAATTTTTTCCGTAGATTCCTAGTTATTGGTTCAATGGACCTTGTCTACAACGACTTTAATTTTACTTGCATTTGACAATCCTGATATTTTAAAAAAAAAAAGCAAAGTGATGTATACATGACTTTAATACAAGACTAGGCAACAACTGCCGACAGCCGAGAACACGATTGACTATTGCAGAAAAAACACCATTGAGCATAGGAGCATTTATTTAAAACAATTTTACCTGAGCGTATCAAAATCAGAAGCTCCAGTAGACAGGGGTTTAAACAATTCACAAAAATGTTTTTATTGAACCATGTATTGTATACCTTAGAACCTTATACGATTTCGAAACAGCAAAAAATTGTATTTGTATTACTTTAGGTTCCATTGCTAGATTGGATTGGATGTGACGATGTTAAATTTTATTGAAAATACCTATGTATTTTCTAAAATAAACATTTTAGACTCGTCTCCATGTCTCCAAGTCTAAAATAAACATTTTAGACTCGTCTCCATGCTCATACCAAGAGTCTTTTCTTTAAAATAATGGAAATAAATTAATTGGAAATGAAATGAAAAATTAAGGGTTGTTGAAAATTATCTACAACTGTCAACTGTTTTCCATGGCTGTGAATAGTTTCAACAGGCCTAAACAGTTATCTTATCATCACACAAAATTAGTTCTTACTTTATTCGAAAGCCCGATAAATTATCTACCACTGTCAACTGTTTTCCATGGCTGTGAATAGTTTCAACAGGCCTAAACAGTTATCTTATCATCACACAAAATTAGTTCTTACTTTATTCGAAAGCCCGATAAATTATCTACCACTGTCAACTGTTTTCCATGGCTGTGAATAGCTTTCAACAGGCCTAAACAGTTATCTTATCATCACACAAAATTAGTTCTTACTTTATTCGAAAGCCCGATAAATTATCTACAACTGTCAACTGTTTTCCATGGCTGTGAATAGTTTCAACAGGCCTAAACAGTTATCTTATCATCACACAAAATTAGTTCTTACTTTATTCGAAAGCCCGATAAATTATCTACAACTGTCAACTGTTTTCCATGGCTGTGAATAGCTTTCAACAGGCCTAAACAGTTATCTTATCATCCTACAAAATTAGTTCTTACTTTATTCGAAAGCCCGATAAATTATCTACAACTGTCAACTGTTTTCCATGGCTGTGAATAGTTTCAACAGGTCTAAACAGTTATCTTATCATCACACAAAATTAGTTCTTACTTTATTCGAAAGCCCGATAAATTATCTACAACTGTCAACTGTTTTCCATGGCTGTGAATAGTTTCAACAGGCCTAAACAGTTATCTTATCATCCTACAAAATTAGTTCTTACTTTATTCGAAAGCCCGATAAATTATCTACAACTGTCAACTGTTTTCCATGGCTGTGAATAGTTTCAACAGGCCTAAACAGTTATCTTATCATCCTACAAAATTAGTTCTTACTTTATTCGAAAGCCCGATAAATTATCTACAACTGTCAACTATTTTCCATGGCTGTGAATAGCTTTCAACAGACCTAAACAGTTATCTTATCATCCTACAAAATTAGTTCTTACTTTATTCGAAAGCCCGATAAATTATCTACAACTGTCAACTGTTTTCCATGGCTGTGAATAGTTTCAACAGGCCTAAACAGTTTTCTTATCATCACACAAAATTAGTTCTTACTTTATTCGAAAGCCCGATAAATTATCTACAACTGTCAACTGTTTTCCATGGCTGTGAATAGTTTCAACAGGCCTAAACAGTTTTCTTATCATCACACAAAATTAGTTCTTACTTTATTCGAAAGCCCGATAAATTATCTACCACTGTCAACTGTTTTCCATGGCTGTGAATAGTTTCAACAGGCCTAAACAGTTTTCTTATCATCACACAAAATTAGTTCTTACTTTATTCGAAAGCCCGATAAATTATCTACAACTGTCAACTGTTTTCCATGGCTGTGAATAGTTTCAACAGGCCTAAACAGTTTTCTTATCATCACACAAAATTAGTTCTTACTTTATTCGAAAGCCCGATAAATTATCTACCACTGTCAACTGTTTTCCATGGCTGTGAATAGTTTCAACAGGTCTAAACAGTTATCTTATCATCACACAAAATTAGTTCTTACTTTATTCGAAAGCCCGATAAATTATCTACAACTGTCAACTGTTTTCCATGGCTGTGAATAGTTTCAACAGGCCTAAACAGTTATCTTATCATCCTACAAAATTAGTTCTTACTTTATTCGAAAGCCCGATAAATTATCTACAACTGTCAACTGTTTTCCATGGCTGTGAATAGTTTCAACAGGCCTAAACAGTTATCTTATCATCCTACAAAATTAGTTCTTACTTTATTCGAAAGCCCGATAAATTATCTACAACTGTCAACTATTTTCCATGGCTGTGAATAGCTTTCAACAGACCTAAACAGTTATCTTATCATCCTACAAAATTAGTTCTTACTTTATTCGAAAGCCCGATAAATTATCTACAACTGTCAACTGTTTTCCATGGCTGTGAATAGTTTCAACAGGCCTAAACAGTTATCTTATCATCACACAAAATTAGTTCTTACTTTATTCGAAAGCCCGATAAATTATCTACAACTGTCAACTGTTTTCCATGGCTGTGAATAGTTTCAACAGGCCTAAACAGTTTTCTTATCATCACACAAAATTAGTTCTTACTTTATTCGAAAGCCCGATAAATTATCTACAACTGTCAACTGTTTTCCATGGCTGTGAATAGTTTCAACAGGCCTAAACAGTTTTCTTATCATCACACAAAATTAGTTCTTACTTTATTCGAAAGCCCGATAAATTATCTACAACTGTCAACTGTTTTCCATGGCTGTGAATAGTTTCAACAGGCCTAAACAGTTTTCTTATCATCACACAAAATTAGTTCTTACTTTATTCGAAAGCCCGATAAATTATCTACAACTGTCAACTGTTTTCCATGGCTGTGAATAGTTTCAACAGGTCTAAACAGTTATCTTATCATCACACAAAATTAGTTCTTACTTTATTCGAAAGCCCGATAAATTATCTACAACTGTCAACTGTTTTCCATGGCTGTGAATAGTTTCAACAGGCCTAAACAGTTATCTTATCATCCTACAAAATTAGTTCTTACTTTATTCGAAAGCCCGATAAATTATCTACAACTGTCAACTGTTTTCCATGGCTGTGAATAGTTTCAACAGGCCTAAACAGTTATCTTATCATCCTACAAAATTAGTTCTTACTTTATTCGAAAGCCCGATAAATTATCTACAACTGTCAACTATTTTCCATGGCTGTGAATAGCTTTCAACAGACCTAAACAGTTATCTTATCATCCTACAAAATTAGTTCTTACTTTATTCGAAAGCCCGATAAATTATCTACAACTGTCAACTGTTTTCCATGGCTGTGAATAGTTTCAACAGGCCTAAACAGTTATCTTATCATCACACAAAATTAGTTCTTACTTTATTCGAAAGCCCGATAAATTATCTACAACTGTCAACTGTTTTCCATGGCTGTGAATAGTTTCAACAGGCCTAAACAGTTTTCTTATCATCACACAAAATTAGTTCTTACTTTATTCGAAAGCCCGATAAATTATCTACAACTGTCAACTGTTTTCCATGGCTGTGAATAGTTTCAACAGGCCTAAACAGTTTTCTTATCATCACACAAAATTAGTTCTTACTTTATTCGAAAGCCCGATAAATTATCTACAACTGTCAACTGTTTTCCATGGCTGTGAATAGTTTCAACAGGCCTAAACAGTTTTCTTATCATCACACAAAATTAGTTCTTACTTTATTCGAAAGCCCGATAAATTATCTACAACTGTCAACTGTTTTCCATGGCTGTGAATAGTTTCAACAGGCATAAACAGTTTTCTTATCATCACACAAAATTAGTTCTTACTTTATTCGAAAGCCCGATAAATTATCTACCACTGTCAACTGTTTTCCATGGCTGTGAATAGTTTCAACAGGCCTAAACAGTTTTCTTATCATCACACAAAATTAGTTCTTACTTTATTCGAAAGCCCGATAAATTATCTACAACTGTGAACTGTTTTCCATGGCTGTGAATAGTTTCAACAGGCCTAAACAGTTTTCTTATCATCACACAAAATTAGTTCTTACTTTATTCGAAAGCCCGATAAATTATCTACCACTGTCAACTGTTTTCCATGGCTGTGAATAGTTTCAACAGGTCTAAACAGTTATCTTATCATCACACAAAATTAGTTCTTACTTTATTCGAAAGCCCGATAAATTATCTACAACTGTCAACTGTTTTCCATGGCTGTGAATAGTTTCAACAGGCCTAAACAGTTATCTTATCATCCTACAAAATTAGTTCTTACTTTATTCGAAAGCCCGATAAATTATCTACAACTGTCAACTGTTTTCCATGGCTGTGAATAGTTTCAACAGGCCTAAACAGTTATCTTATCATCCTACAAAATTAGTTCTTACTTTATTCGAAAGCCCGATAAATTATCTACAACTGTCAACTATTTTCCATGGCTGTGAATAGCTTTCAACAGACCTAAACAGTTATCTTATCATCCTACAAAATTAGTTCTTACTTTATTCGAAAGCCCGATAAATTATCTACTACTGTCAACTGTTTTCCATGGCTGTGAATAGTTTCAACAGGCCTAAACAGTTATCTTATCATCACACAAAATTAGTTCTTACTTTATTCGAAAGCCCGATAAATTATCTACAACTGTCAACTGTTTTCCATGGCTGTGAATAGTTTCAACAGGCCTAAACAGTTTTCTTATCATCACACAAAATTAGTTCTTACTTTATTCGAAAGCCCGATAAATTATCTACAACTGTCAACTGTTTTCCATGGCTGTGAATAGTTTCAACAGGCCTAAACAGTTTTCTTATCATCACACAAAATTAGTTCTTACTTTATTCGAAAGCCCGATAAATTATCTACAACTGTCAACTGTTTTCCATGGCTGTGACTAGTTTCAACAGGCCTAAACAGTTTTCTTATCATCACACAAAATTAGTTCTTACTTTATTCGAAAGCCCGATAAATTATCTACCACTGTCAACTGTTTTCCATGGCTGTGAATAGTTTCAACAGGCCTAAACAGTTTTCTTATCATCACACAAAATTAGTTCTTACTTTATTCGAAAGCCCGATAAATTATCTACAACTGTCAACTGTTTTCCATGGCTGTGAATAGTTTCAACAGGCCTAAACAGTTTTCTTATCATCACACAAAATTAGTTCTTACTTTATTCGAAAGCCCGATAAATTATCTACAACTGTCAACTATTTTCCATGGCTGTGAATAGCTTTCAACAGACCTAAACAGTTATCTTATCATCCTACAAAATTAGTTCTTACTTTATTCGAAAGCCCGATAAATTATCTACTACTGTCAACTGTTTTCCATGGCTGTGAATAGTTTCAACAGGCCTAAACAGTTATCTTATCATCACACAAAATTAGTTCTTACTTTATTCGAAAGCCCGATAAATTATCTACAACTGTCAACTGTTTTCCATGGCTGTGAATAGTTTCAACAGGCCTAAACAGTTTTCTTATCATCACACAAAATTAGTTCTTACTTTATTCGAAAGCCCGATAAATTATCTACAACTGTCAACTGTTTTCCATGGCTGTGAATAGTTTCAACAGGCCTAAACAGTTTTCTTATCATCACACAAAATTAGTTCTTACTTTATTCGAAAGCCCGATAAATTATCTACAACTGTCAACTGTTTTCCATGGCTGTGACTAGTTTCAACAGGCCTAAACAGTTTTCTTATCATCACACAAAATTAGTTCTTACTTTATTCGAAAGCCCGATAAATTATCTACCACTGTCAACTGTTTTCCATGGCTGTGAATAGTTTCAACAGGCCTAAACAGTTTTCTTATCATCACACAAAATTAGTTCTTACTTTATTCGAAAGCCCGATAAATTATCTACAACTGTCAACTGTTTTCCATGGCTGTGAATAGTTTCAACAGGCCTAAACAGTTTTCTTATCATCACACAAAATTAGTTCTTACTTTATTCGAAAGCCCGATAAATTATCTACAACTGTCAACTGTTTTCCATGGCTGTGAATAGTTTCAACAGGCCTAAACAGTTTTCTTATCATCACACAAAATTAGTTCTTACTTTATTCGAAAGCCCGATAAATTATCTAGGGTGCTAGCTATTTTGTTTTGGGCTGTCACCAGTAGTTAGTCTGTAAAAATATATTTGGTATTTATTTGTGGGATCCCCCACCTGAAGTTTATGGAAGGAAACCATCTCTCGAACTTTTTATCTGCGTATCATCATCGTCGGTAGGGAATTATGCAGGCTCGAACTTTGTTATTTGCTCTTTCTGTGACCTTCGGTTTCATCGGAGGTACTTTTGTTGACATGAATAGTTGGTACCAAAGATACTATTATAAATAGGCTCCGCGTTGGTACCATCAGACCCAGTCTCGCAAAGAATGTACTAAATGGCATTCCCAGTCAGCGCATTTAGTGTTGTGCCCAAAGTATATGCATCTAACTGAGGGCGTAGCTACCATGTCTCGATCAAAATAAACCCGGTTCCAATTTTTTTATTGACAAATTTTTCTGAGCCTCTAGCTGCGACAAGCCGCAGGTAAACAGCAACATCGCGCAATTTTATTATAATTACGCCGTATCTAGTACACTTACAGTCTTTATTAGCATCATTATCAAATTGTCCAAAAACACATGCAGACATATTGCACGCTAAAAACTGAACTAAAATAACGACTTAACGTCTACCAAGAAATATTTTATTCAAATCAGGTCAACTTCACGTAGGTACCTACCTGCCGAACGAGTTATCTGAATTAATGCAATTTTTTATTAAGCTTGTTAGTTGAAAGTCTTTGTCCATGACTTAATTTCCGGTATCTTGGCTAAACCATGTAGCAAAGATCAATGATAATCATTTTTGCGACCATGTATGAGCCAAAAGTGTGCAAAATATAAAAGCGTGCACATCTACAAAGGGTTGAAGGAGCTCGCATCAGGCGCTTGCACATTATGCTATTATTGCTTCCTTAACTAACCGGAGCACTTTTCCATACCAGCTGGCAATAATTCCGACATGCTCAAAGATTGTTTTGCATTACGGATTCTTATATTTTTATACACGAAATAATAGAATCCCTCCTTTCTCTCCATTCCCACTTGAAAACAACACACATACAAAATACAGTTGGCAGCTGAAAGAGGTTTCACATACACTAGAGTCAGGTGAAGCCAAAGAAGGGGAATTAAATCCATGTTATCCCTCCAATATTTCCTCCCTGACTCCCAGCACGCAGTCAAAAGATTCGAGGACCGACCAGGACTGACATGCGAATGGAAATTAGCTGAATTGGTTCAAGAATTTAATAACCGCTTCACAAACGGCCTGTTAGCGATAGGATATTCTACTGTCATCAGAAGACTGCATTTTTGTTTCCCATCTGATTCTTGCTAAATATTGACTAATGTCTTACTGTACTGATATCTTTGTGAAGCGCTTTGGACCAAGTGGCCTATAGCTAATGCTTGGTTCACTCATCACTGTTATATTAGCATAATGTCTATTAGCATAGACTGTAGCATAAGCATTTTCTCATCAGAGGACGACACCAACTAGGAAAACCAATGCATTTCCCCATCGGCGCACAGGCTCGTACTAAGTCTGGAAAACCAATGCATTTCCCCAGCAGAACACAGGCTCGTACTCAGTCTGGAAAACCAATGCATTTCCCCAGCAGAACACAGGCTCGTACTCAGTCTGGAAAACCAAAGCATTTCCCCAGCAGAACACAGGCTCGTCCTCAGCCTGGAAAACCAATGCATTTCCCCAGCAGAACACAGGCTCGTCCTCAGCCTGGAAAACCAATGCATTTCCCCAGCAGAACACAGGCTCGTACTCAGTCTGGAAAACCAATGCATTTCCCCAGCAGAACACAGGCTCGTACTCAGTCTGGAAAACCAATGCATTTCCCCAGCAGAACACAGGCTCGTCCTCAGTCTGGAAAACCAAAGCATTTCCCCAGCAGAACACAGGCTCGTACTCAGCCTGGAAAACCAATGCATTTCCCCAGCAGAACACAGGCTCGTCCTCAGCCTGGAAAACCAATGCATTTCCCCAGCAGAACACAGGCTCGTCCTCAGCCTGGAAAACCAATGCATTTCCCCAGCAGAACACAGGCTCGTCCTCAGCCTGGAAAACCAAAGCATTTCCCCAGCAGAACACAGGCTCGTCCTCAGTCTGGAAAACCAATGCATTTCCCCAGCAGAACACAGGCTCGTACTCAGTCTGGAAAACCAAAGCATTTCCCCAGCAGAACACAGGCTCGTACTCAGTCTGGAAAACCAAAGCATTTCCCCAGCAGAACACAGGCTCTTCCTCAGCCTGGAAAACCAATGCATTTCCCCAGCAGAACACAGGCTCTTCCTCAGCCTGGAAAACCAAAGCATTTCCCCAGCAGAACACAGGCTCGTACTCAGTCTGGAAAACCAATGCATTTCCCCAGCAGAACACAGGCTCGTACTCAGTCTGGAAAACCAATGCATTTCCCCAGCAGAACACAGGCTCGTACTCAGCCTGGAAAACCAATGCATTTCCCCAGCAGAACACAGGCTCGTACTCAGTCTGGAAAACCAAAGCATTTCCCCAGCAGAACACAGGCTCGTACTCAGCCTGGAAAACCAAAGCATTTCCCCAGCAGAACACAGGCTCGTACTCAGCCTGGAAAACCAATGCATTTCCCCAGCAGAACACAGGCTCGTACTCAGCCTGGAAAACCAATGCATTTCCCCAGCAGAACACAGGCTCGTACTCAGCCTGGAAAACCAAAGCATTTCCCCAGCAGAACACAGGCTCGTCCTCAGCCTGGAAAACCAAAGCATTTCCCCAGCAGAACACAGGCTCGTACTCAGCCTGGAAAACCAAAGCATTTCCCCAGCAGAACACAGGCTCGTACTCAGTCTGGAAAACCAATGCATTTCCCCAGCAGAACACAGGCTCGTACTCAGCCTGGAAAACCAATGCATTTCCCCAGCAGAACACAGGCTCGTACTCAGTCTGGAAAACCAAAGCATTTCCCCAGCAGAACACAGGCTCGTACTCAGCCTGGAAAACCAAAGCATTTCCCCAGCAGAACACAGGCTCGTACTCAGCCTGGAAAACCAATGCATTTCCCCAGCAGAACACAGGCTCGTACTCAGCCTGGAAAACCAATGCATTTCCCCAGCAGAACACAGGCTCGTACTCAGCCTGGAAAACCAAAGCATTTCCCCAGCAGAACACAGGCTCGTCCTCAGCCTGGAAAACCAAAGCATTTCCCCAGCAGAACACAGGCTCGTACTCAGCCTGGAAAACCAATGCATTTCCCCAGCAGAACACAGGCTCGTACTCAGCCTGGAAAACCAAAGCATTTCCCCAGCAGAACACAGGCTCGTCCTCAGCCTGGAAAACCAATGCATTTCCCCAGCAGAACACAGGCTCGTACTCAGCCTGGAAAACCAAAGCATTTCCCCAGCAGAACACAGGCTCGTACTCAGTCTGGAAAACCAAAGCATTTCCTCAGCAGAACACAGGCTCGTACTCAGCCTGGAAAACCAAAGCATTTCCCCAGCAGAACACAGGCTCGTACTCAGCCTGGAAAACCAATGCATTTCCCCAGCAGAACACAGGCTCGTACTCAGCCTGGAAAACCAAAGCATTTCCCCAGCAGAACACAGGCTCGTACTCAGCCTGGAAAACCAAAGCATTTCCCCAGCAGAACACAGGCTCGTCCTCAGCCTGGGAAACCAATACATTTGCCTATCGCTGTCATCTCGATCGTTGTTCATCCTGGAAAATCAATGCATTTCTCATCAAAGTCATTTCTATCGTTTATTTCCAGCAGGTGTGGACTGGAGGGTTACCGGTCAGCTCCGGAAAACGGTTTTGGGGGCCCTGCCCACAAACTGCTTCGCTCATCTTCAACGCAACACAATTGCGTTCGCGACACCCTACACTGCGTGTCAGGTCCTTGGGGCACTGGGCAGGCCAGGTGCTATACATTGTAATATTGGTTTGTTGCTGGTAAAATAACCTGACACGTACCATAGTATCTAGTATCCTAGCTTTGTCACAATATAGGGGCCTTAAGGCATTTGTAGACAACTCATATACAAAGGATTTCTTCTTGTTCTAGGGGAAAATTGATTCTGTGGCAATCAAACCTTAAAGATTACATTATTTTCGAGAATAATTTGTAAAAAAATAACCAAAAAACCGAAATGTCACTCAGATTAACGCAGTTAAAGTTATGTATTTTATTTCCAGTACACTACATTATCTAGCTGGAACCATGGTCATTTTCCCTAGCTAAAAACATGTCATTTCGAGCTAAGGGTTGTTGCCCGGAATTATATTTGTCATCCTCTGCATTTCCTCCCACAAAAAACACGCCTTGGAAACATCACAGATTAATTTTGAATAGTCCCAGAGTTGTCAAATGTTCAGGTCGGTTCGTGGTCCAATTTTCCATTATCTGCTAATAGTAGTTTGGCCTATATATTGGAATAAGTGTTTAACCCCTGAAATCCCATCCCTAGGTGTCATAGACACCATGGTTTAGAATGTGACTTGACGGCAAAGCAACACGAGCTCAAATCGTATCGCGTATGACGTAATCTGCTTACACAAAAATGCTGGTAAAACAGAGAGGATTATAGCAGCCGAGATTGTTTTGAAAATTAATGAATCAATCGCAGCCTTTTGCGCGTCTCCTATTCAATCTAGAGATGCGATTCAAATGGAATACTGATCAATTTTCAGAGAGGAATCGATTTGTGTTATTGGGAACTTCGAATTAGAAAAAATACACACTTATTATTTGAATGGAGATGTTCACTGTGAAAAAATTCACAGAACTCGTAAATCTTCAATCTCTTACTCATTGGATATTTCCATAACCCACAACAACTTGGATTTTTTTCTTATTAATATTTTGTACAGTGAGAAGGAAGATAACCGCTAAGCTAGTTCCTCTTTCTCACTGTAGGAAAAATTCAAAAGAAAAATCCAAAAGAAAAATCCAAAAGAAATGGGTTATGGAAATGTCCATTAAGCAAGAAATTAGAGTTTTACGAGTATACCTTGAATTTTTCCACAGTGAACAACTCCATTCAGATAGTTAAAGTGTGCATTTTTCTCGAATTCGAAGGTCTCAATAACACTAATCGATTCCTCTCTGAAAACTGATAAGTAGTCTGCTTGAATCGCATCTCAAGATTGAATAAGAGCCGTGCAAGAGGCTGCAATTGATTAATTAATTTTCAAAACAATCTCGGCTGCTATAATCCTCTCTGTTTAACGAGCATTTTTGTGTAAGCAGATTACGTCAGATGCGATAAGATTCGAGCTCGTAGTGCTCGGCCGTCAAGTCACATTCTAGACCATGGTGTCTATGACACCTAGGGATGGGATCTCGTGGAATAAACAATTTTCCTTTATATAGCCCAAACTACTATTAGCAGATAACTGAACATTGGACCATGAGCCGACCTGAACATTTGACAACTTATGGACTATTCAAAATTATTCTGTGATGTTTCAAAGGCGTGTTTTTTGTGGGGGGAAATGCAGAGGATGACAAATATAATTCCGGGCAACAACCCTTAGCTCGAAATGACATTTTTTATAGCCAGGGAAAATTACCATGGTTCCAGCTAGGTGGTGTTGAATATTATTATAGTTATATCCAGCCATTATCTTTATTTACTGGAAGTAAAATACATAACTTTGACTGCGTTTATCTGAGTGAGATTTATGTTTTTTGGTACTTTTTTTACACATTGTTCTCTAAAATGATGTCATCTTTGAGGTTCGATTGCCAAATAAGCAATTTTTTCCCTAGTTTCGCTAGTTGTAGTTTCAATAGGCGATGAATCGAACGGCCTTATGTTGTTTTTATATTTCATGATATGTATATATGCGTATAGCGATTCATCGATCATTTTGTTGCATAAATCTGAAAGACTGTTTATTCTTTCTGTTTATTCTATTTCAAACTAAAGGCAGGTTTTTACGTACCCACTAAGTTCGTAAACTGACACTTTCACGCTCATCATCTCCTAAAAATGACTGCCATTCTTCGTTCACGAATTTATAGAGTGAATTGAACTTGTTCATTTATTAAATTCTCCGTAAAATTGTTAAGGTATAAAGTAGTATCTAAGAAAGAAAAAAGTGAGTACAATACGTTGATAGCTACGTAGATTGGCTAATGATGTGGAGTGGACATTTGGAGATAGGCCCCCAAATCTAAGGGCAGCCATCATTCAATTGTGTAGATGCCTATTGATTAATAAAATCTTTCTCTCATACTCTTGTACTCAAATACTGTAGACAAGGAAGTTGATCCAGATTCCCGGTCCTCCAAGAAACTTGTTTTAGTTTCTGTTCTTGGGCCAGCCAACCATGTCAAAAGCATGACCAAAGTGTGACCCGTGAGGGTCCTGCAGTCTTCTATCTGCATGCTTGGCTGACAGTTGCATATCACGGAAATTCCGTTCCTAAACCACCAGAACGCACAATAATAAGTACAGATATCGTATTCCTTAAATTCAGGTAGGACCTAATGTGCGCCTGACGTCATATTTTCAGTCTGACAACAGCGAACAATAACAACATCATTCTCCCTCCGCGTTAGAAAGTACGTCCTTCGGTACCGGGTAGGCAGAGAGGAGCGGAGAGCAGGAGCACATTATCGAACCGCCGGCTTCAAGCGCAACTGAATTTCGCAGCTTTGCATGGTGATTTTATTTCCCTTTACATTCGGCTATTACGCAAATACTTGTTTGTTTTGTTGAAACTAGAACGGGTTGTCATGCGCATAGGTTATGTGTGTGTTTTATTTTATTTATCTATGCCGGTATTGTGCTCAAAGAGTTGGCAAGACTATTGAATACCACCCGAAAACCTTCCGACTGACGCATGGTGGGACTGAGACAGCGTGCGGTAAGTTTTTACATTACTTTTTCGTTAATAATACATGTTGTCATCTCTTTTTGAATGCGCAAATGTGTTTCGTATGAGTTAGACTTGCATTTCGTGTAGGTGTTCGTCGGCTCTCTTAGCGAGATAGACAGAAACTTGTAGATAAGTCGGCGGGTGTTTGAACAGACTGCACAGCTGATCCAATAAGCGGGCACTAAGCGGGCCTAGCACGCTACACGCGGTATGGCTGACGAACTAGCCGGTCTGCCCAACGCTGCTGCTGCTTTGGGAGCACGTGAAACTTGCTCGACTACAGAACTGAGAAGTGCATCGTAATATTTGAGCTGCCAAATAGCCCTCGTCTCCTGTCAGTGACTGTCATGTGGAACGTAGAGTTTGTGGCATGCGACAGGTGTCAGTGGTTTCTGTGACAATAACATGTGCGTGTGCGTTATGATTTTGATTGTGGATTCAAATTCCCCGCGTTATTTTTATGCGAAATTTTGTGTTTGATGTGGATATTCACGACTTGGTGTGCCGAACTCTCTGAAAAGAAAAAGTGTTATTTTGGTTCGTATGTTTTGAGTTCATATTTTTTTGTAACGGGTGGGCGTGCTGCTGATTTGGATTGAACCCAGACGTAATTTCTGTTTCTTTTCTTGATGATAGTGTGCCACCCAAATTAGTTTCTCACCGTATTGGATGCATCTCAATTTCTTTTCTAACCAACCATCAATCAAAAAAGTAAATTTTTTTTCCAAAATATTAAAGATGTTGCAAATACACTTTTATTTATTTAAATGACACACCTAGCACTGTGCATAGATATGTGACGGGTAAATTTTCATTTTCGCTATGCTTTTTGGCTACATCTCTATAGTATTTGTCTGGCCGGCCATACGACGGTCGGTGTCGTATTGCAGTCTGGCTTGTTTTCTGGCTTCTAGTCGCAGGATTGTTGGTTGTTAGTGCGAGCTGATGTGGCCCCATGCCCGTGCCATGCCCATGCCCATGCGGCATGCCCATGCCCATGCCATCCACTCTCCAGCCAGTACTGGTTGATCCAGTTTGTAGTTAAATATGCGCCCAGCCAACGGTTTGTACTTCCATCGGCAGCTAGCTTTTAACATGTCACAGTCACGGCATTTGCCATTCTTATATTGAACATGTTAACGCATAGAAGTACAGAGACAGACATATACGTAGATATATTTATAATTATAGGTACCTTGTTTAAATTTAGGTGAAATATATTGTATGCTTATATTGTATGCTTGGCAAGACAGGAGCAAACAACAAACAAAAGTATCGAATGCAACTATTAGTAATTTATATTATTTTCATATTGCTTCTCAATGTGATGCATCAGTTCAAATTTATTTTTAATATTTAAAGAGTATTCCAATTTTGATTACTAAAAAATACTCGTATGGCCTCCTTCAATGGAACAAAACAGTACATTGAAAAGAGGCACAGAAATAAAATCCAAACACAATACATGGTTAACTGTAATTTTGTTGTTTCTCAAACAAATATCATCAAGTAGGGTGATTGTATTGTATAGGCCTGGTAAGCTGTGCTGGCAGACAGCCCGGTGGGCGGAGGTTTTGGCCAAACGCTCGGCAGTGCAAACAATGACGCCGTCTATGCTTGCTTTGGCTTCACCTATGTAGGACAAACTAAGTGGTGCCAGCCCAACAGAGACTGTCAGCGGAGGCTGCACACACTAGATACCTTGGATGTGGCTGGGATAATCATTCTTATCACTGCAGACTGCACTGCATACAAGGTCAAATCCAGGTGATACACAGAGCAGTTGAAATGGCATTACCTGGTGTTGACTTTTACTGATAGGTGCACATTTGACAGGCATCACCTGTTAACTTTCTAATAAATTACAATGCCAGTTTCGTACCTTTTTTTGTAGTGTTCTTTCCATCAAAAAGTATAAATAATTCGCCTTCATTGATTGAAGATGTTCATATTTTTACTGTCCACTCTTTGAAACGAAGAAGTGATAACATTCTTGAGAAATGTTGGTGAATAGAATTGTGTCATACTCATACAGCATCTAAGAATGCCAATAATAATGAAAATATGGCCAAACTAGATGTCAGTGGCGATGCTTAATGTTTCCCAAACGTTATAAAAGCGTATAGATTCATGGTCCAGCAGGGCCATCATGTCCTAGCTTCAAATCGTTAATATAATTTTTAATTTTTACTCGTGCCCACTTATGTATAGGAGTGTCCAATGTTATATATAGCGCGATCAAACAACAAAAACACAGAAAGATCAATAATAAATTCCTGAAAATAAATGACAGATATAAACAATTCCCTGAGTCTAAAGTATAAAGGTTACTTCTAGTACTACCTACAACACTCATGAGCCACAACATAGAAAATGACATACTGGGGCTTACAAAAACAAAGGCGTCATTAATTTATTAACAAATTACGGATGTTTCATACCGTTGTTTAATCATTGATTCACAGATTTCAAGGTGAATACTTGGTTTTATTCGTATAGGACATAGCTCCCACTCACTTGTTCATAAGGATGTAACGAACTGTAATCAATATAAGGACATAGTTCGTTTCGTCTTGCGTCCCTAATGCACAGTTGCTTTCATTTCCTATCAATGCTGTAACACCTAGCCTACTACAGATATAACAGATATAACAGATATAACAGATATAACATACATAATATACTTGAAACCAATCCTATTATTAACGATTGTTAAATAGAGGCGGCGGTTTATTCGTTGGTGAGTCGTTAACAGCCGCTCATCCCCCTCCATCATCCACGATGAGGAATTAGTGGGACATGTCTTTGCATGGATAGCTCTCCTCACGACGGCAAACAGTGCAGCCTACGTTTCGCACCCGCTCCCCCTCTCCACACTCCTTGTACACAGTACTGCTATCCTGGATTATCAACACTGTTTTACTTATCGGTGTCTGTCTTCTACTCTAGAAATTTCGAATATTGAGTGAATTTTATTATGCGATCAAAGTCTTTCGTAATCCGTTGATATGTAAAAGGGATAATTGAAAAGTGTCCATGATTAAGTGCGGGAAATTATATGTGTAACGGAATAATTTCAAGCGTAGGTCTACCGAAAACTGATGCGGGACATCATAATGTGTGCTACATCCCGACAGTTTCATCGTTAACCATGTTTTGCATGGATGACATTGCGCTCAAACAATAAACTTGTGTGAAAATTGTGTAGCTTATGAATTGTAAACATCGCTGGCTCACTCCAGAATTCGAAAATAAATATCCCTGTGAGGTAATTACCTAGAAGCAAGATGAACAATAGAAAAATATTATTTCTTTGCTCAAAACTCGATTTGTACAGATACCTATGTGTAGTACCTATATACCTATACACCATCACGTGTTTTTGTAAGCAAAACAGATGATCGATGAATCACAGTGATACCTGACGCGCGAGTTGATTGAACAGAATTTTGTAATTCTGCGATCTCCGAATTCAAATTGCAAGGATTTTTTCTATGCTGCAGCTGAAACCTGTGCAGGCGGGGTTTGTTGTTTGTTGATCTGACAAACATGCCAGGAATAGTAACTTGATTAGCTTCTAGATTTAACTCGGGCGTCCACTCTTGTGGACCCATTGCTCGTCGAGGACGCTGGACGTGGACCTCTGGACGATGGACGATGGACGATGGACGATGGACGATGGACGATGGACGATGGACGATGCTAAACGTTCGCAATGTTCAACCGTTAAACTCACCCAACCATTCTGTGCGCCTGCCGACTGGCAAATGTTTTCAGCACATTGTAATTCAATGTGTTGATGCATTCATGCTAGTACACTCGCACATAGACATGTTTACCCACAGAAGCATTTATACATCACAAGATTATGTTAGCCTGCTCCATTCTGTGTCGTACGTAAACAGAGTGTTTACCGGCTTGGACGGCGTGTTATAATTATTGCATTTGTATCACTGTATTTACGTATTTACGTTCAATTATTCGTCAAAACAGTCGACAAACACAGTTTTTTTAAGCTCACCCACCACATATTTCATTAGTAGTAATACCGTAATACTATATGTACTTAACCAACACCAGTGTGATCAAGAACTCCCAGTTAGTAGAGTTTGTGCATTCATTCAATACAATACAACTCTTAAAATGTACTTTTTCTATGGCATACGTGCGTACTTATAAATAATATAATTATTTGCCTGACTTGCCGATGTTGATCCCAGGGAACGCAAATAGCAAACAACAGTAGCATAGTTCGGTTGTAGGCATAGCACAATGAAGAATACATGGACGCCATACAGAAACAATAGAATGAAAAGATTGTAAATTTGTCACCTTTTGCTACAAAACTACTATATGGCGATCCATCACGCAAATTTTGGTGCCAATAAAACAATAGTTGTCCAAAGTTTTCACAACCTCATTAAAAAAATGTTGGTTTTACTGTTTTTGCTGGTCTGTTAAATTTTTTTGTATATACTTTTTTTTGTTAAATATGGACACCGCGCTTATTTTTATTAGCAATAATATCATTACGATGTAATCAACGCTAGTTAATGATGATCGTTATGTTTAAATTAAGAAGTGATGTGTATAAGGAAAAGTATTGTGCATTGCATGATCTCGATGAGTTCTGACTGTGAATTGTGTGAATACACACACAGCTTGAGCAAGACACCGGGGTCCAAGCGCATTGTTGTTATTTGCCGCCGGGCGCCGACTTCATTTTAGAGGACTCGTGTTTTTCCAAAGTCTTTGAACGGGTCGCTTGTGATCGATGCTATCTGGTCACTTTCTACTACATATTTATTGTTCTTCTTCCGTCCAAAACATCTTCAAGTATTCGAGTTGGGTCACAACCCTAAACAAGCATAAAAAGAGTGCGACTGGCCTTTGCACACCGCAAATTATTCTACGAGATTTAAATTTCAAATTTTCTTCAGGGAATACATTATAGAAGAATCAGCATTCCTATTGCATGTTGACACCTTCGCAATGAAATATAAAGAAACGCATGTGATATAACCGATAAAGATATTCTAAAATTGTCACGTTATGAGATTACGGGTTGCTATTTTATTTCACGAAGTTTGATCCTCTAATATTTCAGTGACATGGATAATGCTGTGCCAGAGGACATTATTAGTTACTTTTATTTTAAGAGACTATAATTGATTACCGATTAATCGAATACTTTGTCCGCTTTTCTACATCAATCATTAATTATTTTCGCTCATTTACAAAGATATATGCCGACACAATCATTCTGAAATATACAGCCGCAACAGAAGCCTCAGGCCTATAAATTATTGTCCATTCTTATCTCCACAGAATCATGATATCATAATCAAGCATCGTTTTTGCAATAAGTGTGTGTGCAACGCATTTTTAATGTTTGCTATATGCTATATGAGCGATAAGTTGCACCGAAAGTGCATTGACCATGTTGCAACTGCAGGGATCGAATGCTACTGCGGCCTGCTGTACCGGTGAGCACAGTGCACTGTGCACCGTGCACTGTGCCGTGTGCTCTGTGAATTCACTGGCCTATATTGCCAAGGCATATCGACATCATCGGCCACAGCTCTCAGACCGGTTTCTTATGGCAGGACAGTCGAGATTTGGGTGTTCATTTCTTGTCTGCCCCAGGTTATTGTTTCTGCTTATTGCTTATTAAACGAACTGCAGTGCGGCCAGGTTTATAATCTTGGTGGCTCTGCCTACATAAACGACTAGCTGTCTGGTTATGAGAATGAGAAATTGATGTCAACACAATATATTCACTTCTTGTGAATCTTCCTGTTTTATATTGATGTCCGTCAATTCTTTCAGTTCTACGACAGGTTTACGGTTACAGAACAATTCTTATAAGATTTATTCTGCCGAAATGAGGTGAAAATTACAAAATTGTGTAATTATAGTATACAATAATCGTTTTTGCACATTAAGTTTGAGCAAAACAAAAGTACGAACATGTATAGAAATCCACGATTCATGAATCATGTACATCATGAGAATCCGGGTTCCGCAGAGCATGAACTGAACATGCACAAAACTCGAGTGCTAAAAAAGTGGTTAAAAGTTAAAACTGCATTCAAGCTCCAAGAGTTTCGTTGCCCTTTACCTGATGTAATGCATACTCGTCAAAGTAAAGACTTGTTGTTTTTGGACTGAGCATGTCCATTAAATATGATAACAAATGAGAGGAATTGCTATCCTGTTCCTGATACGATATTAATCACGCAATCCTCTTCAAATCTTCGAGTTTCATTGCTGTAACAAATAAGGTCTATAGTTAACTATAAAGCTATAGAGCTTAGGAAATCGCCCAAGATTTTCTTTCATACGCACAAGAAAAGGTAACTATACTGTCATTTTAGTTGACGAATTCGAGTATGTATGCTATCACATAGACATTCATTTGCAATGTAGAGCTTATAAAACACGTGGTAGGGGGTAGGGGGTAGGGGGGGGGGTAAGCAATTCGCTGTTACTAAATCTGTTTAGAGAATTGAGAATAGAGAATAGAGATATTAAGCTTGCATGTCAAACAATCGTGAGGCGGTGGGTGGGTGGGTGGGTGGGTGCGTGGGTGGGTGGAAGGGAGGGTGTATAGCGGCGTGTCTTGATGCGTCCCTCCTCGTAGATGAAGGCAAGGGTTTAATGGGCGATATCACCTTTAGTTCGATAAGTTCACCGAATTGCTGACTCCATGCCCTAGTGGCTTGGTGTGCGCAGGGACGAGGCTATATAGTCACTATCACTACCTAAAGGCCTAAAGTATGCACGATGATAAATATAAGACTATATTTGGAAACGGTTTAATGTGGCCCAGGGATTGCCAGTGGCGCGCTCACTTAAAGGGCTGCAGGAGCAAATCAAAAATGCAGTGTCTTTGACTGTATTCGACTCACTCTGCTCGCCTATCTTTTAACACGACACTGCATTGTATGGAGTTTCATAAAATGATTGAAATTATAACTATAGACAAAAGTTAAGATATCGTTAGGACTTATACGACTGCTAAGATTAGAAAGGGCTTAGGTTGGGGTATAGTTGCTTCTGCACGTTCATTGGTGGGTTAAAATAGCTTGCCAAATTGTTTTCCCTAATTCAATACTACTCCTTAAGCATACCCCTTTTTTTTCCGTCGATCTAGTAACGCCACTGTAAACCTTACACGTATTCACCGCGTTGGCTGATTCTAATCAGCGTCCGCTTCAGAGGGGGATCGCCATTCCCTAGTGCCATTGTTAAATAATGTGCCTATGCGAAAAAAACTGTCCACTATTGCTCCGTACTGCAGCCTCCAATCACTGCAGTTACGACACTGTAAAAATAATGCCTTCAACGTTTTTGCTGTAAGGAATCAGTTTTAATGTGCAATTAGTGGCTTGAGAATTGGAGATGCACGTTCCATGGCGCCAAAGTTCGGGCCCGCACTTACATAGCCTGCGTTTCCGACAATACCCCCGGCCACCACTGTAGTAACGCCACTGGCACGAAGCACCGACACTTCTTGATTATTTGGGTCTAAACTCCGCCGATGATTGTCTGGCGGTTTGGGTACACAAAGTCACAAGCCACAAAGTCGTTGCACGCGAGGCCCCCAAGCTCGGTCGTGTGCTGGTGTGCTGGTGTGCTGGTGTGCTGGTGTGCTGGTGTGCTGGTGTGCTGGTGTGCTGGTGTGCTGGTGTGCTGGTGTGCTAGTGTGACGGTGTGCTGGTGTGCTGGTGTGATGGTGTGCTGGTGTGCTGGTGTGCTGGTGTGCTGGTGTGCTGGTGTGATGGTGTGCTGGTGTGATGGTGTGCTGGTGTGATGGTGTGCTGGTGTGCTGGTGTGCTGGTGTGCTGGTGTGCTGGTGTGCTGGTGTGCTGGTGTGCTAGTGTGACGGTGTGCTGGTGTGCTGGTGTGATGGTGTGATGGTGTGCTGGTGTGATGGTGTGCTGGTATGCTGGTGTGCTAGTGTGATGGTGTGCTGGTGTGCTGGTGTGATGGTGTGATGGTGTGACAGTGTGATGGTGTGCTGGTGTGCTGGTGTGCTAGTGTGATGGTGTGCTGGTGTGATGGTGTGCTGGTGTGCTGGTGTGATGGTGTGACAGTGTGATGGTGTGCTGGTGTGATGGTGTGATGGTGTGACAGTGTGATGGTGTGATGGTGTGCTGGTGTGATGGTGTGCTGGTATGCTGGTGTGCTAGTGTGATGGTGTGATGGTGTGCTGGTGTGCTGGTGTGATGGTGTGACAGTGTGATGGTGTGCTGGTGTGCTGGTGTGCTAGTGTGATGGTGTGCTGGTGTGATGGTGTGCTGGTGTGATGGTGTGACAGTGTGATGGTGTGCTGGTGTGATGGTGTGATGGTGTGACAGTGTGATGGTGTGATGGTGTGCTGGTGTGATGGTGTGCTGGTATGCTGGTGTGCTAGTGTGATGGTGTGCTGGTGTGCTGGTGTGATGGTGTGATGGTGTGACAGTGTGATGGTGTGCTGGTGTGCTGGTGTGCTAGTGTGATGGTGTGCTGGTGTGATGGTGTGCTGGTGTGATGGTGTGACAGTGTGATGGTGTGCTGGTGTGATGGTGTGATGGTGTGACAGTGTGATGGTGTGATGGTGTGCTGGTGTGATGGTGTGCTGGTATGCTGGTGTGCTGGTGTGATGGTGTGATGGTGTGATGGTGTGCTGGTGTGCTGGTGTGCTGGTGTGATGGTGTGATGGTGTGACAGTGTGATGGTGTGCTGGTGTGCTGGTGTGCTAGTGTGATGGTGTGCTGGTGTGATGGTGTGCTGGTGTGATGGTGTGACAGTGTGATGGTGTGCTGGTGTGATGGTGTGATGGTGTGCTGGTGTGCTGGTGTGATGGTGTGATGGTGTGCTGGTGTGATGGTGTGATGGTGTGATGGTGTGCTGGTGTGATGGTGTGCTGGTGTGCTGGTGTGCTGGTGTGCTGGTGTGCTGGTGTGCTGGTGTGATGGTGTGATGGTGTGCTGGTGTGCTGGTGTGCTGGTGTGCTGGTGTGCTGGTGTGCTGGTGTGCTGGTGTGCTGGTGTGCTGGTGTGATGGTGTGCTGGTGTGATGGTGTGCTGGTGTGCTGGTGTGCTGGTGTGCTGGTGTGCTGGTGTGCTGGTGTGCTGGTGTGCTGGTGTGCTGGTGTGCTGGTGTGCTAGTGTGATGGTGTGCTGGTGTGATGGTGTGATGGTGTGCTGGTGTGATGGTGTGACGGTGTGCTGGTGTGCTGGTGTGATGGTGTGCTGGTGTGATGGTGTGCTGGTGTGATGGTGTGCTGGTGTGATGGTGTGCTAGTGTGATGGTGTGCTGGTGTGATGGTGTGCTGGTGTGATGGTGTGCTGGTGTGATGGTGTGACAGTGTGATGGTGTGCTGGTGTGATGGTGTGCTGGTGTGATGGTGTGATGGTGTGCTGGTGTGCTGGTGTGATGGTGTGATGGTGTGATGGTGTGCTGGTGTGCTGGTGTGCTGGTGTGCTGGTGTGATGGTGTGATGGTGTGCTGGTGTGATGGTGTGATGGTGTGCTGGTGTGATGGTGTGCTGGTGTGCTGGTGTGCTAGTGTGATGGTGTGCTGGTGTGATGGTGTGCTGGTGTGATGGTGTGACAGTGTGATGGTGTGCTGGTGTGATGGTGTGCTGGTGTGATGGTGTGCTGGTGTGATGGTGTGCTGGTGTGATGGTGTGCTGGTGTGATGGTGTGCTGGTGTGCTGGTGTGCTGGTGTGATGGTGTGATGGTGTGCTGGTGTGATGGTGTGCTGGTGTGATGGTGTGACGGTGTGCTGGTGTGCTGGTGTGATGGTGTGCTGGTGTGCTGGTGTGCTGGTGTGCTGGTGTGCTGGTGTGCTGGTGTGATGGTGTGACGGTGTGCTGGTGTGCTGGTGTGATGGTGTGCTGGTGTGATGGTGTGATGGTGTGACGGTGTGCTGGTGTGCTGGTGTGATGGTGTGCTGGTGTGATGGTGTGATGGTGTGATCGCCGGCGCCGCCTGCAGCTTCCACTGAGACATCATACAGTCTTGCAACACTTTCCGAGCCGCGTTCGGCCAACTTGCCCAACTTGCCCAACTTGCCCAACTTGTCCAACTTGCCCAACTTGCCCAACTTGCCCAACTTGCCAAACACCTAGAACTCTTAACGAACTCCATCAATTTGATTACCACCCTCTAATCAAAACAGGAAAGTTTGGTAATAACATAAACAATTTAAACGCAAGACTGAAAACATGAGAACGAAATATTACATTATGTAATATCATTTATAAAGTACAATTGACAATCGATAAATGAAGGCTTTTTATTTTTGTTATTTGCATGAAAATAATTTTCAACTTCATTGAAAGCAGAATACTTTGAAGTTAGTTTCTCCATGGCTCGGCATTCCGTGTTGCCAAAATTAATTGCATTCAAATATACTGGCTTCTAGCTCACCATCCGATAGCACCTAAGCACCAAGCCGCAGCAATCGTGATCATATACCTACTTGGTGCAACTGTTAATTGTTAATTAGCATAACCTTGAGTGCACAAATTTATTACGACGGCGATAACTATTTATGAGCCGTACTTCCGGGCATAACGCCGGCTCGATTCACTTTTTAGGGCAGTTTATATATTTTGATATAAATAATAACCATATGGGCATATTTTGTTGCGAGATTATAATATTTAAATTCCAATGGACATCTCAGTGTTTTCCTGTTCATATTGTTACGTTTAGTTTATTCGCAATGAAGGGGGCCGAGGATCCCCGTGAGAGAAGTACATGATCACGGTGGTCGGTATTGCCCTGCCTTGTCCCCACGGAGGGGGGGGGGGGGGGGGGGGGGGTATCCGTATATGATCTGTCTTCGGTCTTTTGCTCTATATAACACTTCCGTAATAGACACTCTAAAAGAATACCGTATATTGCAGCGATCTGATGTATAGCGTCATTTGTTTTTGATAGTTTTTGACTGCTCGGAAGTTTTCTGCCTGTGGTGAGGGTGGTTGGAGGGGTGGAGGTCACGCTTCCCCGCGCTCCTGCCCGTAGGATCGGGTGTGTTATGAAGGTGGTTTCTTTGAGATTGCGTTTAACAATCCTGAATTCTGAATCCTGAATCCTGAATCCTGAATCCTGAATCCTGAATCCTGAATCTGAGTTCTGAGACCCGCGTCCGCAGACGCGTCCGCCATTGTGTGAGTGGTGTATGTGTGTGCGTGTGTTTTTATGTGATTGGTATATCTGCTTCAATATAATATGCTGAAAGATAATGCATTGCCGAAAAGTCACTGCACTATTGGAACCGTTCAAAAGTATATGTTATTTTTAATCGTATGTCGTCATTAGGTTGTGTAAGATATGTCATCTCTGTTTTTAAAACAATTTGTTCCATGATAAAGTAATAAGATTCCATCTTAAATATAACGCATAGCCTGGGGGGCTTGTCTCGGAGATGACGGTCGTTCTTGAAAGGAAATTAATTTATATCTAGATCAGATCTCGATCCCATCACTGAAACAACTTAATTTGCTTCTTTCTCTTCCTTACTTGGAAGTTGGTAGAAACAGACATCCAGACAAAAATGAACTGCGAAATGCGCGAAGATAAATAATTAGTGGAGAATGTCATCCCTGCAAAAGCAATCCGTCACACCTCGCAGCTATATGAATGAAAAATACGCGTCACATCTTCCCATAGCCCAGTCTGGACCAACCAACCAACGCCAACTGCATCTCCGAGAATCTAGTCCGATTCCACAATACCTTTTTTCTGCAATGCAAACCAAACCCTGAAGCAATTCAAACCAAACCTTGAAGCAATTCAAACCAAACCCTGAAGCAATTCAAACCAAACCCTGAAGCAATTCTTGATGTATTTCCATCTCACCCGTTCACATATTTCCCCGCCATTCACGCGCATTGCCGGCCGATTATTCTCTTTCACTCTCTTGTTTTGGGCCACCGTTGACAAAAATAACTGAGATCATTGAGGAGGAGATTTCCACGTAGTTTTTTTTCAATGGGCCGTTTGGCATGAGCCGGTAGCGTTCGGTCCCCGGACAAGCGGAGAAGCGGAGAAGCGGAGAAGCACCTGCTCAATGGCAAGGTATGTCGACATTTGGCACCATTCGCAAGGCCCGACCGCGAACAGCCCTATAGTCCAACAGCCCTATAGTCCAACAGCCCTATAGTCCAACAGCCCAATATTCCAACAGCCCAATATTTCAACAGCTCAATAGTTCAATGCAAAATAGTCAAATTGTCCAACAGCCCAATATTCCAACAGCCCTGTAGTCCAACAGCCCAATATTCCAACAGCCCAATATTCCAACAGCCCAATATTCCAACAGCCCAATATTCCAACAGCTCAATAGTTCAATAGCAAGATAGTCAAATTGTCCAACAGCCCAATATTCCAACAGCCCTATAGTCCAACAGCCCAATATTCCAACAGCCCTATAGTCCAACAGCCCAATATTCCAACAGCCCAATATTCCAACAGCCCAATTGTCCAACAGCCCAATAGTCCAAAGCCTAATAGTCCAATAGCCAAATAGTCCAAAAGCCAAAAAGTTTAACAGCCCACCAGTGGGACAATTGGATCCAATAGGCGAACAGCCCAATAGTGGGACATTCCAATAGTCGAACAGCTCAATAGTCGAACAGCCCAATAGTCGAACAGCTCAATAGTAGAACAGCTCAATAGTCGAACAGCTCAATAGTCTTAAACCTGGCATCTCCACCGTCCCTCAGAAAGCACCAGTTTGGACTTGGGCGAAGCAGTTTATTGGGGCCAAGCTGTGGCTGTTTCCAATCGATTAGCTGTTTTAATGGAAGGTTTCACTTGTATTAGGAATTGGTATTATGTAGTATGACATAAAGAGCACTTTCTTTAGCAAGGATCTGATAACTATTTTGTCTAGTAGGTACTTGCTCGGTACGCAAGAAGATGCACTGCTGTTTTAGACGCTTGAAAGTGATTCGCATCATAGCTTAAAGACTGAGAAGGTGGATGGGATGAGTTATGTGGAACGAAATAGAAAAATGTATTTTTGGATGCGATGGATATAAACTTAGATTTATTTTGATATTAGCAGGACACTCGCGCTAACCGAGCGAAAATATAATTAAATAAATAAATACTTGGTATCAAATTCGCTAGTAAAGGACGTCCAAAGGCAGCATAGAAATTAATAACTTCGTTTTGCTCGTTTCATCGTTTTTTATTGTCGCATCCGTATTTTCAGTTAGTATCAAGAAAATACAATGCAGATAACATAATGCATGCTGACCACGTATTCGTATTTATTCACTGTTTTTCTCTATTGGATTTTTTTATATTAAAAGGGTTGTTCTTACTAATGCAATGTCACAATTAAAAACGTAAAAAAGTACTCTGATTTAATTAGCAGTTCTCATATCTCACACGAAGTAGTGGCCTCTTGTTACAATGCACCAGCAGCACACATCGGCAGAAGTACACTCTGCATACACAAGTAACGAAAATCTGATCGCAATTGCCTCACTGGACTCGCCTATGAAACTAAATCCCATCCCCCTCCCACATCCCACATCCCATCCGCCGCCCCCTACTCTCATTTACCGCAACCTTACTTAGCAACCGATGTTCACTATGTTCATGATATTCACCGTAAGTCACCAACCCCCTTTCCTATAAAAGCGAACAGGGAAAAAAAACAATCCGATCTCTTTTTTTGGTTTAATTACTGAAATAACACATTATCCCGCGTCGCACCACACGTATTATATGCAAGGGTGTTAGCCTTTCATATGTAATACAGTTAAATGTATAGTCTTATTATTAGAGGACTGCGTTTTTTTCTCCCCCACGCACGCTGGGCTTTATTATTGACGGGATAAAAATTTCCCTTTGGGTAATGTTGACCTGTGGAACGAGATGAGTGATAGAAGCGGATGTCTTGAGGCGCGGACCTGATGGACGGGAGGCAATGACAGAGACAGACATAGGCATCGTCGGCGTCGGCGTCGGCGTCGAAACAGAGATATCACACAGCGCCGAGTGCAGCACGACCTCCACCCTACGATGGTGTTGGCGTCATCATGTTCTATCATTTGTACTTGTCAGAAGGGACTCACAAGTCGAGATGGCTACTTATTTTCCACCGTGCCTGACATTATTCTCGGTTCCGTAGCAAGATCTTTACATGCTGTTGGCCAACAGACTTCGCGTACCATTGTACACAAAGTACACAAAGTACACTAACACTTGGTATGGATCTAGCCCCATGGTTGTGCCACTGGGCGTTGTCCAACTGTATCAGATAAGTAATACTTAGGTACATGGAAAACTTTACGTGCTATGTGGTACCTAACCGGATCGCTATACTGATACTGTGATACTGATAATCATTTGTATTTGCCGAGATTTAATAATTACGGTATTATTGTTCTAGTTGAGTATATCGAGTGTTGTGCTTGTGCAATGAGAATATTGCGACCTAGCTTTCGGTCCTTTTAATATTGTTTGTTCTTGTTCGGAGGGTGATGTTTAACCAGGCGATCCCAAACGCTCACGGTGCAAGCTCATGGTATACTCTCTAGCTTGACTCCACCAGCCAGTCTTGCACATGGCTACCTACGCGGGAATCGCCCAAATCCTCTTCACTCGCCACTCCACACTCGAGCCGAGCTCGGGTTGCTTTCGCACTTTACACGGACTGTAATTTCCGCTCCCAAATGCCATCGTAGTTATTTACACCGGGCCGGGCGAAATGTGCACCTTCATAATCACTCGGTGCATGTGGACTGTGGAGGTAGCGTGTTAGGCAGCACGAGACAGTTTTGCCAAATCTTACCTAATCCACGCATAAATTCGCACACAATACCATATAGGTGGACCCCCGTGGAGGACACACGTGCAATTCCTACTATTGTTTTGCCCGTTACAGTTGAGATTACTTCTTAAAATCAGGTATATAACAAAAGTGAAATAATTTATAAAGGAGACATCACAACGTACACAATTTTTAATGAAAACTGAATATTGGGCTAATAGTTGCATGAGGTGTGTGGAACTGATTGCGGCGGAGGCCTGTTCTGTATGGTGGATAAGTTATCTGACAGTTTCGTTATTTTGGTTCATAATAATTTGTGGTTCCTGCAAAATAATTTCCAACAGCCAATTGAAGTTTGCTTTTAGTTGTTTGGTTAAATGGCGATGAGTAAAATCTTGCAGTGGATTTCTCACTGTGGTTGTTGATGTTTGGAACAATTTCAAAAATGCGTGATGCCGATATACATAATATAGCTCGTATAGCTGGTGTGTATTTAAGTGATTGTATATGTATGTATATACAACAGCTGGGACGTGTCAAACGGCTTGGAGAAAAAGATGCTGGGGATCGTGGACCCAAAATACAATCGCTCCGCTTTGCGAGAAGGGGGCGGGGGGCGTGAGGCGGCCGACGCAAGGAGCATTGGTCCGGGCATGGCCGCAGCGAACAAGGATTCATAAAAATAAAATGCGAAAATTGCGAACACGTGCTCGTTCACCTCACACCGGAGGCACGTGGGCTATTTACTTAAGATGTGATTTCATTGTGAATCATACCGCGATGCCAATGCTTCGACTGGCACGCCACCTTCGAACGGTGGCACAAGTTGAATAGCCGAGCTTCGTCGCTGCAGGTGAGGCTCAAAAGCACGTGGACCGTGGCAATAACCCCCCACCTCGCGAAAGGTAAAGGTAACACCAACCATCTTACTTTGTTTCGCTTGCCGTGCTGTTTCGCATCATATATTCGCCACGATCGTAACTGCAAACAATGGCATTAGACACTCAAATAGCTTGTGTAATTCGCAAAGAAAACTTAAGAGTTTTGCCAGAAATTAGATAATTTTCCCTTGCGACATAGCAAAACGACATAGCATAGCGGCAAAGAATTAAGGGGTGCCATTTTATGCCTAAAGTAGTTAACTAACTTCATTTCCATTGCCTCCCTGGGACTGCAATAGGGGTGGAGATGTCTTGTTAATAGCAAATAAGAAACACATCTAGATGGTGTGCAGAGGTAATGGTGAGGTAATCTTGTTTCCCCTCCCCCCCCCCCCCTCCCCTTCCCCGTCCCTACCCCCATTGCTCCTGCCATTGCTCCTGCCATGCTGTGCCTTCTCAAAACGACGTTTAACTTAAAACTTTCGGGGTTGCTGCTTCACTTGCGGAATCACGGATCGGGATATACACCTGCTAACTGAAATCTGATTGAACTACACAGTGGAGGTTTATTTCGTTCCTGTATAGCTAGCTGTAATCACTAGTTTTCTAGTCTAGAAGTGAGTGTCTGCAGCGGCATAGGTACTTTGCAAAGCAGCACACCGCAACAAAAACAGTCTGTGTTCAATCAGATTTTACTGCCGTTTTACAGCACAGGAGCACGTTAAGTAATATATTTTTGATTAATTAAATTATTAATGGGTTAATAGACTCTTACGCATATACACGTTTACCGTCTTCGCCCAATATTAGCCCCATACCACTGGGAACTTTATCCGAGCCCCCCCCCCCCTCCTCCCACACACCCCAACGTCTTATCCCAATCTTCAGCCCGCCATTATATTATCCAGCTACCGAAAATTAATTCATTTACCGGATTTTAATGTTATGCATAATAATATTATGTTTCATGTCTTGAATCTCGTGCACGAGTCCAGGAAGAGACTCGTTTGTAAGGGTTTAAGTGTTGTTGGAGAGATTGCGCTGCTTTTATGGGAGGGTTTAACAGATGTTCGCAGTAGCCTAGCTTGTCACACGGCTGGATGCGGGTGCGGGTGCGGGCGCGGGTGCGGGCTCGGGCCGGGCGCACTCTGCCAGTGTCCATTATTGCCATTTGCCAATTGCCATTTTCCTCACTTGTCCCATCAAACTCCTTATTGTCAAATCGAACGCGGGATTTGTGCTCAACTTGGGGAAAGTACTTCTGGAGAGATATGATATCAAAGTTCTTATGCTTACGCTATAAATTTTGCTTTTATACATAAAACGTGTCGCGTGTCCCTTTTTCGGTTTCCTGATCACAGCTCGAATTAGTGTTATTTGATTTCTTGATTTGAATCTACTTGCTTGGCTCTTTCCGGTAGATACCAACTGTCCTATGCCTTCCAAAGCTATGCCATCTTCGTACACGCACCTTTCTTAGCACCTTCCTTCGAGGGCCAATGGGTAGACGACGCATTTTCGACACCCAGTGCCATGCAATGGTTCAGCAATCATTGCACATGGCGAAGCAGGCCCCGTCGCGCCTGTCTCGCCCTGACCACAACTATTAGACTAGAAACGGACCCCTAAAACTACCGAAACAGCTAACTTGCAAGAAACCGTCTAGAGAAACCAGCTTGCAGAACTGACTTAAGTTATACAATCTCAGCGTACAGTTTCCTACCAAGGTGAAGCTAATTTAGTTTTGATTATGATTAATCTGAAATGTGAATAAGTTTTGTTGGAAGTTATGTCTTACATAGGTTGTGACTCCATCTCTATTCACACAGACAATGTTTACTGTTGTATATACACCCTACTGGCGCGGGCTCTGTGGAATGCATATTATATAGTACGCCTGTGCTCGTGTTTATATACCCATAATGTGCAGAGGGGTGGTTACGGGAAACATAGGATTGTGTAAACGGAGCACAATTTCACTGGAATCGCACTGACTTTCTCAAGACACACAAGAAAACAGCATTACACTTGCCTTTCTTGGTTGGGGTTGTTGGCTTTCACGTTACATATACGATTTGATTACACAGATATCATTCTAACTGAATATTATAGACTTTTGGGTTCAATGCATGCATGTGTTTGTGTTAATATCTAAATGAAGTGTCATAAAAGAGCAGACATTTTGTTTAATATACAGGTGCAGGTGCATGTGTGGTGCACATTTGTCTAGCCGACTTGCGGCGAGGATCTTGCGCTGGCAATCGGGGTTGGCCCGTTGGCGACAGCGGCTTTAGGGAGCGAAGGGGACCGATGGCAGGACCGATGGCAGGACTGATGGCAGGACCAGTGGCATGCGCATTTAATAAGCTGGACGTTGGTGTTGCGCGAGACGTCGAAACCAAAGCATGTGACAGAATATGCAGGGCGGGTGCCAAATGAGTTGTCGAGATGTTACAACAATATAAATAATTGTGGACAGTATAAACTCTGAATACACTCTACTTACTTATTCGCAAATGCGTCAGTAAGTGATTACATCGCTATTTAGTAATTAATATTCTTATACATCTATGGTTTCATCTTATAGGCACGTCGTAATTTTCGTCGTCAAGGTAGCTAAGAGCCTAAGATGAATCCTCAGGAAAATTCTAGATCGTTTTGATAACGCTCGAGACCCAGTTACGCTTTGAAGGTCCAAAAAGTGAGCTAGGACTTCGTGCTATTCGGGTTGCCTATCTTTCAGCGCTGAAGTAACGGAGATGCATATTTCTATGGTTGAAACTTTACTTCCCACATGAATTGAAAAGGATTCCAGAATGAATTTACATCGTGACAATCTTACAGATGGCAATCCTTTCCGAAATGTCCCTCCCAGACTCGCCTGATCTGCTGATTGATTAAGTTAGCTACACCCCTGCATGAAGAGATGCTTTCCTATTTTCTGTTGGCTTAGCTCTTTGAAGACTAACACCTCGGATATAGCCGTAACACCATTGTGTGTCAGTATTTCTGGATCGGCGTCTGTGACCAATATCACATGGGTTGGGGCCCGTAGCTACGCTTGACGCATCGCTGGGCCAGCAGTGCTATCCTTGATCAAAAGACAAATCCTAGGAGAGCGATTTCCACCCACCGTCGTCGACAAAAGTAAAACTACCTTTACGGTAAACTCGCGTCGCGGCCCGCACCGCTCTCCGACCAGTCAACTCGACTCAAGTTTAGGAAGATAGTCAACCGTATTAGAAAGAGTTATTCGTTAATCGATATTCAGTTGTCAGAGTTATGTGTCACACTGACTGAGTAAATTCACTAACAGAACTCTGCGTCAGGATCAACATAGATTTAGAGAAAGACACGCGACAAGGAGACCATGAATCTTGTTAATCCTCCCCTTAAGTTTATATAACCTACCTGAAATTAAATTGCATGTGATTTTATCCAAACCAAGACAAAATTTTCCTTCGTAGAATACAACATTAAAATGATGGCGAAATTCAATTTGCTCGCTGAGAGATTCGAACCCAAATGACATTACGTGTGTCTGTTACATCTTGCAAGACAACATGACAGGAAAGCCAGGAGATCTCCGCTGTTATTATTTCACTTTTGATTTGATTGGACGCGCTAACTTTTCAATTGGCTCGAGATAAAACTAGCATGCCATGATGCTGATAAATAATTGACTGTTATGAATTACATGGCCAAATGTTGCGATGAGGGTGATTATTTAGATAACACTTGCGAATCACGTATGGCTCGTATTGTCTGTTCTAAAGTGTGTTGTCTAAAGTGTTCAGCCTTCAGTTTTCATGAATCAGTAAAGGAAGACGTTTGGTCCAGATTTCAAAGAGAACGACGGAAAGCAACAATGAATTTGAAATAAGATAGAATGAGTGGTTTTATTTGTTGGCATCTTTTTCTATGTGCTCTCTACTTCTCGCGCTGCTATTTTTGTCCACTCCACAATCTGCTATGTTTATTTTTGATTTCATACATAATGCCAAGTAGCCAAGTTTAGACAATGCAGGCAGATTGAGTTATGATTCGACAGCCCGCGGCCATCTCAAATCTTGGACCCAACCAACACTGTGTCGCCCCGTAATGTGTCGTGGCTCGTCGAGAGGAACCGCAAGAAATTAGGCAAATCTGGCTCAAGTGTTGTGGAATGTTAACCAAGTGTTTACGACTAAACGTTTTGCTTGTGTGCGAATCAAATTCATTAAGAAATAAAATATTGAAAGGCTTGCAACGTGCGTCTGCTTTCATGAAGATCATTCCCATGCCGCCGATGCTCGACTGGAGTTCGCCGAGCTCGCCGGTTTATGGCACACTGTCATCCTCATCCTCATCCTCATCCTCATCCTCATCCTCATCCTCATCCTCATCCTCATCCTCATCCTCATCCTCATCCATGACCACTTCTTGCACTTGCAGGAACACGTTTCTGTTCAACTGTCTTGTCTCTGGTTGATTATGTCTCATAAGACAAGACATCCGAGCTAGTGGGGTCCTTATTTCTTGCGATTGCTTGTTTCTCAAGCTAATAAATGCCACCCCTGTAGCCGACCAGCGCGTAAATCAACGCTCTACGTTTCTTCAGGGGTCAGATTTCTAGGGAGTCCTCAGGTTAAGATGATAGCGGGATAATGTCTCTCGTAATTGGTCTCGAGTTGGTTCGCTCCCTTTGTCCCTCTAGGCTTTAGTAAATGTTAGGGTGGGAGAGTCGTGATATGAATTTAAGGCTATAGTAATACAAAGTAAACACTAGAATGGAATGATATCTTGTTGTTAAGTAAATCTTTCGTTTGATTGTTTTCTTGGTGGTAGCGGCAGTGGCACGTAGTAAGTGTAGTGCGACCAGCTAGTTGCGGGCAGGAAGGCCATCAATAACTAAAGCAATTTGCCGTTTAGCACTCGTGCTTTTCTAATTGTTATGGCGAACACCAATAAGCCTGTGTCTGTGATGATCGGTGCTCTCTCTCGCCTCTCGCCTCTCCACTCTCCACTCGCCAGTAGCAACTATACCGTCTCCAGGTGTATGCTTCGACTAGCATTGTTTCTCACTCGACGAAAACTTACTCCATCCAGCTTCTTACAACTTCATCTTAGTTTCCTCGGAAGCCTTTGTATATATTACTGTATAGCCTTTTGTGTCTATGGATAACATGCATTCCTAAGTACCAACAAAGAACCAATTCACAATACATCTCGTCTATTGAGACTTACCATAACAGTATTAATTATTTATCGCCTAGCTATATGCATCCACGGCGCGCAGACCCAAATTGTTGCCTACTCCCCCAGCCAGTTTGTCCAGTGAAATTAAACTTTGGGAAATGTATCGAACAGTTTACCCACATTGTTTACTTAGGAATAACTCAAGGAGCTCTATTGTCTCACTCGTTCCATGGTTGATAATTTATTGTCAGATGCGCTAGCGAATGAAATCTTTGCCCGCGTGTTCCGCATACGCTTTCCGTCGAACTTATGGGCCGATTGAAAAATATATATGTAATCAAAATACCACTTTTAATGGTTGATTCGTTTCGCTACCAGTTGTGTGTGGTTATTGAAGTGATGCAGGAAATATTGCTCTTTGTTGTTTTTATTGGCACCTGCCTTCCTATTATCAAATAACAGCCTCGCCCGCGAATGACTGGCTGGCTGATCCAACCCGTGATCAGATGTCAAACCTTCAGCCACCTCACCACATCCTAAACTTCTTCTGAATGCCAGTCTCTTTTTGCAGCACGCTGCTGGCGCCTTGCTCGAAGATGTATTGAACGACGCTGCTATTCTGGCTCCACGGGTGCTAAAAAGCTTTGATAGCGCCGCTGATGCTTGTAAAAATGTGCTCGCTGATGGGTGATCACTGATCAGGTGAAGGCGCCGTGCTATGCGGGCGTCGGCGTCAGCGTCGGTGTCGGCGTTGGCGTCGATGGATGCCATTGCCATCAGATAGATAAGATTGACAGCTCACACAACGAGACAAAGAGGATTTCGCTGGCTTCAGCTGTAGCCGGATTGCACCCCATCGCAATTTGCGCGTAATTGTTGATTACTTTGAAGCCGAAGAAGAATCAATAATTATTCATGAACGGAGGAAAAAAGTCAAATGATGTTTCAATTTAGAAATCTTTGCCAAATTTTCAAAGGCTTATCGCAAGGATAAAAAGATGCGGTGGCAGTAGGGGGCGACGATAGGAAAGAATATAATAGGTTTTGAACTCTCCTCGCTCGTTCGTTCCCCTTTCCCAGCCCAATCAGAAAAGTGTACGCTGAACACCACGAATAGATTGACTGGACCTGACTTTCTCGGCAAGGAATCTGCTGCTCTGCACACAAATTGTACACTTTCTTGATGAATTAACACTGCGGTCCAATGTGACTGTTTCATAGCGCGATCTCCCAGTTGAAATGAAAGAAAAGTTAAAATTCTGCCCAGGTTTACAATGACTGTCACTGTGTACGTAGGCCCTAAATGTCGATCCGAGAATCTCGGAATAATGAGCGACTGAATTGGAGAAATAAAATCAGAAGGGGAGCCGTGTCGGCGAATTGTGGCCAGAGATCACCCCGAGCGTGCGAGACGACGTCTTATTACTACGTTCGATCTTTTGTCCGTTTTTGACCGTCTGGCCAGAAGTCTATCTCCTTAAATATTGTATTGCATTCATAGGCGTGCGCAGGGTAAATCGTTAGGTACGGCACAGCCGCAAAAATATTTTCGTCAGTGAATCGGGGGGGGGGGGGGGGGGGGGGGGCGTAGAGATAGAAAATTTGAACATTGAAAAAATACACATTTTAATAACTACTATTCTGGAGCCTCTTCTCAATGAACTTTTTAAAGTAACTTCTGATGGTACAAATATACATTCAAATGCCTATACATTTGAAACCGTATGCCTACGCAATTATACTAATCACGAAATAATAATATGCTGGTTTTATTATATTTTATAAATTATTATCCAGCACAGTAATAGTAATATCAAAGTAATGATAAGATAAAGATAAGGATTATAAAATAATACATAGGAACTTGAGAACAACAAGTTTTGGTGCATAGCGCAGGTAACTTAAATCAAAGCGGCAACGAAAATTGAACAATATTATGAATAAACGTCGTAAAATCTGTAATATAATAGGTGTCAAAAAATATACGCCTTCCAGCCACTCACTTGGACACAATTACAACTCACAATACCATTCTTCGTTCTGTTGGGATCAATCGCTTGAACTCATCAATGACTTCATCTAAATCCAGGGAGTTAGCCAATTCCTGTTCGATGAAAAGTAACATTATTGATTCCAAACGCTCTTGAGACATTGTTGTTCTTAACTTGTTTTTAACAATCGTCAGTTTGGAAAACGCGCGCTCACAGGAGCAGCTTGTTACTGGGAAAGTCGCAAATAGTTTCAGTGTTTTAAGAAATTGTGGAAATGAAGGGCCTCTTCCCGTTTTCTTCATCCATCTAATCCAAACAATGACGCTTTGGTGCCCTTTAGGCATAGGATCTGTCTCAGAATTGGAGGATACAGCTCTCAAGAGACGCACCTCTGCTTGTAGCTCTTCTTTGGAAATGGAAAAATGGCTCTTCAAATAGGAAAGGTGCTCATTGTCGATCTCTAAGCATAAGAGCATTCCGATTGAATCAATCAGCAACACCGTGTCTTGCTGAAATCGTCGATCTATGCCAGCCACCAATGTATCGATGAGAGGGTAGAAGCAGTTCACTCTGAGCTCAGATGTTTTGTTCAGATGAGTGTACTGTGTGTCCGGGTTCTCGTCCAATCTAGACGGTACTTTTCTGCGTTTCACCGCTGGTATCTCTATAGAGCATTGTTCACACATGGCCTCCACTTCTTCGAAAATTTCGGTGAAAAGTTCTGGGCAAGTTCGCATATCCACCAACGCGACTTTTAATTCCCGGACCTGCTTCATGGCAAGAAGTAGGTTGAGGTCCTCATGTTGTAAATATTTGCTTACTTTTAGCACCATTTCCAGTATGGGCTGCATAACATGAAGGGAGAAAATGAAGTCAAATGTTTTTAGTTGGTATTAAAGCCCCTTCCCTTTCGACCGAACTTCTGTGTGCTTAGTCGTGTGCACCACCTCCTCTACGGCTTGTACAATTTCCGAATAGCTTCGTTTCACACTTGAAACGGCTTCGGCTCTGCATGCCCATCTTGTTGTGGAGAGAGATTTGAGGCTAGGGGCCCGCAATACACCAACTTCCTTCAAGATTTTCTCGAAAATCGCGTGCCTACCAGGACTACCCTCAATAAAGGTGTAAACAAACTGAACGGTTCCCAAAAAGTCGAAAATTAGTGGGTTCTCTGATCGTGACGAGCATGCATCTACCAGAACAAGATTCAGGCAATGGGCATAGCAGTGCACGTACAAAATGTGTGGATTTTTTTCTTTGCACCGCTGTTGGACCCCAGACTCGTGTCCGGACATGGTAGCAGCACCATCAAAGCAAACGGATGTCACTGAAGTCCATTCGATCCTCAGATTAACTAGTACCGAATCTAGCGTGTCAAAAATTGTTTTTGCGTCCACCATGGTAACTCTTTTCATCGCGACATAGTATTCCACAGTTTCATTTTTCAATTCGTCAAAAAAGCGGACGACGACAGACATCTGCTCGTGATGACCGCAATCGCTGGTCTCGTCTGCCATGATGGCCACGGCTTGACCATTTACCTTACGGCGAATTTTTTCCAGAGCAACGTTATTCAACGCTTGAAGAAAGTCGTTTTGAGATCGATTGCTTGTATAAAGTGCATTTCGGCCTGAATGTGCGAGATGCGAGCTTATTACGGGATCATAGCGCTCCAAAATCCCGACCATTTCTAGGAATAGGCCCCTCTCAGGACTCTCGGCCGATTCATCGTGCCCTCGAAAGGGCCTCCCCCCTTTCGCCAATATCATAGTAAGGTGGACAAGTCTCGCGATTATCTCTCGGTTTTTTAACCTTTCCGCTTCTCGGCGTTTTAAGGTAGTTTTATTGTGTACATCCAGTAAACCGTCCACTGGTGTCTCCCTTTTAAAGCATTCCCAAGCTTCAACACTTCCTATGTGGCATTTGCTCGACTGGTGCACGTTGAAACTACGAGTAGCGTCTGTCCAGCCTTTGAATCCATTGGAAATGAATGTGGAATCAAAATTCCCCTTCTTGCT